>NC_069423.1:34137996-34162996 GCF_026875155.1 Cherax quadricarinatus | reverse complement strand
ACTCAGATGAGTCACAAGGATCTTAGAATTTTTTTTTCAGTCACAGAGTTGTCAGGAAGTGGAATAATCTGGAGAATGATGTAGTGGAGGCAGGATCCATACATAGTTTTATTAAGAGATACGATAAAGCTCAAGGAGCGATAAGAGAGTGGACCTAGTAGCGACCAGCAAAGAAGCGGGGCCAAGAGCTGTGAATCGACCCCTGCAACCACAAAGAAGTGAGTACAGGTAGGTGAGCACACACACACACACACACAAACACATACAGACACACACACACAGACACACACACAGACACACACACACAGACACACACACAGACACATACAGACACACACACAGACACACACACAGACACACAGACACAGACACACACACACACACACACACACACACACCACACACACACACACACACACACACACACACACACACACACACACACACACACACACACACACAGGTTTTATCACTCGCTGAGGGGATATGGTCTTGGGAATTGGCTGGAGGGAAAGAAAGCGTCCAGGTATCTCTGGAAATTGCTACTTCAACTGGCATTTGTTCGATTTCTGTGTGGGAAAGGACTAAGATTTTTGTGTTGGTACACTGCCAGCTCAGGACACCTAGCGGCGAACAGACCTGTAGTTCCTGAACCTAGGCAGGGACCACTGTAACTCCTGGAACCTAGGCAGGGACCCTGTAGTCCCTGGAACCTAGGCAGGGACCACTGTAGTTACTGGAACCTAGGCAGGGACCCCTGTAGTTCCTGGATATCAGGTGGGGACCATTCTAACTTCTGGGCTATTGTAACTCCTTGGCCAAGGCTATTGGGAAGGACACTGTAGCCTTGGTACCTGAACAGGGACCACTGTAGTCTTGAACCATGTGACACTAACCAATTGAAGCCTATACACATACTGGGCAAGGACCACTGTAGTCTCCTGGACCACTGGATGGACACACCTTAGTTCCTGGAGCACCTGCAGGATTGCTGTACGTCCTGAATCACTTTAGGGGCATACTGTATTTCCTGTTTTTTACTGTAGTTCCCTGGGTACTCTAGGAACTTATCTGGCATAGTATCTCCAATGTAACACTGTACTGTTTTACGACTCAGTGCTGCCACTGAGTAGTTGTCGCTGGGAAGAGATGGACTTCACATGTGTAATAACTGGTTATACTGGTATAACTACTACTGCACAAAGTCACAGCACGACACGTCTCCACCATGAGGGTGACCACGACACGAGGACAACACCTTCACTGTCATTCACACTGCACACACAGAAGATCCAGATACACATCCCACACGTTACACAAACAACCTACTACACACTCTAAAACGCGTACACAGACATCTACACTATCTCCACACTAACAACACGACACATTCACAGCTGCACATCAACATTACAGCACACGACAGACTGGACTCACACCATTACACAACTCATACCGCACCACTCACACACACACACACACACAACACACAACACCAACACGACAACACACACACACACAACACAGACACAGACACACACAACACACAGACACAACACACCACACACACAACACACCACACACACACACACACACACACACACACACACACACACACAGACACACACACACAACACACACACACACACAACACACACACACACACACACACCACATACACCACACACACACACACACACACACACAACACACACACACACACACACACACACACACACACAACACACACACACACAACACACACACACACACTACACACACACACACACACACACACACAACACACACACAACACACATACACACACACAAAACACACATACACACACACACACACACACACACACTCACACACACACACACACACACACACACACACACACAAAACACACACACACACACACACACACACACACACACACACACACACACACACACACACACAACACACACACACACACACACACACACACACACACACACACATACACAAACTTCAGACTAACTAACGTCTCCAAAATACCTATTTATCTTCTTGCAGAATTAAATGCAAAACACACAGCTTTCCATGACACCTACACTAATACACATGGAAATCAACTACAACAATTAGTCACACAAAAACACCTTGGCCCACATTTCAACCCCTTCTTTGACCCCTTAAGCCAGGGCAAACCTGATATTATTATCACAAACAGAGGCAGCCTCTACCTTCACCATATTACACCAGGCCCTCTCTCTGGCTCGGACCACATACCCATCACCCTTCACGTCATATCTAACCCCATTCTTATGCCCACCAGACCAGTTCCTTCATACTCTCGGACAAACTGGGACGCTTTTAAGTAACACCTATTTAATACCAACTTCTCTCACAATTATGACAACAAACACATTTCAGACACCGACACACAGATAGCACATATACAATACTGTCACATAGTCTGCTGAAACTGAAGTCCCTAAAAAACAATACACTGTTAGATATTCCTTCCGCCCGTCTGGAAGGACGAAGCGCCTCCTCCTCTGTTACCGTCACCGCTTTGCCTCCAGCCTACCGTACTGACATACACAGGTCATGCGTGACCGCACCTTCCTGAGAAAGAAGATCATCTGCAGCTTGGACGAGGACCACGCTAGACACTGGCTATCTCTTATTCAAGCTGCTGAGACACACCGCATAAGGAACCCCAGAAAATTCTGGAATTTTATTTAGAAGGTCACTGGAGTCCCACAAACAACACTCTTCCAACATATAACACGTAACAACATAAACATTGCAGACCCAGCGCATGCTACACATTCATTCAAAGACATTTGGGAAAAACATTTTCCGCCCGCACCCTCCAGACTCAGTTGCACGACAACAGACACAAGATATTGAACACTGGGTTACTACACACAGGCACATCACCACTCTTGACCCTATCATACATCTCACCTCTCTCACCTCCACTCATCTCCTCAACACACCTTTCTCTCGGCCTCTTGTTAAGTCCCTAATTTTACATCTTCCTCCGAAATCAGCTGGTGCTTCTTGACTCTCTCACCATATTCTCTGGCACCTTCCGGACTCTATTATTTCCGTCCTTACTGACCTATATAATGCTTGCCTTGCTTCTGGCTACTTTCCTCCCTTGCTCAAATCCGCTACTGCCACGCTCATCCCCAAACCTTACAAGGACCCTACTGACCGAGGGAACTATAGACTTATCAGTCTACTAGAAACTCTCGGAAAGACCTTCGAACGACTGATTAACACAAGAATAAGGACTCGCCTAGAGACAAACCACCTCCTGACTGACCGACAGTTTGGCTTCCGCCAACACCGCTCGACGCAGGCAACCCTCAACATCATTCTGAACTATTATTTTTATTTATTATCACTCTGGCCGATTACCACCAAGGCAGGGTGGCCCGAAAAAGAAAAACTTTCACCATCATTCACTCCATCACTGTTTTCCCAAAGAAGGGTGCTTTACATTTCCCATTTTTTAAAATTGCAACATTAACACCCCCCCCTTCAAGTGCAGGCACTGTATTTTTCCATCTCCGGGACTCAACCCGGCCTCCCGGGTTTCCTGAATCCCTTCAAAAAATTTTTACTTTGCCCACACCCCAACAGCACGTAAAGGGTTTTAAAAACATTTGTCTCCATTCACCCTATAAAAACACGCTCACGCATCCCTCGCACACGAAACCTCCTTTAAACCCCCCTCCCCCCAAACCCCTTTTCCTAGGCCAAACCCCTCCCCCGCCTTCCTTCCACTACAGACTGATACACTTTTGAAGTCATTCTGTTTGGGTCCTTTTTCTCTCTACATGTCCGAACCACCTCAAAAACCCCTTCCTCACCCCTTTTGGCAAACAGTTTTGGTAATCCCGCACCCCCCTCCTAATTTCCCAAAACTACGAATTCTCTGCTTTTTTTTTCACCCACACATTGCCCTCGGGACAGGGAAAAAAAAATCTCCACTGCTTCCAGCCTTCCCTCGCGGGCCAACATTCATAAACCCACGTTTCCCAACCCCCCATTTTAAGACTTTGGAAAAAACTAAACCCCAAAAATTTCCCCCTTTGCCCCCCGGGCCCAAAGTTTTTTGGTCTCCACAGACTCCTAAGTGCACCATCACTTTTTTTTCCCTCACCCTTTTCTATGATTCACCTAATCTTTCTTAGACCCATCCGCTGACACGTCCCCTCCCAAAAAATCTGAAAAAGGGGTTCCCTCCCCCCAAAACTCTCTCCTCCAACTTATTCATTCTTTCATACCAAATTTTTTTTGGTACCTCATAATTTTTACTCTTTCCTGTATTCCACCTTTTATTTTTTTCCCTTTTGGGCACACCCTCCCAAATTCATCCCCCAAAATCTTTTGCAGCTTCTCTTGGGGAATTCCCAAGAGCACAGTGTCTCAGAAAGAGCAGCTGTGACAACTCCACTTTGGTTTGAATTCTTTATTTTTAAACTCCACGCCTCTTCCCATGACCCTCGAAATTTCCCTTCTTTTAAAACCCCCATCTAAAAATATTTTTAAACAACCACGGTGAATCACCATCCTTGCCCTAAGGCCTATTTTTACGGGGGAAAAATTTCCCTCTTTCCTACATATTCTAACTTGACCTCACTACCTCGTAAAAATCTTCACTGCTTTCAGTAACCTACCTCCAAACCCATAATTTGCAACATTTTGGCCACATTCCCCCCCTTAGCCACCCGGTCATCCCGTTTTTTCCCAAATCCTTAAATGCCAAAAAAGGCCCTCTTTAGTTTCTAAATACTGTTCATTTATATTTTTTCACTGAAAAACCCGGGTCCACACCCCCCTTTCCCCTTTTCCCTAAAGCCCCCTTGTTCATCTGCAAATCCAATTCTCCGTTTTAACTCTTAATTCTTTAAATTATAACTCAAACCTACACTTTCCCCGGGTCCACTAAACAGACTTACCCCCCTAAAATTTTTTTCCCCTCTTTTTTAAATTCCCCTTTTTCCCTTTATAAAAAGGGAAAACAATGCATTCCTCTTCCCAAAATCCCCAATTTCCCCTTACCCCTTCCATAAAATTTTTTAAAAATAATTGCCCCCAACCACTCCAAAACTAAACCCCCCACCGCTTTTAAACATTTCTATTTTTAAAATCCCATAAAATCCCGGCTCCCTTTTCCCCCCTTTCTTTTTACCTACTGCCTCACGAACTTCCCCCATAAACTAAGGTAAAGGGAAAGTTCTACACCCCCTGGTTGCTAAGGACGGGAGAAATATTCGACACGTCTAAATCCGGCCTTTAAGCACAAGCCATGTAAACCCCCTTTCCCCCTTTCCCTTTAAATTCAAAAAAATTTCTCTAAACTTCCTTTATGACCCTTTCTCCTTTTACCCTTCCCCTCAGGGGTACCGTAAAGTTCGGTACTTTCTCCTCCTCCCGTTTACCCTTTAAGCAAACGATATCCAGACCCTGAAAAACCCCTGGGCAGGGCCACCTTGTCCTGTAAAACCCCGAACAGAGACCCCTGTACCCCGAAACTAAACAAGCAGCCTATAGCTCCCTAAAAAAAATGAACAGAGCCAAATTTAAAACATGAAACCCCAAAAAGGAACCACTGTTTGCTCCACGAAAAAAACTGAAAAAAAAACACTCCCAGGTCCTGAACCACTGGACATGGACCAAATGTAGCCCCCTGAACTACTGGCATGGACCACTTTTTTGCCCCCATGGGAAACCCCCCTGAACATTTGGGCCACTGAGCCCCAGGAAAACCCCTAGGGTTTGAAACCCCTGACCCCCTGAACCCTGGACTGGACCATTTACCCATGAACCACTACAAAAACCCCTGAACCCCCATGGGGAAAAACTGGAATGGGGCCACTGAAACCCCCCGAAACCCCTGAACATGAACCCCTGGGAGCCCCATGAAACCCCTGAACAAAGGACCACTAAAAGCCCCCAAAAGAACCCCGAACCCGGACCACTGTAGCCCCATGAACCAAAAAAAAGGACAACTGTAGCTCCGGGAAACTGTTAAAGGGGAAAATTTTTATCTCCCAAAAAAATTTTATCTCAAGACTTGGGCAAGGGCAGGCCCGGCTCTTCCCGGGGTGAAATTGTTTGCCTACCAAAACCTAGGGACTGAATGGGCCCCGCCGGGGTTGCCAAACCATTTCTACTTCCCCAAAAGGAAAAAAGCCCCTTGACTTTGGGGACTTTTACAGAAGTGCTTATGTGGAGGGGAGAGAGAGAGAGAGAGGGGGAGAGAGAGAGAGAGAGAGAGAAAGAGAAAGGGGGGGAGAGGGAGGGGGGGATAAAAAAAGAAAGGAGGTAGGTTGGCGGCTGGGAAAGGGAAAAATTTCTTGGGAAATGGTTATATGTTGATTGGTTGGGGGGGGTTGTTTTGGTTTTTCGGGTTTGGGTTTTTTGGTAAATGGTGGGAAAGTTCTTTTGCTGTCTGGTTGGTTAAACTGGTAGGAATGGAATGAAAGCTTGGGGGTTGGGTGGTAGGCTGGGGAGTAAGTTGGTTGGTTTGGGAAAACGGTTTGGTTTGTTGGTGGTTAGTAGGCGGAGGTAAGTTTTTTTTTGGTTTGGTAACAGAAAAAGAAAGTTGGTTGGGGTTTGGGAAAACTGGGGGGTAAACTGGTTTTGATAGTAAGCTGGTAGGAAAATTTGTTGGTTAGTAACTGGGAGGAAGTTGGTTGGTTGGGAGGTGGTTGGTAAATTGGGTTTGGGTTTGGAAAGGGGTTTGGGAGGTAAAAGGTTTTGGGGCAGACTGGTAGGGAAAATTGGTTGGTTCGCAAGGGCTTGGGAGGGGGGTTTAAATGGGGTTTGGGAGGGGTGGTAGGTAGTTTGGGTTTGGTTTATAGTCGGGTAGGCCCGGTAGGAAAATTGGTTGGGGTTTTTGGGGGGTTGGTAATTTTGGGGGGATGGTAGGGGTAGGTAAGTGTTTTGGGTGGGAGGAGTAGGGTGGTAGTTAAGGTTTGGTTTGGGTGGTAGTCGGTTTGGTAAGTTTTTTGGTTGTCTGGTGGGTAAGTTGGTTTGGGGTCTGGGGGGGTAAGTTGTTTGGTAGTCTGGGGGATAAGGGTTGGGTGGTAGTTTGGGAGTAAATTGGGGGGGTTTTCGGGGGGTAAATTTTGGGTTTGGGATGGGGATAGGTAAGTTGGTTGGTAGTCTGGTGGTTAAAACGGGTTTGGGGTCTGTTGGGCAAGTTTGGGTTTGGGAGTCTGGGGGGGAAGTTTTGGTTTGGGAGTTTTGGTGGGTAAATTGGGTTGGAAATTGGTGGGGGAAATGGTTTTTTGTCTGGTGGGAAAATCGGTTGGTATTGGGGGGTAAGTTTTGGGTTTTTAGTCCCGGTGGGTAAGTTGGTTGGTTCTGGTGGGTAAGTCGGTTTTTTAGTCCCGGTGGGTAAGTTGGTTGGTGGGTTTTGGAAATTTAAATTGGTTGGTAGTCTAGTAGGTAAGTTGGTTTTGGGTCTGGGGGGGTAAGTTTTGGGTTTGGGAGTCTGGGGGGGTAATTTGTTTGGGTTTGGTTTGTTTGGGAGGTAAATTGGTTGGTAAATCGGTAAGTAAAATTGGGTTTGGGGTCTGGTAGGGAAGTTGATTTGTGTCCCGGGGGTAAAATTGGTGGTATTGGGGGGAAGTGGTTGGTTTGGTGGGTAAGTTGGTTGGTATCTGGGGGTAAAATTGGTTGGGGCTGGTAGGTAAGTTGGTTGGTAGTCTGGTGGGGAATTGGTTGGTAGTCTGGGGGGTAAGTTGGTTGGGAGTTGGTAGGGGGGAAATTGGGTTTGGGATCGGTAGGCAAATTTTGGGTTTATTCGGTAGGGTAAGTTTTTAGTAGTCTCCTATGTAAATTGGTTGGGATCTGGTGGTACGTTGGTTGGGAGCGGGAGTAAGTTGGTTTGGGAGTTGGGGAATTGGTGGGGGTCTGGAAGGGAAGTTTTTGGTAGTCTGGTAGGTAATTGTTTTGGGATCTGGGGTAAGTTTTTGGTATTGCTAGGTAAGTTGGTTGGATCTGGTAAGAAATTTTTTTGTATTCTGCTAGGGAAGTTTTGGACGATCGGGAGGTAATCTTTGGTAGTCTGGGGAAGTTGTTGACAGTCTGGGGGGTAAGTTGGGTTGGGGAGTCTGGGTTTTAAGTTGGTTGGTAGTCTGGTAAGTAATTGGGGGTATTATGGTAAGTAAATTGATTGGTTAGGTGGGTAAGTTGGTTGGGTCTTTAGGGAAGTTTGTTAGTATCTGGTATGTAATTTGGTTTTAGTCTGGAGGTAAGTTGGTTTGGGAGTTGGGGGGTAAGTTGTTGGAGTCTGGTAAGTAAGTTGGTTGGGAGTCTGGTAGGGAAATTTTGGTTTCTGCTAGGGAAGTTGGTTGGTGCGGTAGGGAAGTTGGTTGGTATTCTTGAAAATAAGTTGTTGGTAGTCTGCTAGGTAAGTTGGTTGATATTCTGGAAGGGGAAATTTTTTGGTTCGGTAGTAAGTTGGGTTATTCTGGTGGGTAATTGGTTGATAGTCGGGGGTAATTCTTTGGTATCTGGAGGGAAGTTGGGTTTCAGTCGGTGGGGAAGTTTGGGTTGTAGTTGGTTGGGAATTTTTGGTATCTGGAGGTAAGTTGGTTGATAGTTTGGGGGGTAAATTGTTGGGAGTCTGTTTGTAAAATTGGTTTGGTTCTGGTAAGTAAGTTGTTAAGTTGGTGGGTAAGTTGGTTGGTGTCTGTTAGGTAAGTTGTTGGTAATTTGGATGTAAGTGTGGTAGTCTTGTAGGTAACTTTGGGGGTTGGTAGGTAATTGGTTGATAGTTTGGGAGTAAGTTGGGGTTGTAGTCTGGAGGTAATTGTTTTGTGTCTTTTAGGTAGGTTGGTTGGTATTGGTAGGTAAATTTTTGGTAGTCTGGAGGCAAGTTGGTCGATAGTCTGGGGGTAAGTTTTTTGTAGTCTGCTAGTAATTTTGGTTTGGGAGTCTGGAAGTAATTTGGGGTTTGGAGTCTGGTAGTAAGTTGGTTGGTAGTTGGTAGGTAAGTTGTTGGAGGTGGGGGTAATTGGGTTGGGAGTGTGTAGGGAATTGGTTTGGTAGTTGTAGGTTAAGTTTTGGGTTGGGAACTGGTAGGAAAATTGTTGGGGGAGTCAGGTAGGTAAAATTGGTTGGTAGTTGGTAGGGAATAGGTTGGTATCTGGTAGGTTTGTTTGGGTTGGGATTGGGGGGTAATTTTTTTGGATCTGGGGTAAGTTTTTTTTGGGTTTGGGGTTTTTTGTTGGCACGGGGGTTTTGTTGGTAGTCTGGTAGGTAAGTTTGTTGGTTCTTTGGGAATTTAAATTGGTTGGGGTAACTGGTAAGTTGGTTGGTAGTTGGAGGCCCCGTTGGGTTTGGGATCTGGGAGGTAAGTTTTTGGTATTGCTAGGAAGTTGGTTGGGAGTCTGGTAGGGAATTCTTTGGTAGTCGGTAGGAAAATTTGGTTTAATCTGTGGGTAAGTTGGTTGGTGTCTGGTAGGTAAGTTGGTTGGGATCGGGAGGCAAGTTGGTTGGGATCGGAGGTAAGTTGGTTTGGTAGTCTTTTAAAGGGGGTAAGGGGTTTGGTTTGGAGTCTTAGGAAAATTGGTGGAGTCTGTAGGTTTTGTTTTGGGTTGGAGTCTGTAGGTAAAATTTGTTGGTAGTCTGGTAGGTGGTTGTTGGTAGTCTGGGAGTAAGTTGGTTTTTGGTAAATTTGGTAGGGATTTAGGGGTTGGTTTTTAATCTGGTAAAAGTTGGTAGCTGTAGGGGGTTGGTTTTTATCTGGGAGGTTTTTTTGGTAGTTGCTAGGAAAATTGGTTGTAGTCTGTGGTAATTGGTTCTGCTTTGGAAAATTGGGTTGGGAAATCGTGGAAATTTGGGTTTTGTGGTAGGTAATTGGGGTTGGGAGCTGTAGGAAGTTTGGGTTGGTAGTCTGGTAGGTAAGTTTGTTGGAAATTTGGTAGGTAAGTTGGTTTGTAGTTTTAAGTAAGTTTGGGGTTGGTTTATTTTTGGTAGGTAAGTTGGTTTGGGATTTTTATTAAGTTGGTGGGGTCTGGTATAAATTGGGTTTGGGAGCTGGTAGGGAAGGTTTGGGAGTTTTTAAGTAATTGGTTTGGGTTGGAGGTTTTGTTGGAGTCTGGTAGAAGTTGGTTGGTAGTTTTGTTGGGGGGTTAGTGGTGGGGGGAAGGGTTATGGGGGTTTATTTGGGGGGTTGGGGGGGGTAAGGGAGGGTGTCTGGTTTTGCTAGGTGTTGGGGGTGGTGGGGAGGGTGTTTTGGAGGGTTTGTGGGGGGGAAGTGGTGGGGGTGGAGGAATGTTTTCTGGGGGTTGATGCTGCGGTGTTGGAGAGTGTGGGGGTGAGAAGGGTGTTTTGGGCTGAGTTTTGGGGCAGGGTTGGGGGAGTGGTGGGGGTGGGGGAGAGGGGTTGGACTGGATTTGATGCTGCAGGTGTTGGAGGAGTGTGGTGGTGGAGGAGAGGTGTTGGACTGGAGTTAATGCTGCAGGTGTTGTAGGAGTGGTGGTGGTGGAGGAGAGGTGTTGGACTGGAGTTGATGCTGCAGGTTGGAGGAGTGGTGCTTGACTGGAGTTGATGTTGCAGGTGTTGAGGAGTGGTGTGGTGAGAGAGGTGTTGGACTGGAGTTGATGCTGCAGGTGTTAAACGAGTGGTGATGGTGGAGGAGAGGTGTTGGACTGAAGTTGCTGCTGCAGGTGTTGGAGGAGTGGTGGTGGTGGAGGATAGGTGTTGGACTGGAGTTAATGCTGCAGGTGTTGAAGGAGTGGTGGTTGAGGAGAGGTGTTTGACTGGAGTTGATGTTGCAGGTGTTGAAGGAGTGGTGGTGGTGGAGGAGAGGTGTTGGACTGGAGTTGATGCTGCAGGTGTTAAACGAGTGGTTATGGTGGAGGAAAGGTGTTGGACTGGAGTTGATGCTGCAGGTGTTGAGGGAGTGGTGGTGGTGGGGGAGAGGTGTTGGACTGGAGTTGATGCTGCAGGTGTTGAGGGAGTGGTGGTGTGGGGGAGAGGTGTTGGACTGGGGTTGATGCTGCAGGTGTTGGAGGAGTGGTGGTGGTGGAGGAGAGGTGTTGGACTGGAGTTGATGCTGCAGGTGTTGGAAGACTGGTGGTGGTGGAAGAGAGGTGTTGGACTATAGTTGATGATGCAGGTGTTGAAGGAGTGGTGGTGGTGGAGGAGAGGTGTTGGAGTGGTGATGCTGAGGTGCGGGTGGGAGAGAGGGAGACTCACCTGCAGATCAATAGTGACCTGCAGCACCTGACACTCTGCCTCATCGCAGCTTCCACCTGCACTCTGCTCTTCACTCGTTACTGTGACCCACGCTGAACGTCGAGTGCAGTACCTCAACACTAACAGTCCTTTAGATCAAATGGATACCTCCCTCTCACCCCTCTAGGATAAATGTAAAACGCCGCCGACTCTCACACATAATTGTATCTACCCAACGACTTCAACGTTTTAAGGTATCCCTCAAAAGGGATATTTATAATCTTTTTTGTGAAGTCTTCTTCAAGGTTTACCCATTAAATTTAGGTTACGCAGCTGCAAATTTACCAGTTTACTAACACCGTTAAATAAACAGTTATTATATCTGAAGGATACCTGTGGGATGTTTTCGGGGTTCAACGCCCCCTGTGGCTCGGCCCCAGACCAGGCCCTCATGGTCTATCAAGGACAGATGAACCAGGTTGTTACTGCTGCCGCACACGGTTCAACATACGAACCACAGCCTGGCTCACCAGGAAGCGACATGAGGATCTTAACAGGTTCTCTGTTGAAGGCAGCAAGGAGTCTGCTGGTAATCCTCCTTATGCTTGAAGGAAGGTGTTGAACAGTCTTGCACTTACTCTGTTATCTCTAAGATTTTTCCAGGTGTAAACTATGACGTATTTTTCTCATCTGCGTTCCAAGAGGTACAGTTCGAGAATTTCAAACATTCCCAGTTATTTAGGTGCCTGACTGAATTTACAAATGAAGTGAATGTTTTCTGCACATTCTAGGTCTACAATTTCGCTAGTCTTAAAAGGGGCTGTTAGTGTTCAACAATATTCCAGCCTGGAGAGAGAACATGACTTATAGGGAACCATCAGTGGCTTGACATCTCACTCTGAAATTCTCATTTCTCATCCTGTCATTTTTTCTCAAGGTTGTGCTTACACTGTTGTGATCTTTGAAGGTGAGATCCTCTGACATATTATCTCTGCTAAGTCTTTCACGTAGTTATAATCACTTTTACACTCAGTTCTTTTTCTTGTTTTGTTTACTTAGTTTTTCATAAGAGTTACTAAAATTTGTTGTTATTGAATATTATATGTTCCGTGTGGCCCACTGGAAGACTTGGTTTATATCTGCTTAAATGCCTCTCTCATGAAAATTCTTGCATCGTCTGCAATGGTTTGCTGTGATTTATATTCCTATCAGTGTAAGATATAAGGATGAAGGAAAGGATGAGGGGGGAGTACTGTGTTTTGGGAAAAAAGAGCTTTTCGCTGTGGCAGCCTCTGACTTAACTTTTACTATTACCCATTGAGTTTTATTGGCTGGAAAGTTAAAAATTCATCTGCCCAATTCTCCAGTTACCCTCTTTGCCCGCATTTTATATGCTATTATATTATGGTCACACTTGCCAAATTCTTTTGGATTTTGATTTCTGCATTGTCTTCCAGTGCCAAAACTGTGTTGTAATGGACCAGTAGTTGCGAGAGATTTGGATTTTAATAATATTGGACGTCAGTGTTATCGGTCTGTATCTCATTGTAGAGCTTTATTACCGTCTTTGTGAAGTGTTGCTATATCCGTTGATTTTTAATGGCTGTGGGATGACCCTAGTGTCTAGGATTCCTCTACACAGAATAGAAATATTTTGTTTTTGATGAACATGCAGTGCCGAGATTCCCGGCCTGGGACACAGTGCATGGGCATGTTGCTATCAATGGCTCTTTTGAAGCCGAGTGGGGCTAGTGTTATGTCAGAAATTTTATAGATTTTAGCAAAGTTTTGAGTCTCGTATATAAAAAATTCATTCGGATTGTCAACCTTTACTCACTGAACACAAAGTTATATTGAGACTTCAGTATTTCACTGATTTGTTTTTTTCTGTCATCAGTGTGTGTTCATTTTTTTTTTTTGAGAAAGGGCCCGATACAGGACGTAGTTTTTCCCCTGGATATTTTTTTCATATAAAATGTATTTTGACTTTCTTTGTTTCATTATTTTTAGCTGTCTCTGTCTCGTGGACTTTTCATTTGATCACGTTGAATTCATATATACCGTTTCTCTAGCCGGTGTTTCCTTCCTCACTTCAAATAGTCTAGCACCTTTGAGAAGGCATGTGATAATTCGTCTTCGCTTCTAGAAGGAGCATCGCTCTCCCTTTAGTTTACATCTTTTCTTTTTCCTAAGTGGTATATGCCTTGAGCACACGTCAGGTGCCACCGAGTTAATCTTCTTTAAACATTGGTTCGGATCCATATGATTCAATAAATATACCCAGCATGTTTCGCTAAGGACATGAGTTATTAGATCCCAGTTGATGTTCTTGTTAAATACTTCATGTTTTTTTTTTTTTTTTGCGTTTTGATAGCCTGAACTTCGAATAGGTTTTGATCTGAATATAATGTTTTCGACATTACCATATCATTATTCGTGAATATAAGGTCAAAGGTATTTTCTCGTTTTACACTATTTGCTATGGTGGCCGAATTAGTTACAGTTTCAATAGTACATTTGTGTGAGACTATACATCCGTCTAGCTTCCCAGTGTTATTTTTCCTCTTACAGTACTTCTGTATTGTTCTATTGTAAGTGTCTTAAACTGAAATTACCAAGCAGCAATATATTTGGGATGGGGTTGAAAGATTTTTCCAGATAAATTAAATTTTCGATAGCTGTCTTTGAGCTGTTGGGGGGTTATATCTGGCGGTTTATAGAACAGCACAATAACTAGGTTCTGGTTCTCAGTTCTTACTGCCAAAACTTTACATATTAACAAATAACCCGCACATAGAAGAGGGAAGCCTACGACGACATTTCGGTCCGACTTGGACCGGGTTATTTGTGTATCGTTCTAGGCACGGTATTGTGCACTCCCTTTTTTTTTTACATCTTTCGTGGTGTTAAGCAAGTCTGTGCAGCTGACTGACGCCATGACTTGTAGGCCAACTCCCCCTTTTCCTTGTTGCCTGGTCTTTTGGAGTCATTGAAGCTGTGCCCAGGTATCCATATTTATCATTGTCAAAATGTTCCATTTTTTTTTTAATATGGGTCTCTATGCAAGCTGCAAACATTGTATCTGACTCTAAGAAGTATGTTAATAAGTTATTCGTGGTTAACTTTTTTTTTGACATTTATATTTGTGACTCTGCAGTGGGAGACACTGACTGTATCTCCAGTACAGCAAGGCTCCCAGGTGCTCCAACATTAATATCTGTGGCTCTGCAGTGGGAGCCACTGACTGTATCTCCAGTACAGCAAGGCTCCCAGGTGCTCCAACATTTCTTCCTATTTTTTTTCCTGCTTCCTCGCGGAAGGAAGGAAAGCAAGGGAAGGAGGGGAAAGTAAGAGAAGCTGCTGCTAGTGCTGTTGGCGTTACTTCCAGTTCTGCTGTTAGTGTTAGTGCTGGGTTCTCATTGGGACTGATGCTGGTGTTGGTGCTGGGACTGGGGCTGGTGCTGGGGCTGATGCTGGCGCTGGTGCTAGGGCTGGTGCTGGGGCTGGTGCTGATGCTAGGGCTGGTGTTGGTGCTGAGGCTGGTGCTGGGGCTGGTACTTGGTCTTGTGTTGGTGCTGGGGCTAGTGCTGGGGCTGTGGAGAAATTTTCTCCAGGAGGGGGGTATCAGCCCCCTTCACCCCCTTTCAGCCCCTTTCAGCCCTGAGGGGCCCAGCCCTCTCAGAAGGGGCAAATATCTTGTTTACTGCAGCGAGTAATTGATCCCAGATGCAGTACCAGTATGCGACGTGGTCAGCTCCCCGGGTTTCCTTGCAGTCCAGTGTTGCAAGTGTTTTTTAATAAGGACATACGTCTCTTACCTTGCAGGAAATTTAAGGAAAACCTGCCCCACTTTTTACCAGGGTTAAATGTTTTATTATTGTCTAGCTTAAGACAGCAAGAATAAAAACATTCGCTTTGCTTCATCGAGGAAGGGCAAAAAAGCAAAGTACTAGGCCCAGCTTTCCTTTGTGGGGGCAGTGATGGGTGGGGCTTGTGGCTTTTTTCAGATTATTTTTCTCTAGAGAGTGACACTGATCCAGGATAAAACAAAGAACGATCTGTTTAGGTAAAAAGTGTCTCACAAAACCAATAAACATTCAGGAAGTGGATCAGTTCTTTATGAAAAGATTGTGAACAATAAAGAAAAATCTTGGGGAACATAGTTCCCAGGTCGTTTCCAGATAGGGAAGACGTGAACCCAAAGGGGACACTTCAGCTTCTATAAAAGTCACCGAACCTTCAAAGGGTGTGAAGAACACCATGCTCACGCTTAAAGAGAAAGGGTAGGTTACGAATTTTTTAGTACGGGGCTGCGCATTTCTTGGTAGAAGGGTTTGAATCAACCTTGTCGGGCAGTTAGGTGTGGATTTTGAGTTAACAAGTAGTTTGTCCCCATCAGTGAATGAAATATGCTGACATAACACCCCTAGGGGTATTTATAATTTCAAATTAAATCATTACACCCCGTTAGGATGATCTGACAAAATTCAAGCCCGTCTGCTGCTTTTATCATAAGTGTTCCCATATTTAAATTTAAAAATTAGCTTAACGGGTAATCCCCTTTCCAAAACTTTTTGGGTCGTGCTTAAAAAGGATAAAGGCCACACTGTGGTCCAATATGTTGTACACATTACAATAACCTACGAGCCAGGCCCTTCGAAAAAAGCTGTAAAACTAGTGTTTAAAATTTAAATCAGTATATAACAGTATATAAATGATCCTCCAGACTAAATCACGGAAAATGGGCACCAAAAGAAAAGGGGCGCTCCCCCCAGCGTTCACCCAAAAAGAAACGGGACGGGGTGACTCACCCAACAAAAAAAAGGGGAATGGCACCCGGCATCCACTGCTCCAAGTCGAAGAGCGCAAAAGACGACAACAACCAACGATGTAGGGTTTGTCTGAGTGTAAAAAGTGTTTATAATGTTTAAACAGAAATTAAGAAAAAATTTGTTTAAAAGTTTGTTTTTTATAGAAAAATTTGTTATAAAAGGAATTTATTAAAAGTGAAACTTTGATACATTTTAACAGTAAAATTTTATATTTTTAAAGTAATTTCAGTGTGATTTACAGTTTACAATGACATTTATACGTAAGTGAATAAAGTTTAAAACTTTATTTACATTAATCATATGGGCAGGCGACCAGCAAACTAAACCCAAAAACACCACCACATGTATTTACCTTCATGGTCATTGACCCTTTTTTAACTTAGGGGGTATAGTGTTGACTGTTATTGCTGTTTAAGCATAACAAAAACCAGCTGTACATTGAGTTTTTTTAAACACTCAAGTGTGGTGCTAGATTTTCAGTATACCATTAAATGGCTTGTTTGAAAACCAGTTTCAGCTTTACGATAAGTTTACACAATTAGAAATTAATTTTCAGTCTTATGGATTAACTCAGATAAAAAACATAAATTTTGATAAATTTTGAGGTCAAATTTTAAATTATTACACAATGCGGAAAAATTTATTCAACAACACTTTATAAAAAGAATTTTCTTGAATCAGCCCATCTGGGGAAAAAAAATTTAAAAAATGTTTTAGTCTTTTAGTAAAAAACATTTAAGGTGGCGGGAGTACAGGCTATTTGCCGTAAAACTCGTCAAAAGAGACCTACTTAATATGGTAAAACACCTTTAACCCCTGAAAACAACAATGTCCCATTCCAACTTACCTCCCTTGTCATTCCCTTTTTTCCCAAGGGTCAAAATTTATAAAGAATCATAGTTTTTTTCAATCCTAGTAAATTCCGAATAAAGATGGATTGTAAGTTAAATTTTACCTTAAATGCTTTTAAGGAGAACCTATGAATGTTTAAAGTCTTTTCCCGGTGGCAAAGAAAATTATCAAATAGCCTTATTTGTCTTACAGAAAATTACTTCGATCTGACAAGGCCAGATTTAACAGCATCTTAATTCGTTTAAGCCACCCAAACTTGTTTTTCAGACTTACAAGCATTTAGAATCACTTTAGACAATATCCAGATTTTGGGTGAAAAATATGAAAGGGCAATGTGTTTGGTTTATCAGGGGTATTGTACAAGTTTTAATTTGTCCCCACAAACTAGAACGATTAAATTTATTTCAATAAACGCTTTTTCACTTGTGAAAGAAATTAGCAATGGTTTACAAAAATAGTTTCTCATCGCAACAACAAGATAAAAATCCACAAATCTCTGGATAAAAAACCCTTTCAACTCATAAATAAATTTAAACCTATCCCACTAAACCAAAATGGAAATCCCATTGGGGTTTTATAAAGCTGTAATCAACAGCATTTAAAAAGTCATACATAAACTACCAAAATGTTACTTTTGTGAGGAACTTTGGGGCACAGTATTTAGTAAATTTACACATCAGGGGAGGCACGTAAAAACTGTTCACAGTGAAAAGGTGATAAGTGTTTACTGAACAAAAGGGGAGGAAAATGCTCACTGAAGAAGTGTTTTAAAGAAGTGTATCATCAACGCATTATGCCCAAATACTTTTGATGAACAACAAAAGATTTCCACAAAATCAAGAATAAACAAGCAACAGCTTTTAAATGTGAGAGATAATTTAAAAGCAACAGCTCCCCCGAATCGTGTTGGTTATCTAATAAATTACAAAAAACCAAATGTGCTAAATTATTTGATAAGGCTCAAAAAGGGTCCTTCATAGTCATTTGCGAAACTGAATAAAAACCCCCATGCCAAAATACAGTTAATATAGCTGGTTTTTTTCCACAATTTGGTAAACAGACATAGCCCTACCAAATCACGTTTGTCTAAAAAAGGGAAAAAAGACAGTAAAACTGGGGTAGTAGTGTTTGCCAAAGTCTGTGCAAACCGGGATTAAAGAAACATTTGCAGCACTGAAAGCAGTAAGGTCAAGTTAGCCTGTCCTACTCAGAGGACACATTATCCAATTGATTTAATCATTGGGTGATTATTTCACGTTTTTTCAAAAAATAGTAAGTAAACATATGTTCACTTGCTGAAAAAACCCGGGGGCCACCGAATGTGGTCCATTCCCTCTCAAATGGGGAAAAAAGTGTATTGATTCAGTGGAAAAAGTATAGTTTCGGAAAAACCCCGACATGTACCCACAAAAATTTCATTACGGAAGAAAGAATAACCATTGATAAGTTGGTGGGTTTTTGATGCGTAGGTTTGATGTAAATAAACCCAAACCCCCAATCTCAGTTTAACCAATATTTGGACACTTCAAATATAAAGAGGACTATTGGGGAGGTTAACCATGGAAATTAAATCCCCCAAAATCGCCTAGAATTATCACATGGTTTCCGGGGACAGTGAAAGCACAAAACTAGCTCAGGAAAATCCAGAGTACTGATGTCTTGAAATATCATCAAAACATTGGAAAATAAATTCATTGAGGAAAACGAAATTTAATTGAAACGAACTCATTTTCCCCCCCACATCAGAAAGGATTTTGAAACCCCTCCACTACGTGTTGTTTTAATTGCAGCGCACGTGCAAATAAAACGTAGCAAGTTTAATGATTTCTGATGCCGGACCCCACTAAAGAGAAAATTTGGGGTGCTTATGAAAATTTTGCACAAACCCATATCCTACCGGGTTTATATTTCCAAAACTTTCTTAAGAGTAGGACTAAAAGAAAATAGATAGAGATTTACTCGATCTTTTGGGGGCCCGAAAATCCCCAGATCCTCAAGTCGTGAAAACTTTTTTTTCAAATCATATTATTTGGTGCAAATCCTCTCCCTTTTTACTAAAGCTACACAAATAAACCATTTGAAAAAATTTAAAGTCCATTCAAAAAATCTTTTAAAATTTTATGTGGACAATCTTAAGGGATGTGAATAAAGAGGAGGATTTGAAATCCTTTCAGAAAGCTAACAAGGAATGAAAAACAAATACCTCTAAGGTTGGAATACAAATTCAAAAACAATTAAGGGGAACTTATCAAAAGAAGATTTCCCTGAAGCTGAAATTCCGATTGCAACAAAGTGGGGCTTAATGGAAAAAAAGGAAGATACTTTGGTCTCAAAAAATAAACAATAAATCAGCAGTACATCACTAAACGTATTTTCTGTCAAGGGGCAAATGTTTTGTTCCCCTAGGACTCGTCCACAATTACCTAAAGGGTAAAAGCTTATAAGATGCTGGAAACCAAAATTGGATGGGGTGAGAATTGCCCCTAAAATATCAAACATGGGGTGAAATATCCGGGGGGTTTAAGCAATTCATCAATTTAAAAATTTTCCCAAAAAATAGGTCAAGAGGGGGAAAAGTTAATTACTTGGGGTTTTGTGATGCGTCAACCCGGGGGATGGCGTGTAGCTTACATGAGTAATGCTGAAGGGAATAACTAATTACTTCAAAGGGCCGGGTTTGCACCCCCCTTTAAGGTCAGAACAGTACCACAATTTGGAATGACGCACTCTATTAGGGACAAAATTTTTCTATTCAACAAAGTACTTATCCTCACTCTTGAAAAAACGTGATCTGGAGTGAAATGAAGAGTTCTCCCGTGGTTAAGAAATAATAAGAGTAAGTTGGGTTTTACAAAAAAGAGTAGCAAAAAAAAAAATGCAAAGGGGTTATCTCTTTTCCAAGCTCTACCCAGAGAATCCAGATGACATGTTTACGTGGGTCCCCCCCAAGAAATTTGGGAATAAATTTTTGGGTCCACGGGCCCCAAAAGGCTCTTAATAAAAAAAAATGGGCCTAAAAAAAGTAATTATGCCAGAAAAACAGTTTGCTTGAACACAGCAGAAAAAAGTTGGGGAAATTCTGCAGAACAAAAAGAAATATCTTTATGGGTCTAAATACTCATCTTTGGGGAAATCTCAAAAGTTACAGCCGTCTTAAATTCATTAAAAAAAACCTGATTTGAATATCTTGAACCCCTTTTAAAAACTGGGGGAAAAATAATACGAAAATTTTTCTCTACAAATTTAAAATTTTAGAAAAACAAAATAAATCCCAAAGAAACCTTTTATAATTAATTTTTAGGACTTTATCTTGATCAAAAAAGATTAAAATGTCGAGGAAGAAATTTATAATTTTTCATACCTAAAAAAACCATACACCAATATTGATCCCCAAAATCATTGGTAACAAAAAAATTGTCAAAAAAGCCCCCATAACGTGTTTCAGGTGGGGGAGGGAACCCCTTTGTATATCGACAATCCTTGGGTACCTCAAGGGCGACAAAGTTGAAAAAACAAATAAAGGACGTTTACTTTTCGTCATACGATATCGAGTATTCATATCCAGGTCCCCCTCCTATCCCCCTTTAAAGAGTTTTCATTCACTCCATTTTAGGGGGGACAGTGTAATTTTCACTGGACCCAATAATTTAACAAAAACAGTTGACAAAGTTCCATGAAGGTGTACATTTTTTTGTTCACTTGTGCTACACCAAGCAGTACTCTAGAAGTAGCCATGACTGTTGCTGAAACCCTTTTTCAAATTATTCAGAAGGTTTGCGCCCAAAGGGCATGTCCCCGACTGATGATTTCGATAATCAACGAACTTTGTTGGTGGGGGCTTAAATCAAGATCTTTTACAAACCCAAATACAACAATGCTGAATCAACGCAGTTGCGTTTGGGGATAATTCCTCCTAAAAATTTCCCTGGGACGGCGGATTTTTTGAAAGAATATCGGCATTGTAAAACGTTTTTGGAAACTCCATCGTAGAGAATCGACTTAGAAGAATTCCGTACAGTTGTGACTGAAATGAAATAAGTCAAAACAGACCCTATTCTTAGTAACGATATCTGGATAATTTAGAAGTGTTAAATCCATCTCTTTACCCATGGAGAAGGGTTTGAACCTGGTTTTTCCTCCCATGAATATAAAGAAATCATAGGGATCCTACTTATTTTTGATGGAACTCAAACGTAAATTAAACACGTTAATAAAAATGTTGAAAATTGGGGGAAAATTTGGCAGAAGACTATCTCACCTCATTGGAGAACATTTATGGGGCTGGGGTTCCCGAAAATATAAGTCCCTTTAAAAACTGGTGACATTGATTACACAATGTGGTCCAGGGCCCCAAAGGCCACTTGGAAAAAAGGGGACCATATATCCTGTGCAAAGGAAAAATCAGGGCAGTTGATGTTTTGAGCAAAAATGAGGAATAAGGGGCAATAAATAAACTAGTACCGTTAGAATTACACAGTGTTGAAAACAAAATTATGATTCTCCCGAAACCGCACAGATAAACTGTTCAAAAAAAGAAAGCCAGTGGGGGCGAGTAGAAATAAATTAATGTTAAGTGAGAATGTTCACGCACAAACCCTCCGCCACCCCCCGGGGGGGGTGAAAATTTTCTCCAGGGGGGGGGTTCCCCCCTTCCCCCCCTTTTCACCCTTTTCCCCCTGGGGCCTGCCTTCAGAAGGGGGAAAATAACTTGCTTATGCACAGCGGAAATTTTGTTTCAAAAGATGCAGTCCAGTATGCGACGTGGTCAAGCAAACCCCGCTCTTGCATCCAGTGTTTGCAGAGTGATTTTAAAAAGAGAAGTACTTCTCTTTTTTTGCAGGACTTTAAAGGGAAATCCTCTCCCACTTTATTACCAGGGTAGAGATGTTCATTTTTGTCTAGTTAAACACAAGAATAAAAAACTTTTGCTTTGCTTATCGGGAAAAGGGAAAGGAAAAAAAGTACTAGGTAAAGCTTTTCTTTGGCGGGGGGGCAGTGAGGGCGGGGGGGCGTTGGGGCTCTTCAGACTATTATGACTCCTGAAGTGCACTGACGCCAGGAAAACCCAAAAAAGAACGATTTGTGCGTTAGTGGAACAAAGTTTTCCACAAAACACAATAAAACTTACAGGAAGTGTGATCACTTTTTTAGTGAAGATTGTGAACAAAAAAAGACAAATCTTGGAACATAGTGAAACCAGTGTGGTTTCCCTGACTATGGAAGACGTGGAACCCAAGGGGCAATTCGCTTCATCAAGTCACTGATCCCCTGTCAAAGGGTTAAAGAACCCATACTCACCTACAAGAGAAGGTGGGTTACGAATTTCTTGTAGTACGGGGACTGCCCCATTCTTGATGAAAGGAGTTTGTACAATCTATAGTCGGCAGTTAGGTGGGGGATTTTTTGAGTCCACACAAGTAAGTTTGTCACCATCGGGAAATAAATATGCACATAACACCCCCTAGGGGGAAAATTTTAAACTTACAAAATTTTAATTTTACAGCCCTTGAGAGATATCTGACAACAATTCAAGACCCGTTGCAGGGGGACTGTGTAGCGATTTGTGTTTTTATCACTAATGTTCCCTATATTTAAATTTAAAAATTTAAACTTAACTTGTAATCCATTTCTCAAAAGGGCTGGTGTGGGGTTTTGTTTGGGGGTGGTGCTTGTGCTGGGGGTAGTGTGGAGCTGGGGTTTGGGGCTTACCTTTGGGGCTGGATATGTTGTGGGCTGGTGTTGGGCCCTTGTACTGTGCTTTGGGTTGTGCTGGTGCGGGGGTGTTTCTGGGGGGTGCTGGGGCTGGGGCCGGATGGTGTTGTTCTGGGGCTTGAATGGGGCTGGTGCTAGGACTAGGGGTGGAAAACCGGGTGGGGCTGGAACTTGAGCTGGGGCTGGGGCTAGGATAGGTGGAACCCGGGTGGGGTGGGTGGGATTGTAGTCTGGGATTTTCTGGTCACGGATAAACCCGAACAACACGTTTTTCCTTTTTATATTGAACGAGTTACCTGCAGTGACCTCGTGGAAGTAATTGAACTTGTCTGTGATTGCTTTTATTAGTTAGTGTGTTTGTACGTTCGAGTTTTATTTGGAGAAAAGTGTAGAGCGGCGTTTACTCTGTGTATCACCTAGTTTTGGGTTCAAGGGGCGGCACGTTCTGGCTGTGTGTGTGTGTAAATATAAAATCCTTCATATCATAGATCGCTAAACAACTTCTAGTCTCTGTTTTCGAAATTAATTTTTTTTTTATTTTTTGGGCCTGTCTATGATATTAATTAGCAGCTCCATTTCGGCCCCTCAGGGTTTGTGCCTCTGTCAGAATGATTTTTTTTTATTTCATAATAGGTTAATCTTCACATAATTGGAATGGCCTCCTTGTACTTCCGAAATTTTAGCAAATAAATCAAATTAAAAATAATTGGAGCGATAATGGATAGATAATTTGCTGCGATGGTCAGAATTATCAGAAATGAAGGATAAAAGCCACGGTGCCGTGGCTTCAATAATTATCAAATTACCCACAACATTATGCCTGAAGAATATTTGGAGAGGATATCGAGGGTGAACCCCCCCTTGACCCGGTCTGTAACCAATCCTCGCGGTAGATAAGGGTCTGATCACTCAGGGTATTACTGCTGGCCGCACGCAAACTAACGTAAGAACCACAGCCCGGCCGATCTGGTGCTAACTGTAGGTGCCTATCCAGTACCTTCTTAAAGACAACCAGAAGTCTATTGGGACGGGCAAATTAGACCGCAGACAGAGTGTAGTCTAGGTGGCCAAAGACCACAAACTTCACTCAAGGAAAAAGATCTTGGGGTGAGTGTAACACCGAGCACATCTCCTGAGGCGCATATCAACCAGGTAACTGCTGCAGCGTACGGGCGTCTGGCAAACCTAAGAATAGCGTTCCGATACCTCAGTAAGGAATCGTTCAAGACTCTGTACACCAGGACCATACTGGAGTATGCAGCACAAGTTTGGAATACATAGCTGGTTAAGCACGTCAAGAAATTAGAGAAAGTGCAAAGGTTTGCAGCAAAACTAGTCCCAGAGCTAAGGGGATTGTCCTATGAAGTATGGTTATTTAAGAGAAATCGGCCTGACGACACTGGAGGACAGGAGGGTCAGGAGAGACATGATAACGACGTAAAATACTACTAGGAATTGACTAGGTTGACAAAAACAGGATGTTCCAGAGAGGGGACACAATAAGAAGTTGAACACTCAGATAAGTCAAAGAGATCTTAGGAAATATTTTTTCAGTCATAGAGTTGTCAGGAGGTGAATAGCCTAGAAAGTGACGTAGTGGAGGCAGGAACCATACTTAGTTTTAAGACGAGGTTTGATAAAGCTCAAAGAGCAGGGAGAGAGAGGACCCAGTAGCGATCGGTGAAGAGGCGGGGCAGGAGCTGTGAATCGACCCCTGCAACCACAAATAGGTAAGTACACACACATACACACACACACACACACACACACACACACACACACACACACACACACACACACACACACACAAACACACAGTCACAGACACACACACACAGGGGTCGGTCCTAGGACCAGTGCTATTTTTGGTATATGTGAACGGCATGATGGAAGGATTAGACTCAGAAGTGTCCCTGTTTGCAGATGATGTGAAGTTAATGAGGAGAATTAAATCAGATGAGGACCGGGCAGGACTTCAAAGAGACCTGGACAGACTGGACACCTGGTCCAGCAAATGGCTTCTCGAATTTAATCCTGCCAAATGCAAAGTCATGAAGATAGGGGAAGGGCACAGAAGACCACAGACAGAGTATAGGCTAGGTGGCCAAAGACTGCAAACTTCACTCAAGGAGAAAGATCTTGGGGTGAGTATAACACCGAGCATGTCTCCGGAAGCACACATCAATCAGATAACTGCTGCAGCATATGGGCGCCAGGCAAACCTGAGAACAGCATTCCGATACTTAGTAAGGAATCGTTCAAGACACTGTACACCGTGTATGTCAGGCCCATAATGGAGTATGCAGCACCTGTTTGGAACCCGCACTTGATAAAGCACGTCAAGAACTAGAGAAATACAAAGGTTTGCGGCAAGGTTAGTTTCCAGGTAAGGGGATGTC
>NC_069423.1:34121522-34137496 GCF_026875155.1 Cherax quadricarinatus | reverse complement strand
TTTCTGACAAACACTGCCCCCCGGCTTAAAAAGAGCCATTGAGAAACTGCCTGCACTCTGTCCCAGGCCGGGAATCTCGGCACTGCATGTTCATCAAAAACAAAATATTTCTATTCTGTGTAGAGGAATCCTAGACACTAGGGTCATCCACAGCATTAAAATCAACGGATATACAACACTCCACAAAGACGGAATAAAGGCTCTATCTATGAGATACAGACCGATAACACTGACGTCCAATATTATAAAATCCAAATCTCTCGCAACTACTGGTCCATTACAACACAGTCTTTGGCACTGGAAGACAATGCAGAAATCAAAATCCAAAAGAATTTGGCAAGTGTGACCATAATATAATAGCATACAAAATGCGGGCAAAGAGGGTAACTGGAGAATTGGGCAGATGAATTTTTAACTTTCCAGCCAATAAAACTCAATGGGTAATAGTAAAAGTTAAGTCAGAGGCTGCCACAGCGAAAAGCTCTTTTTTCCCAAAACACAGTACTCTCCCATCATCCTTTCCTTCATCCTTATATCTTACACTGATAGGAATATAAATCACAGCAAACCATTGCAGACGATGCAAGAATTTGCATGAGAGAGGCATTTAAGCAGATATAAAGCAAGTCTTTCAGTGGGCCACACGGAACATATAATATTCAATAACAACAAATTTTAGTAACTCTTATGAAAAACTAAGTAAACAAAACAAGAAAAAGAACTGAGTGTAAAAGTGATTATAACTACGTGAAAGACTTAGCAGAGATAATATGTCAGAGGATCTCACCTTCGAAGATCACAACAGTGTAAGCACAACCTTGAGAAAAAATGACAGGATGAGAAATGAGAATTTCAGAGTAAGAGATGTCAAGCCACTGATGGTTCCCTATAAGTCATGTTCTCTCTCCAGGTTGGAATATTGTTGAACACTAACAGCCCCTTTTAAGACTAGCGAAATTGTAGACCTAGAGAATGTGCAGAAAACATTCACTTCATTTGTAAATTCAGTCAGGCACCTAAATAACTGGGAATGTTTGAAATTCTCGAACTGTACCTCTTGGAACGCAGATGAGAAAAATACGTCATAGTTTACACCTGGAAAAATCTTAGAGATAACAAAGTGCAAGACTGTTCAACACCTTCCTTCAAGCATAAGGAGGATTACCGGCAGACTCCTTGCTGCCTTCAACAGAGAACCTGATAAGATCCTCAAGTCGCTTCCTGGTGAGCCAGGCTGTGGTTCGTATGTTGACCCGTGTGCGGCAGCAGTAACAACCTGGTCATCTGTCCTTGATAGACCATGAGGGCCTGGTCTGGGGCCGAGCCAAGGGGCGTTGAACCCCGAAAAACATCCCACAGGTATCCTTCAGATATAATAACTGTTTATTTAACGGTGTTAGTAAACTGGTAAATTTGCAGCTGCGTAACCTAAATTTAATGGGTAAACCTTGAAGAAGACTTCACAAAAAAAAATTATAAATATCCCTTTTGAGGGATACCTTAAAACGTTGAAGTCGTTGGGTAGATACAATTATGTGTGAGAGTCGGCGGCGTTTTACATTTATCCAGAGGGGTGAGTGGGAGGTATCCATTTGATCAAAAGGACTGTTAGTGTTGAGGTACTGCACTCGACGTTCAGCGTGGGTCACAGTAAACGAGTGAAGAGCAGAGTGCAGGTGGAAGCTGCGATGAGGCAGAGTGTCAGGTGCTGCAGGTCACTATTGATCTGCAGGTGAGTCTCCCCCTCTCCCACCCGCACCTCAGCATCACCACTCCAACACCTCTCCTCCCCCACCACCACTCCTTCAACACCCGCATCATCAACTATAGTCCAACACCTCTCTTCCACCACCACCAGTCTTCCAACACCTGCAGCCCTCAACTCCAGTCCAACACTCTCCTCCACCACCACCACTCCTCCAACACCTGCACATCAACCCCAGTCCAACACCTCTCCCCCACCACACCATCCCTCAACACCTGCAGCATCAACTCCAGTCCAACACTCTCCCCCACCACCACCACTCCCTCAAAAACCTGCAGCATCAACTCCAGTCCAACACCTTTTTCCCCCACCCTAACCACTCGTTTAACACCTGCAGCATCAACTCCAGTCCCCAAAACCTCTCCTCCACCACCACCACTCCTTCAACACCTGCAACATTTAACTCCAGTCAAACACCTCTCCTCAACACCACTCCTTCAACACCTGCAGCATTAACTCAGTCCAACACCTATTTCCCCCACCACCACCATCTCCAACACCTGCAGCAGCAACTCCCGTCCAACACCTCTCCTCCACCCTCACCACTCGTTTAACACCTGCAGCATCAACTCCAGTCCAACACCTCTCCCCACCCCCACCAAACCCCCCAACACCTGCAAACATTCACTTCAGCTCCAGTCCAACACCTCTCCTCCACCACCACCACTCCTACAACACCTGCCCGCATTAACTCCAGTCCAACCACTCTCCCCCACCACCACACTCCTCCAACAACCCGCAGCATCAAATCCAGTCCAAAAACCTTCCTCCACCACCACCACTCCTCCAACACCTGCAGCATCAACTCCAGTCCAACACTCTCCTCCACCACCACCACTCCTCCAACACCTGCAGCATCAACTCCAGTTCAACACCTTCCTCCACCACACCACTCCTCCAACACCTGCAGCATTAACTCCAGTCCAACACCTATCCTCCACCACCACCACTCCTTCAACACCTGCAGCATCAATTCCAGTACAACACCTCTCCTCTACCACCACCACCACCCCATCGTCCCCATCAACCCCCCTCCCAAAACCTCTCCTCCACCACTCCAAACCTCCCAGCACCACCCGACTACCCAACCCAAATTACTACCAGACTACCAATCAACATACCTACCAGACTGCCACTCAACTTACTTAAAAGACTACCAACCAACTTACCTACCAGACTACCAACCAACTTACCTACCAGACTACCAACCAACTTACCTACCAGACTACCAACCAACTTACCTAGCAGGCTACCAACCAACTTACATACCAGACTGCCACTCAACTTACTTACAAGACTACCAACCAACTTACCTACCAAACTACCAACAAACTTACCTACCAGACTACCAACCAACTTAAACCCAGCAGACTACCAACCAACTTACCTTTCGATACCAACCAACACTTGCCTACTAGACTACCAACCCACTTACCTACCTGACTAGCAACCAACTTACCCACCAGACTATCAACCAACTTTCCTAGCAGACTACCAAAGAATTACCTACCAGACTACCAACCAACCTACCTAGCAGACTACCAAACAACTTACCTACCAGACTACCAACCAACTTACTCACCAAACTATCAACCAACTTACCTAGCAGACTACCAAAGAATTACCTACCAGACTACCAACCAACTTACATACCAGACTACCAACCAACTTACATACCAGACTACCAACCAACTTACCCACCAGACTACCAACAACTTACCACCATATCCAGACACTACTAACAGAACTTAACCATTAACCAGACTACAACCAACTTACCCACCAGACTCACAAATCAACTTACTTACCAAAGAATACCAACCCAACTTACCTAGCAGAGACTACCAACAATTACTATACCAGACTACCAACCAACTTACCTACAGACTACAACAAACTTACCTACCAGACTACCAAACAATTACCTACCAGACTACATCACAACTTACCTACAGACATACCAAACACTTACACCAGACTACCCAACCAACTTACATAGCAGACTACCAACAACTTACCTACCAGACTACAAACAACTTACTAAGATATAACAAACTTACCACCAGACACACCAATTACCCCAACTACCAACCAACTTAACCTACCAGATACCAACCAACTACCACCATTAGTACTCAACCAAACTTACCCACCAGACTACCAACCAACTTACTACCAGACTACCAACCACTTACCACCAGACTACCAACCAACTTACCCCACCAGATACCAACCAACTTACCCACCAGACTACCAACAACTTACCACACGGACTACAAATCAACTTACCTACCAGACTACCAACCAACTTACCTACCAGACTACCAACCAACTTACCTACCAGACTACCAACCAACTTACCCACCGACTACAAACAACTTACCTACCAGACTACCAACCAACTTACTTACCAGACTACCAACCAACTTACCTACCAGACTACCAACCAACTTACCCACCAGACTACCAACCAACTTACCCACCAGACTACCAACCAACTTACCCACCAGACTACCAACCAACTTACCTACCAGACTACCAACCGACTTACCCACCAGACTAACAAACCGACTTACCCACCAGACTACCAACAACTTACCCACCAGACTAAAACCAACTTACCCACCAGACTACCAACCACTTGCCCAACAGACTACCAACCGACTTACCTACAGACTACCAACCAACTTACTATACACTACCAACCAACTTACCCACCAGAATACCAGCCAACTTACTCACCAGACTACCAGCCAACTTCCACAAGACTACCAACCAACTTATCCTACCAGACTACCACAACAACTTAACTACCAGCCTACTAGCCTACCATACCACCAACTTACCTACCAGACTTCACACCAACTTACCAACCAGACTAAACCAACCAACTTACCTACCAGACTACCAGAACTACATCATCCAACCAACTTACCTACCAGCTTCCACCAACTAACTTACTACCAGTACTGCGAACCAACCAACTTACTACCAGTCCGCCAGCCAACCATCTTACCACCAGCCTACCAAACCAACCAACTTACCAACCAGCCTACCAACCAAACCAACTTACCTACCAGCTACTACACCAACTAACTTTACCTACCAGTTACTAACTAACCAGTTTACTACCAGTCTTCCAACCAAACCAACTTATCTCTTGTACACACCAACCAATCTTACCTCCAGCCTACTACAGCCAAACGTTACCTACCAGTCTTCAACAACCAACTTATCACCAGCCTACCATCCATCCAGTCTTTACTTCAATTCCTACCAGATTATTCCAACCATACAGCTAACGAACGTACCCAGCTACTAACCAAACAACCAACCAGCCTACCAACAACCAACCAACCAATCAACATATATACCAGCCTGCCAAGATTACCTTCCAGACAGCAACCTACCTCCTTTCTTCTTTTACACCCCACCTCCACTCCACCAACCTCTTCTTCTTACTCTCTCCCTCTTACTCTCCTCTCTACCTACTCCTTCTCTTTCTATCTCTCCTCTCTCCCTCTCTTCTCTCTCTCTCTCTCTCTCTCTCTCTCTCTCTCTCTCTCTCTCTCTCCACATAAGCACTTCTGTAAAAGTCACCCAGTCAAGTGGCTTAGTTCCTTTGAAGTAGAAATGAGATGCGCTAAGCCCGCAGGGGCCTTTCAGTGCCTGAGGTATGGTGGCCTAAATTTCACTCCGAGGAAGAGCAGCTGATTGACAAGTCTTGAGACCCAAATGTTGGAAAAAAATTTTCCCCTTAACAGTTTTCCCAGGAGTACAGTTGTCTTTTTTTTTGGTTTCATGGGGTCGTGGTCCATGTTAGTGGTTCATGGGGCTTTTGTTGTCCTTTCAGTGGTTCATGGGGTACAGTGGTTCTTTGTTCGGGTTTCGGGGTCGTGGTCTTGCTAGTGGTTCGGGGGCTAAAGTGGCCATGTTCAGGGTTATGGGGTTTTAGTGGTATGTTAGTGGTTCATGGGGCTAAAATTGGCCCAGTCCAGTGGTTCATGGGGCACAGGGTCTATCCCTAGGGGTTCATGGGCTACGTGGCCCCATTTTAGTGGTTTTATGGGCAACAGGTCCATGTCCAGTAGTTCATGGGGCTACAGTGGTCCATGTCCAGTGGTTCATGGACCTAGAGTGTTTTTTGTTCAGTGGTTCGTGGAGCTACAGTGGTTCCTTTTTGTGGTTCATGTGGTTACATTGGTCTCTGTTCAGTGATTTATGGAGCTATAGTGCTGCTTGTCTAGTAGTTCATGGGCTACAGTGGTCTCTGTTCAGTGGTACAGGAGCTAGAGTGGCCCTGCCCAGTGGTGTTCAGGGTCTGGTATATCGTTTGCGTAAAGGGTATACAGAGGAGGAGAAAGTACCGAACTTTACGGTACTCCTGAGTGAAGGGTGAAGGAGTATGGTCATCAAGGAAGTTGTAGAGTAACTTTTTGGCATTTGAAGGAAGGTGAAAAAGGTTACATGGCTTGTGCTTGAGTCCTGCATGTTAGACAGTGTCGAATACTTTCTCCACGTCCTTAGCAACCAGGGCTGTAGAACATCCTTCAGCCTTAGTTTTATGGGGGAAGTTCGTGAGGCAGTAGGTAAAATGAAAGGGGGTAAGGCAGCCGGGATTGATGGGATAAAAAGATAGAAATGTTAAAAGCAGGTGGGGATATAGTTTTGGAGTGGTTGGTGCAATTATTTAATAAATGTATGGAAGAGGGTAAGGTACCTAGGGATTGGCAGAGAGCATGCATAGTTCCTTTGTATAAAGGCAAAGGGGATAAAAGAGAGTGCAAAAATTATAGGGGGATAAGTCTTTTTGAGTGTACTGGTAAGTGTTATGGTAGAGTTATAATTGAAAGAATTAAAAGTAAGACGGAGAATAGGATAGCAGATGAACCCAAAGGGGGCTTTAGGGAAAAGGTAGGGGGTGTGTGGACCAGGTGTTTACAGTGAACATATAAGTGAACAGTATTTAGATAAGGCTAAAAAGGTCTTTGTGCATTTATGGATTTGGGAAAGGCGTTTATGACAGGGTGGATAGGGGGGCAATGTGGCAGATGTTGCAAGTTTTATGGTGTAGGAGGTAGGTTACTGAAAGCAGTGAAGAGTTTTTAGAGGTAGTGGGGGCTCAAGTTAGAGTATGTAGGAAAGAGGGAATTTTTTCCAGTAAAAGTAGCCTTAGACAAGGATGTGTGATGGGCACCGTGGGTTTTTTTAATATATTTATAGATGGGGTTGTAAGAGAAGTAAATGCGAGGGGCTTGGCAAGAGGCGTGGAGTTTAAAAAGATAAAGAATCACACACAAAGTGGGAGTTGTCACAGCTGCTCTTTGCTGATGACACTGTGCTCTTGGGAGATTCTGAAGAGAAGCTGCAGAGATTGGTGGATGAATTTGGTAGGGTGTGCAAAAGAAGAAATTTTTAAAAGGTGAATACAGGAAAGAGTAAGGTTTTTGAGGATAACAAAAAGATTAGGTGATTGAAAGATTGAATATCAGATTGGAGGGAGAGAGTATGGAGGAGGTGAACGTATTCAGATATTTGGGAGTGGAGTGTCAGCGGATGGGGCTATAAAAGATGGGTGAATCATAAAAATTGATGAGGGAAAAAGAGTGAGTGGTGCACTTAGGAGTCTGTGGAGACAAAGAACTTTGTCTTGGAGGCAAAGAGGGGAATGTATGAGGTATAGTTTTACCCAAAGTCTTATATGGGTGTGAAGCGTGGGTGATGATGGTTGCAGCGAGGAGAAGGCTGGAAGCAGTGGAGATGTCATGTTTGAGGGCAATGTGTGGTGTGAATATAATGCAGAGAATTCGTAGTTTGGAAGTTAGGAGGGGGGGTGCGGGATTACCAAAAATGTTGTCCAGAGGGCTGAGGAAGGTTGTTGAGGTGGTTCGGACATGTAGAGAGAATGGAGCGAAAAAGAATGACTTCAAGAGTGTATCAGTCTGTAGTGGAAGGAAGGCGGGGTAGGGGTCGGCCTAGGAAGGGTTGGAGGGAGGGGGTAAAGGAGGTTTCGTGTGCGAGGGCTTGGATTCCGCAGGATGCGTGAGCGTGTTTGATAGGAGTGAATGGAGACAAATGGTTTTTAATACTTGACGTGCTGTTGGAGTGTGAGCAAAGTAACATTTATGAAGGGATTCAGGGAAACCGGCAGGCCGGACTTGAGTCCTGGAGATGGGAAGTACAGTGCCTGCACTCTGAAGGAGGGGTGTTAATGTTGCAGTTTAAAAACTGTAGTGTAAAGCACCCTTCTGGCAAGACAGTGATGGAGTGAATGATGGTGAAAGTTTTTCTTTTTCGGGCCACCCTGCCTTGGTGGGAATCGGCCAGTGTGATAATAAATAAAAATAATAGTTCAGAATGATGTTGAGGGTTGCCTGCGTCGAGCGGTGTTGGCGGAAGCCAAACTGTCGGTCAGTCAGGAGGTGGTTTGTCTCTAGGCGAGTCCTTATTCTTGTGTTAATTAGTCGTTCGAAGGTCTTTCCGAGAGTTTCTAGTAGACTGATAAGTCTATAGTTCCCTCGGTCAGTAGGGTCCTTGTAAGGTTTGGGGATGAGCGTGGCAGTAGCGGATTTGAGCAAGGGAGGAAAGTAGCCAGAAGCAAGGCAAGCATTATATAGGTCAGTAGGAGGGAAAATAATAGAGCCCGGGAAAGGTGCCAGAGAATAGGGTGAGAGAGTCAAGAAGCACCAGCTGATTTCGGAGGAGATGTAAATTAGGGACTTAACAAGGGGCCCGAGAGAAAGGTGTGTTGAGGAGATGAGTGGAGGTGAGAGAGGTGAGATTTATGATAGGGTCAAGAGTGGTGATGTGCTGTGTGTAGTAACCAGTGTTCAATATCTTGTGTCTGTTGTCGTGCAAACTGAGTTGGAGGGGTGGGGGGCGGAAATGTTTTTCCAAATGTCTTTGAATGAATGTGTAGCATGCGCTGGGTCTGCAATGTTTATGTTGTTACGTGTTATATGTTGGAAGAGGTTGTTTGTGGGACTCCAGTGACCTTCTAAATAAAATTCCAGAATTTTCTGGGGTTCCTTATGCGGTGTTGTCTCAGCAGCTTAAATAAGAGATAGCCAGTGTCTAGCGTGGTCCTCGTCCAAGCTGCAGATGATCTTCTTTCTCAGGAAGGTGCGGTCACGCATGACCTGTGTATGTCAGTACGTAGGCTGGAGGCCAAAGCGGTGACGGTAACAGAGGAGGAGGCGCTTCGTCCTTCCAGACGGGCGGAAGGAATATCTAACAGTGTATTGTTTTTTAGGGATTCAGTTTCAGCAGACTATGTGACAGTATTGTATATGTGCTATCTGTATGTCGGTGTCTGAAATGTGTTTGTTGTCATTTAAATTTTGAGAGAAGTTGGTTTTTAAATAGGTGTTTACTTAAAAGCGTCCCAGTTTGTCCGAGAGTATGAAAAGGAACTGGTCTGGTGGGCATAAGAATGGGGTTAGATATGACGTGAAGGGTGATGGGTATTGGGTCCGAGCCAAGAGAGGGCCTGGTGTAATATGGGGAAGGTAGAGGCTGGGCCCCTGTTTGTGATAATAATATCAGGTTTGCCCTGGCTTAAGGGGTCAAAGAAGGGGTTGAAATGTGGGCCAAAGGGGTTTTTGTGTGACTAATTGTTGTAGTTGATTTCAATGTGTATTATGTTAGGTGTCATGGAAAGCTGTGTGTTTTGCATTTAATTCTGCAAGAAGATAAATAGGTATTTTGGAGACGTTATGTTAGTCTGAAGTTTGTGTATGTGTGTGTGTGTTTTTGTGTGTGTTGTGTGTGTTTTGTTTTGTGTGTGGTGTGTGTGTGTGTGTGTGTGTGTGTGTTGTGTGTGTGTGTGTGGTGTGTGTGTGTGTATGGTTGTGTGTGTGTGTGTGTGTGTGTGGGGTTTTGTGTGTGTGTGTGTTTTGTGTATGTGTGTTTTGTGTGTGTATGTGTGTGTGTGTTTTGTGTGTGTGTGTGTGTGTGTGTGTTTGTGTGTGTGTGTGTTGTGTGTGTTGTTGTTGTGTGTGTGTGTGTGTGTGTGTGTGTGTCTGTGTGTGTGTGTGTGGGTGTGTGTGTATGTGTGTGTGGTGTGTGTGTGTGTGTGTGTGTGTTTGTGTGTGTGTGTCTGTGTGTGTGTGTGTGTGTCTGTGTGTGTGTGGTGTGTGTTGTGTTTGTGTCTTTGTCTGTGTGTGTGTGTGTCTGTGGGCTGTTCTGTGTGTGCTGTCTGTTGGCTGTCTGTGTTGTGTGTGTCTGTGTGTGTCTGTGAGTGAGTAAAGCGGTAATTCACGAGTTCTTCACACCATGGTTTAGGTCCCAGCTCTGTCAGTGCTGCTGCTAACACGCACTGAAACGCTGTGACACCACAGTCGACACCACGAGTCACTTAAAATTGGAAGACTAAGTGACCCTTGATCCAACCTTTCCCTAAGCAGTTTAAAACACTACTTCAGTAAAAAACAGGTTGAATATTATGCCCATAAAACGATGTGGACTGTGTATCAGCGATCTTCTGGAAAGGGCAGTTTACTGAATGACAGTGAAGGTGTTGTCCTCTTGTCGGGTTCACCTCAAACGGTGGGGGACGGCGGGCTAAAAAAAAAGTGACAATTTGTGCAGTTAGGGATTACCCGGGAATTAAGTTAGTGTACACATTATGTACATTCTTCCAGCACACTACTAAGTGCAGCCACTGTGCTCGTGTACGTAAGGTACAGTGTTACAGGAGATACCTTGGCCCAGAAAGTAGAGTAGCCCAGGGAATACAGTGGCCCAGGAAATACAGTAGCCCCTAACCAGTGATTCAGAGACTACAGCAATCCCTGCCTAGTGGTCCAGGAACTACGGTGGTCAATGCCAAGTGGTCCAGGAACTACAGTGGTCCTTGCCCAGTAGTGCAAGAGCTTCGTTGGTTCATTCACAGTGGTTCAAGATCTACAGTGGTCCCTGTTCAGACCAAGAGCTATAGTGATCCCTTCCCAGTGGCCAAGGAGTTACAATAGCCCAGAAGTTAGAATGGTCCCCACCTAGATATCCAGGAACTACAGGGGTCCCTGCCTAGGTTCCAGTAACTACAGTGGTCCCTGCCTAGGTTTCCCGGGACTACGGGGTCCTGCCAGGTTCCCGGAGTTACAGTGGTCCCTGCCTAGGTTCCAGGAACTACAGTGGTCCCTGCCTAGGTTCCATGAGCTGCCCGTGTACCAAAAACAAAATCTTTGTCCTTTCCCACACAGGGAAAACGAACAAATGCCAGTTGAAGTAGCAATTTCCGAGATACTGGACGCCTTTCTTCCCTCCGCCAATTCCCAAGACCATATCCCTCAGCGAGTGGTAAAAACCTGTGTGTGTGTGTGTGGTTGTGTGTGTGTGGTGTGTTGTGTGTTGTGTGTGTGTGTGTGTGTGTGTGTGTGTGTGTGTGTGTTTGTGTGTGTCGTGTCTGTGTTTTCTTTTGTGTGTGTCTGTGTGTGTGTCTGTATGTGTCTGTTGTGTGTGTCTGTGTGTGTGTGTCTGTGTGTGTGTTGTGTGTGTGTTGTATGTGTTTGTGTGTGTGTGTGTGTGTGTGTGTCATAAAATGTACTCACTTCTTTGTGGTTGCAGGGGTCGATTCACAGCTTTTGGGCCCCGCTTCTTTGCTGGTCGCTACTAGGTCCACTCTCTTATCGACTCTTGAGCTTTATCGTATCTCTTAATAAAACTATGTATGGATCCTGCCTCCACTACATCATTCTCCAGATTATTCCACTTCCTGACAACTCTGTGACTGAAAAAAAAATTCTAAGATCCTTGTGACTCATCTGAGTTTTCCACTTCAGTTGTGACTCCTTGTTGCTGTTTCTTATCTGTTCAGAAATGTTTTGTCCCTGTCCACCTTGTCAATTCCTCTCAGTATTTTGTATGTCGTTATCATGTGCCCCCTATCTTTCTGTCCTGCAGTGTCGTCAGGTTGATTTCTCTCAACTCTCCTTGTGGAACATACCCTTAGCACTGGGACTAGTCTTGTTGCAAACCTTTGCACTGTCTCTAATTTTTTGACGTGCTTGACTAGATGTGGGTTCCATGCTGGTGCTGCATATTTCCAATACGGGCGTAACGTAAATATTGTGCAAAGTTTGAATGATTCCTTACTGAGGTGTCGACACGCTATTCTTAGGTTTGCTAGTCTCCCATATGCTGCAGTAGTTACTGGGTTGATGTGCGCCTCAAATGTGCTCGGTAATATACTCACCCTAAAATCCTTTCCCTTGAGTGAGGTTTGCAGCCTTTGGCCCCTTAGACTGTACTGTCTGCGGTCTTCTTTTACCTTCCCCAATCTTAATGTCTTTGCGCTTGGTGGGGTTAAACTCCAGGAGCCAGTTGCTGGACCAGACCTGCAGCCTCTCCGGATCCCTTTAGTTTTACCTGATCCTTAGTCGCTTGAATTCTCCGCATTAGCTTCACATCGTCTGCAAACAAGGACACCTCTGAATTTATCCCTTCCGTCATGTCATTCACATACGCCAGAAACAGCACTGGTTCTAGATCTGACCCTTGTGGAACCCCGCTCGTCACATGCGCCCACTCTGACACCTCGTCACGTACCATCACTCGTTGTTTCCTTCATGTCAGGAATTCTCTTATCAACTACAGTTCCTTTCCTGTTATTCTGGCTGCTCCTCTACCCTTTGTTCTTGTGCAGAACTGTACCAAAAGCTTTCTTACGGTCCAAGAAAATGCGGTCTACCCACCTCCCTCTCTCCCCTGCCGTACTTCTGTCACCTTGTCGTAAAACTCAGTAGGTTTGTGACACAGGATTTCCCTTCCCGGAAACCGTGCTGTTGTCATGTATAAGCTCATTAAAACTTTTCTAGGTGCCCCACCCCCCTTTTTAAAATGTAATGTCGTGGGGTTTGGGTTTGTTTTAATTGTGGGGTGTGGGTGTGTGTGTGTGGGGTGTGGGGGTGTGTGTGTGTGGGTTGGTGTGTGTGTGTGTGTGTGTGTGTGTGTGGGTGTTTGTTGGTGTTTGTGTGTGGGGGGTTGTGTGTGTGTGTTGTGTGTGTGTGTGTGTTTGTGTTGTGTTGTGTGTGTGGGTGTGCGTGTGTGTGTTTGTGTGTGTGTGGTGTGGGTGTGTGTGTGTGTGCTGTGTGTGTGTGTTTTTGTTTTGTGTGTGGTGTGTGTGTGTGTTTGTGCGGTGTGTGTGTTGTGGGGTGTGTGTTTTGGTGTGTTTTGGTGGGTGGGTTTGTGTGGTTTTGTTGTGTTGTGTGTTTTGTTGTGTGTGGGTGTGTGTGTGCTTTGTGTGTGTGTGTGTTTGTGTGTGTGTGTTTGTGTGTGTGTGTGTGTGTGTTGTGTGCGTGTTTTCGTGTGGGTGTGTGGTGTGTGTGGGGGTGTGTGTGTTTTGTGGGTGTGTGTTTTTGTGTGTGTGTGTGTGTGTGTGGGTGTTGCGTTTTGTGGTTTTTTTGTGTGTGTGTGTGTGTGTGTTGTGTGTGTGTTTTTGGCGTTGTGTGTGTGTGTTTTGGTGTGTGTGTGTGGTGTGTGTGTGTGTGTGTGTGTGTGTGTGTGGTTTTTGGCGTGTGTGCGTGGGGTTGTGTGTGTGGTTGTGTGTGTGGTGTGTTTTGTGTTTTGTTTTTGGGGTGTGTGTGGGTGTGTGTGTTTGCGGGTGTGTGTGTGGGGTTTTGTTGCGTGTGCGTGTGGGGTGTGTGTGTGTTTTGGGGTGGTGCGTGGGTGTGTGGGTGTGCGGGGTTGTGTGTGTTTTGTGTGTGTGCATGCGTTTTGGGGGTGTGTGTGCGTGTGGGGTGTGTGTGCGTGTGCGTTGGGGCGTGTGGTGTGTGTGTGTGTGGGTGTGTGCGTGTGTGTGTTGGGGCGTGCGTTTTTGCGGGGGTGCGGTTTGTGTGTGTTTTGGCTGCGTGCGTGTGTGTTTTGTTGCGTGTGTGTTTTTGGTGGGGTGTGCGTGTGGGTTTTTGTGTTACCCCACCACAGGGAAAAACCCAAAAATCCAACGATCATTTTCGTTAGCTTATTGGTCCCCTTGACCCGGGGCCCTTTTAAAACTCTCCCCAAATTTTGGCCTAAAATTTTCCTGAAGTTTTGAATTTTGAAATTATGTCTCCCCCAATCCCCCTCAAGGTCGACAGGTTCAGTTTTTTGAAAATTTCCTTTAGTTCCTCACAGGAAAGGTTAAAGAAACTGAACAGGGACGACTTTGGACGAAGAAGAGGGGGAAGACATGTTTACAAAAATTCTAAACCCTAAGGGGAAAATTTAGCAGCACTACATCACTTTATAGGTTTAGGCCCTTTGTTATAATTTTTAAAAGATAAAAAGGGGAAAAGTAAGGGTGTTGGGGGCAGAGTTAAATTGCAAACCCTTTGGAAATTTCCAAATTTCCTTCCCTGTTGTAAGGTGTGGGTTGCATATGGGGGTGTTTGGAGTTATAAAATTCCTAAGGATTCTTTATCAGTTTTCAGTACTATTCTGAAATTTTTCTTCTGTGTATTTGCATTTGTCTGCAACCTATTGTGCTGTGTTCGGGGTTTTTGGGTCAAGAGCAAACAAGAAAATTGATACAAGCTGTGTGAGGTGGTTTTAATTGACTGATGGCAGCACTTGGCTAAAAAGGATGATTATTTTCTCAAGGTTAGGGATGATAACTTTAGCCTTACCCCCGGCGTCTACTGTCTTCAGGTTTCTTCCATTATGGTAAGGGGCGATTACCTCCCCTACCTCCCACTTCCCCCTCTTCCCCGCATTGCAGTTCCCCTCTGTACTGACTGTTGAAGCTACAGGGGGCCCCCTTTTTCTCAATAAAAGTTTGGGGTTGTATCCGTTGGTTGTGAAATTATGTGACAGTAGGCTAGCAGGAGCTGGTGGTGAAAACAGACAAGTGGAAACAGGTAATGGAAGCAGGCGAGTGAAAGCAGGGGGGTAAAAGCGGCGAGGGGAAAGCAGGCAAGGGGACCCGGGAATGGAGCGGCAAGGGAAGCACGGAAGGGAAGCGGGCAAGTGGAAGGGGGGGGTGGAAGCAGGCGAGTGGAAGAGGCGAGGGGGGAAGCAGGTGAGGGGAAAGAGGCAAGTGGAAGCGGCGACGGGAAGCGGGGGGGGTGGAAGCAGGAAGTGGAAGCAGAAAGGGGAAGCAGGGGGGGGAAGGGGACGGGGTTGCAGGCGTGTGGAAGAGGGGGTGAAAGGTGAGTGGAAAAAATGGCGAGTGGAAGAGGCGAGTGGAGGATGGGGGTGGAGCAGGCGAATGGAAGGGTGATTGGGGCGGGGGGGGAGGCGGTGGAAGCAGGGGGTGGAAGAGCGAGTGGGCAGGGGGGGGGAAGAGGCGGTGGAAGCGGGAGTGGAAGAACGGGGGGAAGAGGCGATGGAAGCAGGGAGGGGAGGGGGGGGGAGCGGCGAGTGGAAGCAGGGGTGAAAGAGGCGGTGGGAGCAGGGGGGGAAGCGGCGAGTGGGAGCAGGAGGGTGGGGAGAGGCGGGGGAAGAGGCAGTGGGGCAGGGGGGGGGGAAGAAAGGGGAGGGAAGGAGAGGGGGGAAGAGGCGAGGTGGGCAGGCGAGTGGGGCAGGCGAGTGGATGAACGGGGTGGAAAAGGCGGTGGGAAAGGCGAGGGGAAGCGGGGGGTGGCGGCAGGCGAGGGGAAAGCACGGGATGGAAGCAGGCAGGGGAGAAGGGGGTGGAAGCAGGGAATAGGAGCAGGAGGGGTGGAAGCAGGCGAGTGGGAAAAGGGGGGTGGAAAAAAGGGGAATAGGAGCAGGAGGGGGGGAAGCAGGCGAGTTAAAACAAGGGTTGGAAGAGGCAGTGGGAGAGGAGGGTGGAAAACAGGGAATGCGAGCAGGGGGGGGAAAGAGGCGATGGGAGCAGGGGGGTAAAGGGGGAGAAAGCATCGGGGGAGCGGGGGGGTTTTGCAGGCGATTTGGGGAGCAAGGGGGGGAAGAGGAAAGGGGGGAGCAGGGGGTGGAAGCAGGGAGTGGAAAGCTGGCGGTGGAAGCAGGGGGTGGAAGCATGGGTGAAAGCAGGAGTGGAAGCAGGGGATGGAAGCAGGTGGTGGAAACAGGGGTGGAAAGCAGGCGAGTGGAAAAGCAGAAGGGTGGAAGCAGGCGAGTGGAAGAATGCGAGGGGTGCAGGGGGGGGGAAAAGAGACGAGTGGAAGTGGGGGTGGAAGCAGGCGGGGGGAAGGAGGGGGGTGAAAGCAGGCTAGGGGAAGCAGGCGAGTGGAAGCAGGGGGTGGAAGCAGGCGAGTGGAAGCAGGGGGTGGAAGCAGGCGAGTGGAAG
>NC_069423.1:34111522-34116522 GCF_026875155.1 Cherax quadricarinatus | reverse complement strand
AGGGCTGACACAAGACTCTCAGCTCAGGCTGACACAAGACTCTCAGCTCAGGCTGACACAAGACTTCTAGCTCAGGCTGACACAAGACTCTCAGCTCAGGCTGACACAAGACTCTCAGCTCAGGCTGACACAAGAGTCTCAGCTCAGGCTGACACAAGACTCTCAGCTCAGGCTGACACAAAACTCCCAGCTCAGGCTGATACAAGACTCTCAGCTCAGGCTGACACAAGTCTCTCAGCTCAGGCTGACACAAGACTCTCAGCTCAGGCTGACACAAGACTCCCAGCTCAGGCTGACGCAAGACTCCCAGCTCAGGCTGATACAAGTCTCCCAGCTCAGGCTGACACAAGTCTCCCAGCTCAGGCTGACACAAGTCTCCTTGCTCAGGTGACACAAGTTCCCAGCTCAGGCGACACAGACTCCCAGCTCATGCTGACACAAGTCTCCCAGCTCAGGCTGACACAAGACTCCCAGCTCAGGCTGAGACAAGTCTCCAGCTCATGCTGACACAAGTCTCCCAGCTTAGGCTGACACAAGTCTCCCAGCTCAGGCTGACACAAGTTTCCCAGCTCAGGCTGACACAAGCTGCCAGCTCAGGCTGATGCACAAGTCTCCAGCTCAGGCTGACACAAGCTCCAGCTCAGGCTGACACAAAGTCTCCCAGCTCAGGCTGACACAAGTCTCCCAGCTCAGGTGACAACAAGTCTCCTAGCTCAGGCTGACAGAAGACTCCAGCTCAGGTTGACACAAGACTCCCAGCTCAGGCTGACACAAGATCTCCCAGCTCAGGTTGACACAAGACTCCAGCTCAGGTGACACAAGACTCCCAGCTCAGGCTGACACAAAACTCCCAGTCCAGGCTGACACAAGTCTCAGCTCAGGCTGACAAAGTCTCCTAGCTCAGGCTGACAGAAGACTCCCAGCTCAGGCGCCTGAGGACACAAGACTCTCAGCTCTGGACTGACACAAGTCATCCAGCTCAGTCTGACACAAGTCTCCCAGCTCAGGCTGACACAAGTCTCCCAGCTCAGGCTGACACAAGACTTCCAGCTCAGGCTGACACAAGACTTCCAGCTCAGGCTGACACAAGACTTCCAGTCAGGCTGACACAAGACTTCCAGCTCAGGCTGACACAAGACTTCCAGTCAGGCTGACACAGAGACTTCCAGCTCAGGCTGACACAAGACTTCCAGCTCAGGTGACACAAGACTCCCAGCTCAGGCTGACACAAGACTCCAGCTCAGGCTGACACAAGACTCCCAACTCAGGCTGAACACAAGACTCCCAGCTCAGGCTGACACAAGACTCCCAGCTCAGGCTGACACAAGACTCCCAGCTCAGGCTGACACAAGTCATCCCAGCTCAGGCTGACACAAGACTCCCAGCTCAGGCTGACACAAGACTCCCAGCTCAGGTGACACAAGACTCCAGCTCAGGCTGACACAAGACTCCCAGCTCAGGCTGACACAAGACTCCCCAGCTCAGGCTGACACAAGACTCCCAGCTCAGGCTGACACAAGACTCCCAGCTCAGGCTGACACAAGACTCCCAGCTCAGGCTGACACAAGTCTCCCAGCTCAGGCTGACACCAGACTCCCAGCTCAGGCTGACACAAGACTCCCAGCTCAGGCTGACACAAGTCTCCCAGTCAGGCTGACACAAGACTCCCAGCTCAGGCTGACACAGACTCCCAGCTCAGGCTGACACAAGACTCCCAGCTCAGGCTGACACAAGACTCCCAGCTCAGGCTGACACAAGACTCCCAGCTCAGGCTGACACAAGACTCCCAGCTCAGGTGACACAAGACTCCCAGCTCAGGCTGACACAAGACTCCCAGCTCAGGCTGACACAAGACTCCCAGCTCAGGCTGACACAAGACTCCGACTCAGGCTGAACAAGACTCCCAGCTCAGGCTGACACAAGACTCCCAGCTCAGGCTGACACAAGACTCCCAGCTCAGGCTGACACAAGACTCCCAGCTCAGGCTGACACAAGACTCCCAGCTCAGGCTGACACAAGACTCCCAGCTCAGGCTGACACAAGACTCCCAGCTCAGGCTGACACAAGACTCCCAGCTCAGGCTAGTGTTCCCACACAGTATCTAAAGTGAGTTGGAATCAACACACTATATATTTCTCTGACCCACTCAATCCTTTTCCTCCTCCTCCTCCTCCTCCTCTTTCTCCTCTTACTCTTTCTCCTCTTACTCTCTTCCCCTCTCACCTTTTCCCCACTCCCCCCTCTCAGAGGGGTTAAGCTGCCACTCAAGGGACAGCTTTCACCTTGAGACACTGCCAGAGCAAATATTTCCACTTATTTTTCAATAATTCGTTGAAATGTCAGAATGTATCATAGCAAATGATGAAGAAGAGAATATTTATGTTGAGAGAGGGGGGGGGAGGGAGGGGGGAGGGAGGGAGGGGGGAAGGAGGGGGGGGAGGAGGGGAGGGAGGGGAGGAGGGAGGAAGAGGGATGGAGGCAAGGAAGGAGTGGTGGAGTGGAGGTAGAAAGGAAGGGGTAAGAAGTAAATATAAGAAGGGAGGGATAGAAGGTAGAAAGGAGATGGAAGGAGATGACAGAAGCATACACAAATAACCCGCACATAAAAGAGAGAAGCTTACGTCGTAAGCTTCTCTCTTTTATGTGCGGGTTATTTGTGTATCGTTCCAGTCACGGTATTGTGCCTGTTTGTTATTTATGAGATGATAGAAGGATGGAAAGAGACAGAAGGATGGAAGGAGATAGAAAGGTGGAAGGTGACAGAACACGTCTATACTCACGAGAAGTGACAGAACACGTCTATACTCACGAGAAGTGACAGAACACATCTATAATCACGAGAAGTGACAGAACACGTCTATACTCACGAGAAGTGACAGAACACATCTATAATCACGAGAAGTGACAGAACACGTCTATAATCACGAGAAGTGACAGAACACGTCTATAATCACGAGAAGTGACAGAACACGTCTATAATCACGAGAAGTGACAGAACACGTCTATAATCACGAGAGAGTGACAGAACACGTCTATAATCACGAGAAGTGACAAACGTCTATAATCACGAAAGTGAAGAACAGTCTATAATCACGAGAAGTGACAGAACACGTCTATAATCACGAGAAGTGACAGAACACGTCTCACTGGTCAATAAAGATTTCACTTCACACTTAAAAACGTGTTTCACATATTTTTCTGGGACTGTGAACTCAAAAATCTGAACTTGGTTTTGCTGCAGCACGCACAGCTTGGTGAAACCGAACCCCTCGTTCCCCCCTCCCCCTCCCCCCTCCCTCCCTCACACTACTTACCTTTCATCTACATGTTTACTGAGTACTTAATCAGTTTTTGGAGATGATTTATGGTTTCATTTAGGCTGAGTGCGTTTATTATATTGTTATAATGAATTGTATGTTTTATCCTTTTCAGTACAAAATGGTGATGTAAACAGTCAAGTTAAGAGTCGACAATGCTTCTTTCTTCCTATAGACAGTAATGTTTTTTGTTACATGTGTGTGGCTGCCTTACTAGACAAGCAGTGATGGAACGTTTACGCCTCTTGTGAAAACATCATTTTTCACTGCACTGGTGTGAAGGTTGGATCAGGCCAAGTTATGGGCACCACAACGCTGTTGTGTGACTTGTTGCAACTTCTTAAGCTAGCTGTTTGCTGGAAGGAGGTCATGTTGGTGTTTGTAGTCCCGGCGGTGTGGAGGGAACCAAAGTATCCACCACGAGTTGTAATTTTTGTGTCACGAGAGTATCGAGATTTTCATGAAAATAAAATGAATTCAAAATAACATATCTGGGTCTTCCTTCTGGAATCAGACGGGTAAAACATTTGGGGAATCTCCCCGTGCTAGTACCAACATCCTGTGTAGATGGGTTTTCCTTGGATGTTGAAGATGAAGAAACCACTAACTTAGATTCCCAGTGTGAACCAGCTGGAGTCAAAAATCAGGAACTATGTGCAGTGACTCAAAGTGACCTTGAGAATCTTGTGCGTGATGTTAATTTATCCAAGGAACAGTCAGAGTTGGTTCAAGATTGTACCAGTGGAATTTACCACTCCCGGACACTAGAATCAGTTTGTTTAGAAAACGACAGCCTAGAAATTTTCAATTGGGAAAGTCAATATGTCACTGTTGTGATGTTAATGGACTTTTCGATGCTTTGGGTAAACATCGTTATCCTGCAATATGGTGTTTGTTTATTGATTCCACCAAATGAGTCTGAGGGCAGTGTTTACCTGGAGTTTACCTGGAGAGAGTTCCGGGGGTCAACGCCCCCGCGGCCCGGTCTGTGACCAGGCCTCCTTAGGTCAGTGTCCCAGGATGCGACCCACACCAGTCGACTAACACCCAGGTACCCATTTTACTGATGGGGAACATAGACAACAGGTGGAAAGAAACACGTCCAATGTTTCTACTCTGGCTGGGAATCGAACCCAGGCCCTCACCGTGTGAAGCGAGAGCGTTAACCACCAGGCCACCAGAGCCACAATAGATGTTCAAGAAACACATGATTCAACATAATAACTTGTCACTCTGATCGAATATAAGAAGTTTGGGTGGAAAATCTGTAGTGACCTGGAAATACAAGTTGGATTTACAAAGTTGTGTTGTTTCCTGTGTCTGTGGGAGAGTGGAGATACATAGCAGCACTACATACAAAGTACCTGAGTAACTGGAGAATCATATGAGGCAAGCGTGAACACAGGTCATAAGTCGATCCAAAGAACATAATTTTTCCGCCTTTACACATCAAGTTAGGCCTTATTAAGAAATTTGAACAAAGTTGCAGAGTTTGCCTGTGTGAAGGAGAGGTTGCCCAAAGTGATGCCAGACTGTAGGAAGGTGTGTTCATCGGACCTCAGATTCGTAAGTTACTAAACGATCTTCATTTTGACGAAAGTTGCTAAAGTGCTGAGCTGAGAAAATGGTGGCATTCAAGACACTTGCGCAGTTTTCCTGGCATACAAAGATGACTCGAAATAT
>NC_069423.1:34076538-34111022 GCF_026875155.1 Cherax quadricarinatus | reverse complement strand
ATATAAAAAATTTAAAAAGGCTTAAAGGGAAGAATATTTGGATTTTTTCCCTGAAGCCATTTGAATATCCACTTCCCCTACCACCCCATCTTTAAACTATTTTTTTTTACCAATAGGAATATTTTATTACATAATATGGCACAGAAGATTTAAGAGATACATTGTTGATATAAATGTGGCATATATATATATATATATACATGTTGTTACGTGTTATCACCGATTATAAGGCGAAAATCTCATCCAGCTCCTCAGAGCTGGGGCGTGTGCCCAAAATGCAGCATGCATTACCCCTTTGAACAGCCGCGCTGAGCCGCTGGAACAGAAAACCTAGCTGCCCTGGGATCCCTAGTTACCTGATGAGTCTTTTCCCAGCTCCTTAAGGAAATTAGATGCACTCTTTCCCCATGAGCCAAGGGTCTCTGAGCCTATGGGAACAAACATATAATGATGGGCAAGTTTCCATATTTTCTAGACTTTGGGACTCCCTAAAGCTGGCAGCTGCCCTCCTTCCTCCCTGGTGTATTGGAGATAGGTATCAGCCAAGGTAGATGCACATGTATAGTCCCACACCACCTGCTTCCATCTGTCCAGGCTTGAAGGGTGATACCATCTGGACGCTTCTGGCTGCCATCAGATCTGCATAGTTGGGGTGGCTCCCTTACTGCTGGGCATCCAGCTGTTGTGAGGCTCCTCTTGATAATGTTATTAACCTCCTCATGTCTTGCAATCTTTCCCTCGATTTACGGCACACAAGACCATGGTACCCGAATCGGTCTGCTGCTTCACTGCCACAAATACACCTGTGTTCGGCGAGAATAGGGGCGGCAAGTCGAAGGGCAACACCGATGCGGATGGTCTGTGGGTCGAGGCGTGTGCCAAGGCTGGAGTTGGGAACAAGCCAACAGAAAGTCCCCAGCATGAGGGGCTCTCACTGCCAGCAGGCGGGCTCTATCCTTCCCTGACACACTCTGAAGCATCGTTGAGGCTATATTTTCCACTATTGGACCATCCCAATGCGATTGTTTGTAGTTGTTGGGGGGAGCAGGTCTGGTTTCTGAGCCCGTTAGATTATCCCAGATCATTGCTCCGTCAATGAATTTTTTGTCCTGGGCTCCAATCTTGTCCCTAAGATGTTCAGGGAGAATCGCTGCTACAAGCTCTCTGGATGCAATACACGAGGACAGAAAAGCAGGTAACGCAATCTGTGATGACTTGCGGACACCAATGCCTCCTAGTCTGACTGGAAGTGTAGCTTGGTTCCACTGCCCGTCTTCTAGAGTAAGGTTAAGTACTTTCGTAAAAATCTGCCTCAGAATACTGTCATATTCGTGCAGTATAGGGTTATCATATGAAGGTGCACATCTTAGGAAATATGTCAACCTGGGCAGACTCAAGCACTTTGTGAGAAGGTACAAGGCATCGTGGGTGTCCAGATTGCCTATTCGTTGTTCCATTCTCCTTAAACTCTTCCAATTCTTCCTGAGAATTGTGTCAATGGCATTGCTTCCCAGAGGTGCTCCTAGCAAGACACTATTGTGGGGGCAATGACTGCTGCTCCTGGTAGTTTTGATCTCACTGCATTTATCACTTGTTGACTGACTGAGATGATTTCACTTTTGGAGGGTTTCGGGAAAGCCCCATTTCCTGTCCCCTTTTTCTTACCTGTGTAAGGTCATGTAGGGGGACCCTTTGTCCCGCTATGTCCATCATCTAGGAACCAATGTTTACTGCTGTCAGCTGACGGATTTCCCTAATATATATAAATATATATATATATTATATATATAATTAAAATATATATAATAATTTAAAAATAATAAAATTATATATAAATATATATATAAATATATATATAAAAATTATATTTTAAAATATATATATATAATATATATATAAAAATTTAATAAAATATATATAATAAAATATATTAATATATATAAATATAAAATAATAAATATATAAATGTCGTGCCGAAAATGTAAAACGGTCAATTAGCAAGAACCTTTTAAAATAACCCTTTTCTAAAATTTTCTCTTAAGTTTAAAGATTATTTTTTTTTAATTTAAAGTTAAGTAAAAAATTTTATTTTTTACCCAAAAAGGGAACTTAAAAAACTTACCAACCTTTTTAAACAAGAACAAATTATTTACCTAACCCAAAAAATATATTTTAGATTTGTTTTCAATTTAAATTTTAAACAAAAAAGGGCAGTAATTATTTTTTTCGTTAATCAAATGATTTTGGGGAAATTATGGGATACACAAATTTTTGCTTGTCCAAAAGGGAAAATGATGTTTGATTTAAGCCCAAAATCGCAAGTTTTTTCCCCATTCGGCCGACAAAAAAAATATAAATTATAATAATTTTATTTTAAAAATATATATATATATATAAAAAATATTATATAAAAATATATTATATATTTATTATATAAATAATATATTAAATATAATAAAATTATTATATATAATAAATAATAAAATATATATATATATATAATAAAAAACCACACAATTATATATTTAAAAATTTTATTAAAAATACATGTATTATATATATAATATAAATAAAAATATAAAAAATATAATATAATATATATATTATATATATATAAATTTTTGTATTATGGGCAGTGTTAGTTGGGGACCCCCTTTATTTTAAAAAATAAAAAACTTCCTTCAGGAAAAAAAACATTTCCCTTCTAAGCTGTTTATTTTCTTTCCTACCGTTTTCTTCCCCTCTCCCTCGAACTTTTAACCACTTCCTTGATACAAATACACAGATTAAAACTCCTAACAGGTCACACATCTGATAGCGGGATATTGGGGCAATTCACTTTTTCTCATATTTTCTTCGAATATCCTAATTAAATATTTTTTAAAAAAACTCACGGCCTTTGGAAATTTTTTGACACCTCTCATTTTTCTACAGGAATAAGTATCGGGGCGGGCCTCTTATGGTTGATAATGGCACCGAGGTGGTGGACTTTACTGTAAAAATGGAATAGACTACTGGAGGGTCGTGGGGGTCCGTGGGCTTCCAGATTGAACCCCTGGGGTTTCTGTCCCCCGGCACCGCGGTTGGGGGGCCCTCCTGGGGACCTGGGGTCTGCTGCGGCAGTGTTTCCTTGTGCTTCTTGTTATATCGGGGGGTGACGTCCATAATTATTGGTTTCACGTTACCTTCGTTTTTGTTTGGGTTTATCCCTTTACACATGATATATGGTGTCTTCCTTTGTGACTCATTGATTAACAGTGTTTAATTTGGCATAACTCCTTTTACATTGGTTTACCCAAACACCTGATACATCTGTCAAGTTCCTCAATCTTTCAACTTTATCATTCCATGAATTGTATGCATTGCGAATTCTTAGAAAATGAGTACCCTTAACAGAGAGGACAATCTCTTCTTTCTTTGACTGGTTTCTTATTAACTGGGTACTCTTAGGAGGGTAGACTTATTTTTTCTTATCTTGTGGAGAATCATTATTTGTGATTTACTGCTCCTTGGTAAGCCCTATGTAACTCCATTTAGGGAAATGAATTTAGATTATTAAACATTAGGATAATTTTTCCCTTTGTGAAATTGGCAGATACCTCAGAGTTATCATGTGTTGCATCTTTAAATTGAGTTAGTTGGCTGTCTGCAACTGAACAATTTAATGCTTGTTGTCCTAGTCTCTTATTTTCCTTCCAGACCAAAATAACCTTGTGCTATTTGTTGGAGAGTCATTCATGTGTTTTATAGTGTTTAATTTATTCTGTACAATGGCACTCAATAAAAGTCTGATTCTTCCAGATTATATTTATTTATTAATGTTTTGAGAGTGCTCTCCAGTTTAACTCTAAACTGCTGGTTAACCTTTGTAAGTATGATCTGGAGATTTTAAGTATAATGATATTCATACTAGATCCTCAACCTATTTGTTCATATATTTCCATAGAGTGACTTTCCAACAAGTCTAACTGCTTCTTGGTAAGAGTCTTCTACATTGGGTAGGCTAGTATGAGTTTGTGAGCATCTCATCTTACCTGTCCTTTGTGGTTAAATAATGTAGTTACACACAGGATAAGGTCACTCCTGTCATGCACAGCTACTTTAAAAATTGATCGAAAACATTCGCCTCCCAGTTGTCTCCAGGATCCTTAAACACTCAGGTAATAACATTGTTCTGGAGTTTTGCAAAGACTTATTATTTGTTGGCGCAGACTGATTACTGCATGAGTTGGGGAAAAAAAAAGGGCGGGAATAGTCAGGTGCTGGACTTACATCCTTAACAAGTAGCCGGAATGAAACTATTGTTTACTATATACTCCATATCTCTACTCATATCTACTGTGCATTTTCCCTACATATATTCGCACACTAGCCTGTTTGATAATTAATCCTGGTAGGTGTTCTTGATTGGACGATATTGTGCAAATCACTGGCAAGGTTTACCACGGCTCTCTCTGGCAGGAGTGCCACGTATATAGATATATATATATATATATATTTATTTTATATATATATATATATATATATATTATATTTATATTATTATATTTCCCCACCCGCCCCCTATTATTATTGGTATGCTATATCTATATATTATAACATATATATATATGTTTGTGTGTATTCATATATATTATATAATATATATATGTATTATATATATATATATATATTATATATATCTTTGGCATATTTTAATATTATACTCATTATTATATATATAGTATATTATAGATATAATGTGTGTGTGTATTCTTTATATTTTTATATAATATTTGGATGGGGTCCGCACCTTGGTGTAAATAGTGGGCCCAGTTGCCTCGCGAGAAGCTGGATATAAATGGGCTTCAAGGAAGTATATTGGATTTCTTCCTGATGCCATTTTGAATATTCACCTTACCCTACAATTCCCCATTCTTGTAAATACTATTTTTTTTTACCAATAGGAAGATTTTATTAATAATATGGCAAGATGATTTTAAGAGATACATGTTGAGTATAAATGTAGGCATATATATTATATATATATACGTGTTGTTAGGGTGTACACCGATGTATAAGTGCTGTAAATCTCTTCCAGCTTTCGCAGAGCTGGGGCGGGTGCCATAAATGCAGTCATGCATGACCTGTGATACCCGCCGCGCAGAGCCGATGGAAATCAGAAAACTAGGCTGGCCCTGGGAGCCCTAGTTGTACCGGATGAGTCTTTTTTCCTGCTCCTTTAAGGTAAGTAGATGCTCATCTTTCCCCTAGAGCCATGGGTCTCTGAGGCCTATGGGAACAAAATTATATTTGATGGGCAAGTTCGTCCTTTTGTTCTAGACTTTGGGGACGCCCTTTAGCTGGCAGCGGCTCCCCCTCCTTGCCTCCCTGGTGGATTTGGAGATAGGGATCAGCCAAGGTAGATGCACATGGTATAGTCCCCACACCACCTGCTTCCCATCTGTCCAGGCTTGAAAGGGTGATACATTGGACGCTTTGGCTGCATCAGCTCTGCTTAGTTGGGGTGGCTCCCTTACTGCTGGGCATCCAGCTGTTGTGAGGGGGTCCTATTGATAAATTATTAAAACCACCTCTGTCTTTGCAATTCTTTCCTCGGATTTACGGCACACAAGACCATGATTCCCGAAACGGTCTGCTGCTTCACTGCCACAAATTACACCTGTGTTCGGCGAGAATAGGGGCGCAAGTCGTAAGGGCAACCCCGATGCGGATGGTTGTGGGTCGAGGATGTGTGCCAAGGCTGGAGTTGGCGATCAGCCAACAGAAAAGTTCCCAGCATGATGGGCTCTCACTGCCAGCAGGCGGGCTCTATCTTCCGGACACACTCTGACAGCTCGTTGAGGCTATAATTTCCACTATGGACTCCCAATTGCGATTGTTTGTAGTTGTTGGGGGGAGCAGGTTGGTTTCTTTGTGCCGGTTTAGATTATCCCAGATCATTGCTCCGTCAATGAACTTTTTTGTCATGGCTCCAATCTTGTCCACTAAGATGTTTCAGGAGAATCGCTGCTACATGCTCTCTCTGGATGCAATTCACGAGGACCAGAAAAGCAGGTAACGCTCAATCTGTGATGACTTGCGGACCCACCACTGGCTCTAGTCTGAAGGAAGTTGTAGCTTGGGTTCCACTGCCCGTCTTCTAGAGTAAGGTTAATGTAACTTTCGTAAAAATTGCTCTCAGAATACTGTCATATTCGTGCGTAGAGGGTTATCATATGAAGGTGCATCCATCTTAGGAACTATGTCAACCTGGCAGACTCAAGCACTTTGTGAGAAGGTACAAGGCATCGTGGGTGTCCAGATTGCCTATTCGTTGTTCCATTCTCCTTAACTCTTCCAATTTCTTTGAGAATTGTGTCAATGGCATTGCTTCCCAGAGGTGCTCCTAGCAAGGACTATTTGTGGGGCACTGACTGCTGCTCCTGGTTGTTTTGATATCACTGCATTTATCACTTGTTGACTGACTGAAGGTTGATTTTCACATTTGGGATTGGGGGATTCGGATGAGACCCATTTCCTGTGCCGTGTATTACCTGTGTAAGGTCATGTAGGAGGGACTCCTTTGTACCTGTAGTGTGCCATCTTCTAGGAACCAGAGTTTAGCTCGTAGGTCTGTCGGACTGTGATTTCCCTATTATTTATATATATATATATATATAAATTTATATATATATTATGATAGAGATATATATATATATATATTATATATATATATATAATATAAATATATCTATTTAGATCTTTATATTATTATATATATTATTTATTTTATATATATATATATTAGATAAATATATATTATATTATATATTATTTATATATATATATATATATATTATATATATATTATAGATTTCTATATATATTGTCGTGCGAATAGTAAAACTGGTCAAATTAGCAAGAACTCATTTAAAATTAAGTCTTCTAAATTTTTTCCTTATAAGTTTAAAGATATATTTTTGTGATTAGTGTTTAATGTAAAAAATTTTTATTTTTGCACAAAGGAACTTAGAAAACTTACCTAACCATATTATAAACAAGAACAATTTATTTTAGGCTAACACAAACTAAATATATTTTAGATTTGTTTACAATAATTTATACTAAACAGGACAGGTGAAATATATTTTTTTCGTTAGATTCAGAATGATTTTTGGCTTGATATTGGCATACACAAAATTTTCGCTGGTCCTTATGGGCAAGATGAGTGTTGCTATTTAAGCCAAGATCGCAAGTTCTGCTTATTCGGCACGACATATATATATAAAAACATATATATATATTATAATATCAATAATATATATATATTTATATATATATTTATATATATATATATATAAATATATATATTTTATAATATAATTTATATTATATTACTATAATATATATATTTATATATATTATCTAATATATATATATATATATATATATATATATGGAATACACACACACATATATAATATATGTATATCTATATATATATATACATGTAATTATATTTAATATTTATATTTTATTTATCTATATATTTATATATATTTATATATATATTATATAGAGATATATATATTTGTAATGTATGTAAGTGTTAGTTGGGTACCCTTGACTTCAGAAAATATAAGAAAAGTGTTCCTTCAGGAAAAAACACTCATTCTTCTTTTAGCTGTTTATTTTCTTTTTCCTACGTTTTCTTCCCATTCCCTCGAACTTGAACGACTTCCTTTGATACATGTACAGCTGTATTATACACTCCTAATTAGGTACACACATGCTGTTTATGCGGTTAGAATTGTCAATTCACTTTACTCATTTTGGCTTCGTATATCTATTAAATATTCTTAAAATACATCATCGGCCTTGGAATTTTTTTGTCACCTCCTCAGTTTTTTTACTGGAAGTAAGTATCGGTGCTGGACCTCTTATGGTGATAGAGGCGAGCCGAGGTTGGTGGACTTACCTGTACAATGTACTAGGACTACTGCAGGATCGTGGGGTTCCGTGGTCTTCCAGAGTTGAACTCTGGGGTTTTCTGTTCCCCCTGGCACCGCTGGTGTGGGCGGCCATTCCTGGGGACATGGTGTGCTCGCTGCGGCAGTGTTCCTTGTGTTTCTTGTTTTATCGGGAGTGACGTCCATAATTATTGGTTTCATCGTTACTTCGGTTATGTTCGGATATTATTACAACAAGGTAAGTTATCTTCTGTTGACCGTCTCTTCTTCCTTCTCCTTTCACCTCTCTTGTCTTTCTTCCCTTCTCAGTATTTCCTTGTAGTAAACTCTCTCTTTTCCACACAATCGATCGTTAACCTGAAAATAGTCCAAGACAGGACTGATACGTCGTTTAAAATTTTGTTTCTAAACTATCAGTTATGAGTTTTTTTTCACAACCACTGCAATTATGGCTTTATTTTTTAATTTTCTTCAGAAAAGATGAAAGTTTGATTACTGGGAAAATATAGTGTCCTTCATGTTAAGTTACTTTTTTCTGATTTTGTTCAGTTACAGATACCATGATGATAGTATGCATCATTGCCTTTAAGCTCGAACTTTATGCGGGATCACTTAAATCTTGCCCTTAGAGATAGAAATGTTTAAGAACAAAATTTATGAGTAAATATAAAAAAATGTTATTGTATAAATATATTTATTAAAGAGTAAGTGGCGAAATTAGGCGGCTCCGTGATCATCTCAGACCAGACACTATTGACTTTCATGACAGGAATGGAAATGTCTCGCCTGACCAATGACGGCGAGCAGATAAGCAGTGGAGTCTTCAGCTTTTAAGGGAATCTATGGCAGTTGATCTTTTTGTCTTTATGCATAGTGTCTTCAGTTTAGTATACATAGCAGAGAAGTTATTTTGGTCTTAAGCAGTGGAGTTCTTCAATTAAAAGAATAAATAACGGATTTAATGGATCATTAAGCAGTGTGTTTACAGTTTAAAATTAGGATAGCAGTGAATTATTTGTCTTTACGGAATAGAGGGTTCCGTTAAGAACAGAGATCGTTTTATTTATTATGCTGTATTCGTCAGTTTAAGAATAAAACAGCAGGGATTTTTTCTGAGGATCAAAAACTGACGGAGGAAGGTTCAGAAGCGATCACACAAACAGCAGTGAGGTGAATATGTCAGTGAGAGAATCATGAAATTTGTTGGCAAGTGAGAAGGTGGCTGCCGACGGTAAATAATTGGGAAAGCATAACTTGTTGTTATTACTAATTTGGTAAAGGCTCTTCGACTCGTTTTCCAGAGCTAAGGAGGGAATAATTGAATAATTTAAATTAAATGAAATTTACCCTTATTGATTAGATGTGGGGATTAGGCGATAAAAATAAGGCAGTCGAGTACGCCACATATGCAGCTCTGTGAGCTTAAGAATGACAAATGGCCGCCGAAAGCTTTAAGGAAGTAGACAAGACTGTTTATACTTTACAACCGCCTTTCTAAAAAAAATAATTTTCGATTCTTGTGACCTTGCTCACTTCGGGCTCTCAGGACCAAAATAAGTTGTCAATAAAAGTGTCAAAGTGTGTGAATCTTGTCCATTTCTCCTAAGTTTAAATCCTCTCTCATACAAAGTTACATCTTACAGGACTTATACTCTTGGCATTTAATTCCTAACAAAGTTTTAAAGCTGTTGAGTTTAAAGAAGGAACTTCGATCTTATCTTAGGCAAGCAGAAGTATAGGAGTTTTCGGAGGAACTTAAGTTTCTAAAAAAATTGTTTTAAATAACATAAATAAGTTATTTTGTAATAAAAATTACAATCGGGATTAATTAACCATATTACCCCACATCTGGGATTACACAAATAAAAGTGTTGATTTCTGCCCATCCTTCATAGTTAAGATGACACGAAAGATATTCAAATTTGTATACTGGTAGCAGCAGCCTTCAAATTGGTGACGAACGTCTCATGATCATAAAGACTTCAAAGTTCTTTTCACAGAAGAGGTAAGGTTTGCAGAAATTAAAGAAAATACGGATCTACTTTTTGTTCGGTTAACAAAGGAATGTCGAGTCATAACTAGCATCCATCTAATCTCATTAATCAAATTTCAGGGGATAAAATTCTTCTTGCACTTAAAAATGTTAAACGCGAATTCAATTAAATAAGTCAGTAAACTTTTATAATATCCCAAATGTGGTTTATAGGGCATATAAAAGCAAAAGATTTGCGACCTTTAATAACTCTAAATAGATGCGCTAATGGCGTATGTCCAGGAACAAAATAGAATGAATTTGAGCGTAGTGGAAGACCGCAGTAAGCATTGATGCGATGTTGTCCAATGATGGTCAATCAAAATTAAACTCAGAGATGGAGGGTCGAAGAATAAGAGTTGTGATATCGCAACGAATCCGCTAATTCTTGGAGGAATTCCAGACCTAACAAGCACTGATGCTGTGATATATTAACTTCGAGTATTAAATTACGATAAAATTACGATTTATATTTTATTAGTCACACCAAGTGTGTGATCGGACATTTCACAATTTAGGTAACTCTTTAGTATAACGGATGTGATTGCATGTTATGAATGGTTTTGAAAACCGACTAAGTTAATGAAATTGATGACACTGTTATAAATCTTATGGGAATATTTAATGAAGAAACGTTTAGGACTGAGGGATTGATTACCTCAAACTCCCCCTTTCCTTACCCATTTCTACTATATATTGACTGATAAAGCCATTGATGTGGTCGAAACGTTGCTCTTCTCTGTAAAGATTCCCATATGTTGTCCATAGTGTCTCAAATTCTTCGGACGTTATTATTTTGAACCAGTGCTTCAAAACCTTGGGACTGATGCTCAGGTGATAGGTTTTGAAGCACGAGGGTTAGATGGATCGCGTCACATCATATCTAAGTACTTTTTGTACAGTGGTCAGTGTGGTCATCTGTCCTAGCTGGCTGGGAATTAGCGTGGCGGTGTTATCGAGGACCATGGCTTGCTGTAGTAGTTTAGAATATCAGTTAAACTGCTGGGAGAAAGAGGTCTACTTCTTCAGGAAGAAATAGGGTTTGGAAGTGTGCGATGTTGAAGCTCGCAGGGAGGTAAAGGGTACCAGACTGGTTGGTGAGTGGCACTGCTTTAAATGGCAAGTGGTTACAATTCGGGAAGAAGGAAGATAAGAAATGGTTAATAGAGAAGATGTTAAGGTAGGAATCGATTCTCTGTTCTCCCAGACGAATGTACTCAGTTAAAAGGTTAACCACTGACTCCCCTGCTTATCTAGTAAGAATATTTGATTGTGGGTGACTCTCAGGTAAGATATATGGACCGTGCTATTTTGTACAGAGATAGGAGGTCGACAGGGGTGTGCCTCCAAAGAGTGGTGTTTGGTGACAAGTTAGCAGGTTGGATAGTAAACCATTTCACGGGTGGGGGTTGAACACCGTGGTCAGAGAGTCTCAAAAACTCCAGACATTGGCTTAGCCACTGGGAAAGCTAGCTGGCCAGTGCCTTACGATCTGAGACCAATAAGCCTTACCTCCATAGAACAAAACAGAAAACACACACAAAAAACCACACCAGCACCACAACACAGAAAAAAGAAAAACCCCCCCCCCCCCCCCCCCCCACAAACTGGAAAAAATTATGAATCAATAATTGGCGAAGCAGTCGTAGCCATCTTGAAAGGCAAAATTGATTAATGGGTCTCAGACGGTTTTACAAGGGGCGTTTCTACCTTACGAATTAACTAACTTTTTTTCAACTAAGGTATTTGAGGAGGTAGCTTCATGGTAATTGAATATGATTTGGTGTATATGGACTTCAGTAAGGGCTTCGACAGAGTTTCCACATCAAAAAACTATTGAGGAAACTTAAGGGCAACGGAATAGGAGGAGAAATTTTTTCCTTGATGGGCATGGATGACATATAGGCAAGCCAGAGTGTTTGCATGAAATGGGAGAAATCGACTGGGGCACGTCACAAGCGGTGCTCCACAGGGGTCAGGTTTGAGGCCTTGTTGTTCACAATTTACTTATACGACTTAAGATGAGGGAATAAAAAGCGAAATAAGCAAATTTGCTGGTGACACAAAATAGGCCGTCACACTTTCATTGTAATGAGGACACTAGAGCACTCCAGGATGATTGGAATAGGAACTAATGCAGAGGTCGGAGAAGGGCAGATGAAATTTAATTATAAGACATAATGCAAAGTTTTAATTGTTGGACAGGAAAATAAACCATGACACTTTTACTAAATATTGGGGTTAAGATTGTCAATTTAGCATTAAGCTAGTAATATTTACTGATCGAAATAAATATCTCTAGAAGTTTGGTTAGCAGTAATCTGAAACCAAGGACAACAGTGCATAAGTGTCGCAATAAAAATCTAACTGAATCCTTGGACATATCAAGAAGTATAAATAATAGAAGTCCGTCAGGTTGTTCTTCTCACTCTATTTTTCTTTGGTTAGGTTCATTTAGATTATGGGGCAGACAGTTATGGTCACCATATTACTGAATGGACTTAAATTGCACGGAAAACGTGCAACGGAGGATGATCAAGTTGAATCCCATGTTTCAGAAGATCTTCCCTTATGTGAATAGGACTGAGGGCCCTGAATCTGCACTCTCTAGAAAGGCGAGGAATTAGAGGGGATATGACTGACATGTGTGTAAGAGAAATACAGGAGTTAAAAACGGGGATTTAATATGTGTGCGTGAAATATCTAGCCGAGGAAGGACTCGCAGCTGTGGCTGTTAACGTGGAAGATTCAGATTAAGGAAGGATATAGGAAAGCATGGTTTGGTAATAGAGTTGTGGATGAGTGAAACAAACTCCGCGTTCGTCATAGGAAACTAAGACCTTGTGTAGTTTTAAAAAAGGTTAAATTAAATATGGTGGGGTGAGGGTAGGAGTGAGTTGGAGCCTGACTAGCTTGTGGTCTTTGGGTTCAAGTTGTCGTGATCCTTCCTTAAGTGGAAGGTTACCTGGCCAGACTAGGTAAAGGCATCGGCTTAAGCGGTGGTAGAAATTGGGACCTTTCTCGCATGGCCAGTAGGCCTGCTTGCAGTGTTTCCTGCTATCGTATGTTTTATGTTATCCTAATTTGAAATGTCGATCAAACATATGGCGAGACAAACAATATAGAAATCTTCATTTTTATCGTATTTAATTACTCGAATTAATATACAAAGCAGCAATGCTTCTTAGGTAATGGTATTCCTCCACAGGAATCGCGCTATTCGTTGCGATAATCACAACAGATTTCTGCAGACCGCCCTCTTGTTAATCTTGAAGCATCATTGGACAATCTCACCATTGTAATTAGACTGGTTTCTAGCTCCAGTCCATTCTATTTTGTTTGCATGTTATGAAGTAGAATGCCAGTATTATCATAATTTCTATGTGCAGACAGATGGAGGGGGATCGGAGTATTACTTTGTAAATTCCCTTATGACACTTATGATCAACTATGGAATCTTTATTGAAGAATACGTTTCGCCACACAGTGCGGATACAGATTGATGGGACTGGTCCCAATCGACTCAGGCTGAGCAACTGTTTACCTCATATCCTCTCTCCTTACAATTTTTGCTTTATATTGGGACTGATGTAGTCACTGCGTGGACGTAAGTTTACTTAAATAATAAAGATTCTCATATGTTGCATTTAGTGTCTAATTCTTCAACTTGTCAGTTTTAAAAAACCATTTAGCACACCTAATTTCCATTATACATGTGGGAATTTTGATGTCGTGTTACTTATGAAATTCACCTCCCTTCGCTTTCACGGGAAAGAATTGTGCACAGTTTGCAGGTCTCTTGCCATTCGTAGGGGTGATCGGGATGTGCTGATAAGAGTACACTCCCTCATAAATTTTTCAGATTTAAATTTTGGTGCATCCTTTCTTCTTACTCTCATAGGATAAATCAGTTGAGGGGCTTAATGCTTTCCCAGTAATTTTAGGATACTCGCGTGAGTATGTACAAGCATAATGACTACTGTAACATTTCTCCGCAATTTCGCTTTACTTAGAAGGCTGGTGGGAGAGTATATTTATTAGCTTGGCAGACGTAAATATTCTTCAATCATCTTTAATAATATTTCTGACACTATTGGCAACAGTTTCCTCACCAACACATAAAAATCCAAGTGTTACCACTATTACTATACTGTAACAACATGGGCCAGTAGGCCCAACTGCAGGTGTATGCTGTTTCTCTCATGTTTGTTACCAATATATGCCCATGTGAAGCATATGGGCATCTTTGTAGACTTTTCGCCATCCAGTGGCGAAATGTCAGTACCAATAATGGACATAATATGATGGGACTGTAGAAATATATGCAGTATGACATTGCTTACTATTTTTGGCTTACCTCGTAAGCCAAATAGGTAAGTTTAAATCATATCCTGGTACATCTTACCATTGTGTCTGTTTTGTTTGTAAAGGTCGACTCAAAACTCCGTAGAGAGCGAAAAAGTTGCAACAGAGAGATGTGACATTGACTGAGCATGTACTCTCTTACTTAGCATATTTTCGGTATTTATTCCAGTATTCTTACAAAATTAATTACGTAACCACTCACGGACAAAACAACTACTACTACTGTTACTTCTTAATTACTACAATCACAATGTACTACAACTACTACTATTACTTCTATAATTATTCCCATTACAATTGTTACTACAAATTATTACTGTGGAAATAGTATTTATCTGTATGTATAATATGTACCTAACAGTAATGAAATAGATAATTATTATTTCTAGTTAGACAAGTAGGAATTTGGCGACACCTAGGTCGCAAAATTGGTCCCCCTTCATACCTCCAATGTCATATCCACAGTTGGTCATGGACCTAGATTAATTACCAATATAAATTTGTATAACCTGGGAATATGGTAAATATATAAATTTTGTGGACTGTATTTTTAAAAAAAATAAAGGGGTTATATATATAAACAATTACATAACCGAGGAAACTATATTTCTTAATATCAACACCCATTGACTGGAGAGTAATGGTATCATACCAGAAAACAATCACTCTAACTTAAATCTTGATAAATAATGCTGGCCAGAATTATACACTAATCTAGAGCGCTGATTGTTTTACGGTTCCTGGAGCTGTCTTTGTCCAGTCGTCTGTATCTATGTTATGCAGGGAGATGCAACATCCCACCATTTCGCCTACTATTTTAGAGGTGTCAGCTCACAATTTTAACCTCTAGAGCGCGAAAAAATCTTCTCACACCATTCACAACGGTTCTAAGATACAAAATAAAAAACCAAGGATGGCGAGTGTTACTATTTTTCGATAACATACTTCTTTTAAAAAGATTACAATAGAGGGCATCTATTTACATATAAATTACGTATTTCCGTAAAAATATATACAGTAATTTTCCACACTGCGGCCGGCTGGAGTTCGTTGCTAAACGGACTTCAAATTAGCTCCTTCCTTTAGGAGGACGTTCCAGCCAGTTCTGGCTTGTGTGGCTGTTCTATAGTAGGTACTTACCACGATTTCGTTTCCGGCATCACTTGGTCAGCATTATTTCCATATCACTGTGTATTTTCCTCAGGTTTTCATTTACGTTGGATGGACACCTAATACCAAGGGAATTCAATTCATTAATTGTGCATTATTTTCCCTGCATTGACACAACACCTTTGACATTCCTGACAAAACCTCTTTGTGCATCGGGGTTTGCAAATGTCAATACTTTGCCCAAAGGCCCACAATGTTCGAGTTTGTTCAGTTCAGATCAATCACATGGTCACGGGTTGAAGTTCTGTCAGATTTACTGCCTCTGTCGCACATTAAAGTGTGCACGTGTGTAAGAGATATTGCCTTACGCCAACTTTAGACCAATGATCAATTACCTTATTTAACATTTTAAATTTTTCACACACACTGCCCGCGCTCATTGTAATCTTTCTCACTTTCTTCCGGATGATCTTCGATAAACTGGGGCAGCTTTCCAATTTCCTTCCAAATATTAGGTGAGAAGGTGTTAAGACATCTGCATCAGGGGTATCACTCATGTACAGAGAGGCCCTATGTATTTATCGTTTTTCTGCCTCCACTAACACTGCCATGGAATTCTCCAAATTAATTCTCTCCGTGTAGTACTTTGCGGAGACACCCTCTTTCACTGTGCTATCAGTCTTTCGTACAGCCCCACTGCAAGGGGCTCTAGGAGTAATAATTTCCAGGGTACATCCTCGCTGGGTTAACAGAGATTGAAAAATCGTTATTATTATTTAATTCTATGCAGTGTTGAGCACTGACTACAAAATTTGTGGCATTATCCGAAATTATCAACCTCGGTACAGGATCTCCTTGTTGCAATTTTCGAGAAACTGTATATAACTGTCTGAGGACAAGGTGCCTGTGTCACTTCTAAAATGATTCCGCCTAGTAGCTGTTCAAGGTGAACAAACAAACATAACTTTCAGTGGAACACATCTGAAGTACCTGCTTAAAATTTTGGACCACGATAGTCGAACAACTGATAAATCAAATGGGTTTCACTATATTGTACCACTCTCCTTTGGCAATGGTGGAGGACCTGGGTACTATATTGGATTCTGGCATCCACACGGCGGACAGATTACACAAGAGTAACACCTTTTTTCACTTTGCCGTCCTTGTGGAAATCCAAGAAAGTTTCACTAATACAATTTAAGGGTATCTTGTACCCCACCTATGCATTCATTTGTATGGGCATTTTAGAACAATCAATTTGTTAGATGATGGGTTTTGGGCAGTAGTAGATAGGGTGTTTAGCATAATCACCAATTCCAGCATTTTGTAACCTTATCCTCTGCTCGTAATTACACTGTTCTCTAATGCAGCCCCATTTCTCTTTTATGGAGACCTTCACAATTTTTCTTTCCATCATCAATTTAATCTCACTTCCAAGATTTCCTCCTGTTACCCTCTTTATTCCAATATTCATGAGGATGTGGTCAAAACATATATGGAATATTTATCTTGTTTAGTAAATTTATAACACCAATTTAGTTTACATTGATTTAGTTAGGGTAATGAGGGAATATCTATTTATACCAATGGCAAGGGGGGACAAAACTATTAGAGCCAGTGGTCACAGTAATTTCAACCAGGAGAATATATTACGCCTTTTGTACAGGCAATTAGATTTAGTTGCCAACCAGTCTCTGTCCTTAAACCATGAATACAGCCATTTACAAATTTAGCCATAAAGGTAAACCTCGAGCAAGAATATCAGCTGGATTCTCCTCACCAGGTATATGATTAAATGTTACTTATGCTGACTCCAAACTATTATACTTCTCTTGCTTCTGATTAATTTCATGCGGACTCTGGTTTTTTGAAACGTAACACTATTTTACTGTGTCCATTACGAAGTGCATCTTAAGGTTAACTCATTATCAGACCATATTAGTACCGTGTGGCTGAATATTTATGCCTGCAACTGATTTCTTATATAATTAGCTAATTTGCCCTACATAATGGCTGTTAATTCAACTGAGGCCAAGGTACGTGATTTATTTGGAGAAAACTTTAGGCCTTAGACATAACAAGGAGAAATAACACTTTACATTGAAGATAAGCAACTGCTCCGTATGCCTTTTTTGAAGCATACACTCAAAAGATGTGGAGTTCTTTTTCCCATTTGGGCATTGGTCACTGGCGTGGGAAATTCCAAACTTGGATTTTTCATAATCACCAATTAATCATCCACTCTTAAATGATTTCCTCAGGTGATTTTCCTCCCAAGCCACATTTAAGTTTCCCATTGCTTCCCTGAATTAATAATTTCCTCTTATAGTAAGGGTGGACAACTAAACCTAGTGGATCGAAAACATTTGGAAACTATCAGCAAGCAAAACGCTCTTAGTTAATTTATTGGGCATACTGGTAATTATTAGGGTTTGTAACATTAACTCAAATCTCTCGCAGTATCCCAAGTTAACCCAATTCTTACTATATTTTGGCACTTTCATCTCAAGTAATCTTTACTTATTTGTCCATTTAATTTGGACGATTTAATATTCCATTCCCTCAGAGCGTATTTTGCACTTTGCATTATTTTTTTTGCCTTCTCTTTAAGTCATTAACAGTTCACTTAGTTGACGCACACCCAGGAAATTGTCCACATAAAAATTGTTTGCTCATTACTTAACTCAATGAGACTTTTCCAACGTTTAAGTGTGCATTTATCGTCGCTTGACGTAGGAACGGACTGGATGTAGCATCCCAATAATACGCTCCTAAAGCGAAAGGTTTTCACGCCGAGGGTAAGTGGGTCACTAGGATCTCAGGCCATAAGAGGGGGTACAATCCCGGTCTGGCCTCTTGTATCTCCACTCTTAGGAAAGCTTTACTTATGTCAGCCGTAAAGGATAGTGTTTCACTCTGATATTTAATAAGATAACTCATAATTTAAACTTTTCAGCAACGACGGACCTGTCATCAAAAACAGTCATTTAACTAGGTAATCTATTTTTATTACTCCTGGCACTACAATTAAAACACAAATCCTCAACAGGAGTGGTCTTAGAATACCTTCTTCACTCCGTTGATGGAGGCAATTTGTGACCATAAATTTTGGCTTTGACTCAGGATGGTACCTCTTCTATAAATTTATGAATTAACTGTTCAGCAATTATTTATTATAGGCAGTTAACATATTCTGGAGTGCTTACTCAGTACGCGGAGCTGAGCCTTTAATCTGTCCATATGCCATTCTATAATTTAGAGGGCATTTTCTGGATTTGGTTCATCTCCAAGAACGTCGTACCCAGTATTACCCAGTTTCTAAATTTTTGATCCTCAGGTACTGCTCCTGGTTAAAAGAATCGCCTTGGGACTTTCTTCAGTTTAATTTATTCAGCTGTCTAATTCCCACAATTTATGAAACTGGCTCAACACCATCCTCTATGGGAGAATTATACTGGGGTAAACTTCATGAGTAGACAAACAGTTATGGTATTTTGTGTTTCCTATAGTCAGGAATTTTTATTACGAGGAATCCTACCATACTTTACATGGCCTCCACACTCTTCAAAAGGGTGACCCCCACATTTTCTCTACCCATTACCCATTACAAAGGGAGGCATAATTGTCACTACTATCAAACTATTTATTGGGCCTACAGAATCATCTCTTACACCGATGTTGCTAATTTACATTATGTGAAAAGTCTTTCTGTTGCTTTACTAAGCCCTAGACTGTAGTTATTTTCTCTGGAAGTCTATCGAGCAATTACTGCTTTAACACGTTTGTTCTCATTGCTTCATACCTGACAGTTACATCAACAGTGTTCATACAATTGAGCTCTTGTATCCGAGAGAAAGAACCAAGATAATTTTAAAGTGTGGGATCTCCCATCAGTACTCTTTCATTCATCAAGGACATTTACGTTATTGAAGTGGAAAGTACGCTGGGATCCCAGGTCCAATAATGCAGTTACATTTTTTATTTATGCCTTTTATATCTATTTTTACCTGTACACAGGTAGGCTAACTTCTGCACAAAACATCTTATTAACTTTAAAAGCAATTTTTACATTGCCACTGTTGTGTCAGGATTGTCTAACATTATCTTATTATGTCAACCTTTTCATATAGATCCCTTTACACATGATATATGGTGTCTTCCTTTGTGACTCATTGATTAACAGTGTTTAATTTGGCATAACTCCTTTTACATTGGTTTACCCAAACACCTGATACATCTGTCAAGTTCCTCAATCTTTCAACTTTATCATTCCATGAATTGTATGCATTGCGAATTCTTAGAAAATGAGTACCCTTAACAGAGAGGACAATCTCTTCTTTCTTTGACTGGTTTCTTATTAACTGGGTACTCTTAGGAGGGTAGACTTATTTTTTCTTATCTTGTGGAGAATCATTATTTCTGATTCCTGCTCCTTGATAAGCCCCTATGTAACTCCATTTAGGAAATGAATTTTGATTATTAACATTAGGATAATTTTTCCCTTTGTGAAACTTGGCAGATACCTCAGAGTTATCATGTGTTGCATCTTTAAAATGAGTTAGTTGGCTGGTCTGCAACTGAACAATTAATTCTTGTAGACCTAGTCTTATTTCCTCCAGACCAAAATAACCCTTGTGATATTTGTTGGAGAGTCATTCAAGTGTTTTATAGTTTAATTTATTCTGTACAATGGCACTCAATAACAAGTCTGATTCCTTCAGATTATATTTATTACTTAATGTTTTGAGAGTGCTCTCCAGTTTAACTCTAAACTGCTGTTAACCTTTGTAAGTATGATCTGGAGATTTTAAATTAATAATGATATTCACTAGATCCAACCTACTTTGTTCTATATTACCATAAGTGACTTTCAACAAGTCAACTGCTTCCTTGTAAGAGTCATCTACATTGGGAAAGGCTTGTATGAGTATGTGAGCATCTCCTCTTACCTGTCCTTTGAGGTAAAATAATTTAGTTACACAGGCTAGGTCACTCCTGTCATGCACAGCTACTTAAAAATTGACCAAAATTCCTCCCAGTTTTCTCCAGGATTAAACACAGGTAAACATAGTTCTGGGAGTTTTGGCAAAGACATATTATTTGTTGGAGCAGGCTGATTAACTGCCTGGTTTACACATTTTAATTTATTCAAGGCCTGACTTTTACAAGAAAGAATCTTTTCTTCTAATTCATAATACTGATTAATCATAAGATCTGCTTCAGTCTCATCTACACAGTTTACTAACAAATCTCCTTCATATTTGCTGTAATATAATTTGTATGAATCATATCTATTACCTAAAGCATCTAAATACAATTTTAAATCATCAGTATTCACAGTTTCTTGATTCATTAATTCCAAACAATTGTTGTATGCTTTTGTTACATGCCCCTTTCTAACTTGCAGAGATGCTTTCTTTGCTCTATATTCCATATGTTTGTCTTCTATATTAATTTCCTCATTTTCATCCATGATGCAATGTATTAAATTCAACCCAATTAATAACACTGATTACAACTCACAACACTGACACAACTTACCTTTGAATAAATCCCAGCTACTTGAGCTTAGCAATTACACATGCAAGAAATTATTATATAATTTTAAATTTGCATTAATACAAACTTGGCTCATCAAAATTAATATTACACAAATTAATAAATCCTTGCCAGAATTTGGCATAGCAAAATTAATATACACATTAATATAATTAGTTACACTTGGCTAATCAATTACACATACATTGATATAAATCTTGGCCAGAATTGTCTTATCAAATTAATATTATACAAGTACATTAATATAAATCCTAGCCACTTTGGCTTTGCAAAATTAATATACACATTAATTAACTACACTTGGGTTATCAATTACACATACACTTATACACATTAATATAATCTTTAGCCACACTTGACTTATCCAAATTAATATTGTAATAATTATAATCCACTACACATTAAGTAAATTTGTGAATTTAACATCAACCTCCTTCTGTTATTTCACATATAATTATTAAGTAATTAACTAATTAATGACTTCACTAATTACCTCCGGTTCAAGAAGGACCAACGGGCTAATTAAATGTGGAAAATTGTATTTATCTGTATGTATAATTATGTACATAACAGTAAATGAACATAGATAATTATTATTTATCAATTAGACAAGTAGGAATTTGGGACACCTAGGTCGCAAAAATGTCCATCTTCGATACCTACCACTCTCATATAGACAAGTTGCTCTGGACCTATTAATTACCAATGAAATATGTATAACCAGGAATAATGGTAAATATATAAATTTTGTGGACTGAATATTAAAAATAATAAATGGTTATATATATACACAATTACATAACAGAAGGAAAATATATCTTAATATCACTCACCAATTTGACTGGAGATTAATGTGTATCATACTCAGAAAACCTCACTCTAACTAAATCTATGAAAATAATGCTGGCCAGAATTATACACAAATCTAGAGAGCTTATTGAGGTTCCGGAGCTGTCTTGCCAGTGTCAAATATTCAAGTTAAGGGGAATGCACACCCCCAAAATTTTTTCCCCTCCTATTTGAGAGGTGTCAGCAAAATTTTTAAACCCTCTGAGCACGAAAAATTCTTCCCCATTCACCACTTTTTTTCAAATAAAAAATAAAAAACCAAGATGGCGATGTCTTCTTTTTTTCGATAACATACTTTTTTAAAAATACAAAAAGGGGCATCTATTTACCTAAAAATTCCCGTTTTTTCCCAAAAAATATTACAGTATTTTCCACAATTACTGTTCCCTCTATAATTTCTACCCTCCTATTCCTACTTCTACTATACTTTTAAAATTTAAATACAATCACTTTTGCTACTACTATTTTTCTGTTACTACAACACTACGCGTGTTAGTCTTAGATTAAAAAAGGGACCCTGGGGGGAGAAACGTTATCGTAATTAAAGTGTTGCGGGTAAACCTTATACATCAACACCTCGATTTTATGTACTTTTTTTATTATACATGATGGATTACAGTGTTTGTTACCAGTATTGTGGGCGTTTGGGGCCACTATGAAGAGGGTGTTGAGCCCCCACATTTTGTCAATCATTAAGATACACGTCCCTAATACTGTTGTGGGAGCGGGGGGTGTTGATGGGGTGGATGATGGGACACGGGGTGTTAACCGGAGTTACTCTGGCAACCTCATGGCTTTCTGGCAGTGAACAACCCCTCAACCCACCAAACACTACGAGACGTGAGGGGACGACCCATCGGAAAAGATAGGGCAAAAAGATTTTTCACCTGTTCATTACTGAAAGTCCCGTCATTTGATTTAAACCAAAATTAGGGAGAGTCTAAGAGAATTTGCGGAGTTGATGACGAGTTTGGAGGGTATGTTAAATATGGAAATTGAAAGTGAAAAAAGGGAAAGCCCAAGGTGTGAGGGAAAAGAAATACATAATGAATGAATGGATATCAATTAGAAGGAGGGAGTTGTGAGAAGTAAAATGTTTCAGTTTTTGGGGGTTTGATTGTTAGAAAGATGGGGCTATGAAAGACCCACAAAATGCGAAGTGGGAAAACTTTAAAGAGTACATGAAGAGTCTTTGGGACAAAGAACGATCCAGGGAAGCAATGATAGAATGTAAGAGAGATAGGGTACCAACACTTTTATATGGATGAAAAACGGGGGTGTTGAATGTTGCAACAAGGGAAGGCTGGAGGCAGGTGAGATGTTTTCTCTGAGTTAATGTGGGCATGAATTTTATGCAATAAAAATTACCAAGCTTGGGAGAACTGGAGGTGGGGTCACAAAAAGTATTAAGAGGGCTGAAGGGGGGAGGTGGGTTGCTGAGGTGATTCAGGCTTTAAAAAAGGGAGGGTATAAAATGAAGTTTTTAATTGTGAAAAACTCTATCGGTTGGAAGGAGGGGGTAAGGTGGTTTTTTTTTGCAGTGTCTTAGACTTAACAGGAGCGTGCGTGGCGATTTTAAACAGGAGAGGTGAGGGTAATTTTTTTCATGACTTGCTTCTGTTGGAACGTGAGCAAAGTAACATATATAAGGGATTCGGGGAAACCTGGTTACCCAGACTGATCCTGTAAGGGGAAAGTAATTGCCGCACTCTGAAGACAGGGGTGGAGATATGTTGCAGTTTTTAAATATAGTACAGGACGTCCGGCAAGACGTGATGGAGTGATGATGAAGGGTTTTTTCTTTTTGGCTTGTCTTTATTGTTAATGCCTGTCTGCGACTGTATTGCGTATTGGATCAAGATTAACAAGTTGAGGAACCTAGGAACAAAGGGATTTGTCAGTTAAAATGGGTAGGAAAGTTATTAAATGGAGATTAGAGGTACGGAAGATGGAGGGAATTTTTTGGGGAAATTTTTAAAATTTTGGAGAAGATAGGAAAGCTGTATTTCGTGTATAGGGCAAGGGGGAAAACATTTTTGGGGAGTGGGGAAAGGGCCATTGTGATGGGGGAAATTTCGGAAGCAGGGGGTAAATGAAGGGGGTAAGGCCGGGATTGATGGGATAAAGAAGAAATATTAAAAGCAGGGGGGGGAAATAATTTTTTGGAGGGGTTGGGTCATTATTTAAAAATGTAGGAAGAGATAAGGGTCCCAGGGTTTGGTAGAGAGCATGCATTTCCTTTTTTAAAAAGGGCCCCGGGGTGTGCAAAATTAAGGGGGAAAAGTCTTTTGGTTTTTACCTCTCTCTCCCTGCTGGAGATTTATCTACCCATTTTAAAGCATGGGGTTTTCCTGCCCCACTCCCTCACTTGTTGGGCTATTCCACTTCCGCTACTCATGACTGAAAAAATGCTTCCTAACATCCCTTTGATCATCTGGGTCTTCGAATTGTGACCCTTTGTTTCTGTTCCTTTCGAAACACCTGTCTCGTCCCCCTTTGTTTTTTTCCCACAGTATTTTGTATGTCTTACAAAGTCTTCCAACCCTCCTGTCCTCCAGTGTCGTCAGGCAATTTTTTTAAACCCTTTCATCGTTGGGCTTGCCCTTAGCTCGGAACTAAGCGGCCAAACCTTTGCATTTTCCTAATTTCTTAATGTCTTGATCAAGGGGTGGATTCCAACAGGGGGGGCACACCCCGTATGACCCGACGTCATGGTGTCAGTGTTTTAAAAACGTTTCCCTTAAAAGGGGATGGAACGCTTTTCTCGGTTTCCCAGTCCCATATACTGCAAAAGTTATCGGTTGTGTGCTTCAGGAACTTTGGGGTTTTATACTCACCCCAAGTTTTCCCTTGGGCGGGGTTTGCAGTTTTTTGGCCACCTAGCCTATACTCCGTCTGGGGGCTTCTTGCCTTCCCCATTTTCTGATTTTGCATAGGGCCTGATCCTCATTGATTTAATTTCCTTTTTAACTTAAAAATCTGCGAACAGGGACACTTCTGATCAACCCTTCATCAGTCATTCACAATCCAAAAATGCACGGGTCCTAGGCCCGACCCCTGTGGATGGGGTACCCGCTCGTCACAGGTGCCCATGTGATACCTCATCACATACCATGACTCGTTGTTGCCCCCCTGTCAGGCATTCTCTGATCCTTTGCAGTGCCTTTCCTGTTATATGTGCCTGATCCTCTACCTTCTGACTAATCTCTTGCGAGGAACGTGTCGAAGGCCTTCTTGCAGTCCAAGAACAGCAATAAAACCCCCCCTCTCCTCGTGTCAAACATCTGTTATTTTATCTAAAACCCGAACGTTTGTGACACGGGAAATTTTCCCTTCCGTAAATCCATGCTTGTTGGCGTTTTACCCTGTTCCTTTCCCCAGTTGCTCCACCACTCTCCGATAATTTTCCCCTTTGACTTTGCATATATACAAATCAGTGACACGGGTTTTCTAGTTTATGCCTCTTTTTTCCTTTTTTTTAAAAATGGAATGCTTTTCCCCGTCTTCCATATCTTGGGTAGTTGCTAGTTTCAAGGGATCTGTTGAAGTTTGTTTTTTAGGGCCCACACATTTCTGCTCCCTCTCTAAGGACCCAGGGGGAAAAAGTTGTTGGCCCCATGCCTTTTTGAGGTATAAAGGTCCTTTAGAGCTTCACCTCCCCTCAGTTGTATGTATGTCACCAAAAACCTTTTGGTAATTCCTTGTTGTGTCCCCTCTGTTTTTCCCTCCTAGACCCTTTCTGTCTCCATGTAAATACTTTTTTAAAAATCCATTTTGAGCTCCTCACATCCTTTGATATTTTTTGGGAGTTCCCCACCTTCATTCCACAGCTGATCACCGTTGTCTTCCCCAAGGGGCTTTAAGCTTTTTTCGGTCATACTTGCTTTCGATGTATGTCTTTATGTACTGTCGTTGGGCCCCCTCCTATCATGTATACTCGTTCTGGCTCTTCGACAAATCTCTTTATTTTCCGGGGTCCTTTGCCTTTTTGTCCCTTTTTCCATTTTCGGGTGCATTATTTTTTGCCGCCTACACCTTCGGGTAAACCCAAGGCTCGTTTTGGGTCTTCCCATTATTTCTGTTCCCCTTTGGGGGAACAAACTTTTCTTCTTCTTTTTTGATTTATTTTGTTACATTTTCCATCACCTCGTTTACGATTTCCCCATTTTCTCTGTCCCTTTAAAACCTCCTAGGAAGTTCCTCATCCTGGTAGTCCCCCTTTTTATTTTTTGGTTTTCCTATTAAATTTCCTTTACCCTCTCCACTTGAAAATTTACAAAAATTTTCAAAACCAGAACACGTGATCACTACTCCAAAGGGCCTCTCAAAGAAATGACCTCAATGTCTGACGGTCAGGGTGAACACAAGGTTCATCTTGCTGGTTCATCCCCCCCTCCCTTAGTAGGTCCCTGACATTTTGGTACATGAGATTTTCAGTGCCATCAATCACTTGGCTCTCCATTTTTGGGGCCCCCCGTGTGGCTCCGGGTTTTCCCAAATCAATTCCCTGTGGTTAAATCCCCCAAACCAGTAACTTTGCTCTGCTCGAGTGAGCTCTTCCCCGTCACCATTTGCCCCATCATCTCCTTTTTTTCTTTTCGTATTTCTGTCTTGGCCTCCGCAGTTCTTGGGGGGTTTTTAACATCATTAATGACTACTTTATTTTCCCAGACTAAATTTGTACCTATTATATAGTCCCTTTCACCAATTCACCCATCCCTTTCCCCTTTCCTAAACCCCCATCTTTTTTTTTTTAGACGTGCATCCCCCCTCCCTTCTGCTCCTATTTTTCCCTCGGGACTTACCCCAGGGGAAGATGCATCTTTTGCCTCATGAATTTCTTTCTGTGCTGCTATGATGTCGTCTGGAGATTTTCAGGGGATTTTTTCAGCCACCCTCATTTTTATTCTTTATTCGTCCCTTTCGTGTACCAAACCTTAGCCTCTTTTCTATCACTGTTTTCCCTGGGAGAATAGGCGTTGGGGAAGTGGGGGGGCCCTGAGGGGGGCCTAGGGGGGTGTTGCGGTGGGGGGTGGGGTTTTGTGATTGGGGGGGTTGGGGGGCAGAGGAACGTGTCGGGGTTTGGTTTAGATAGTTCATTACTTTGGGGTTATCGCATTTGTTCCTTTGCGGGATTTTTGGGGGGTGTCTTTGCCCTTCCTCCTGTTCTGGGTCCTGCTCATCTTCACAAACATGATAAAACTCTAGCGCAAGCTGGAACCCAAGGTATGGTCCAGGGTGGTGAGAATGGTAATGTACGCAACCCTTGTTCCAAGGTTCGTGGTTTAGGTCCCTTTCACCCAGAGATCTTTTTGTATTTTCGCCGCTTTTTTGCAATTCCCTTTCCATATTATTTTTATTTTATATTTTTATATATATATATATATATAAATATTTTATATATATTATATATATAATAATATATAATAATATTTTTGTGGGTGTGTGTGTGTGGGGCGTGTGGTATATATTATATATATATATAAAAAAAATATATATATATATATTTTTATATATATATTAATATATAAAAATATATAATATATACATATAATTTTTTATTAACACTGGGCCGAGTCCCACCAAAGCAGGGTGGCCCAAAAAAAAAACTTTTCCCACCCCATCACTGTCTTGCCAGAAGGGTCTTTATACACATTTTTTTAAACGCAACATTAACACCCCTCCTTCAGATGCAGGCACTGTACTTCCCCTCCAGGACTCAAGTCCGGCCTGCCGGTTTCCTTGAACCCCTTCATAAAAGTTACTTTGCTACACTCCAACAGCACGTCAAATATTAAAAACCCTTTGTCTCCATTCACTCCTATCAAACACGCCACGCTGCCTGCTGGAAGTCCCCGCCCCTCGCACACAAAACCTCCTTTACACCTCCCCTCCAACCCTTCCTGGCCGACCCTACCCCCGCTTCCTTCCAACAGACTGATACACTCTTGAAAACACTCTGTTTTGCCCATTCTCTTAAAATTCCAACCACCTCAATAAACCCCTTTTTCCCACCCTCGGCAAAAGTTTTGGTAATCCGCACCCCTCCTAACTTCCAAACACGAATTCTTCATTATATTCCAAACCCCCATATTGCCCTCAACATGACATCTCCACTGCCTCCAGCCTTTCCTCGCTGCAAAATCATCACCCATGCTTCACACCCAATAAGAGCTTGGGGGAAAACATACTCTCAACATTCCCCCTTTGCCTCCAAGGGCAAAGTTCTTTGTCTCCGCAGACTTTTAAGTGCCCACTCACCCCTTTTTCCCCCCTCAAAACTATGTTCACCTCATCTTTTATAGACCCCTCCGCTGACACGTCCACTCCCAAATATCTGAATAATTCACCTCCTCCAACTCTCTCCCTCCAATCTGATATCCAATCTTTCATCACTAATCTTTTTGTTATCCCCTAACCTTACTCTTTCCCTTTTTCACTTTTTAAATTTTTTTTTTTAATACCCACCAAATTCACCCCCAATCTCTGCAAACTTTTCTTAGAATTCCCCAAAAGCACAGTGTCATCAGCAAAGAGCAACTGGCAACTCCCACTTTATGTTTATTCTTTTTCTTTAACTCCACGCCTCTTTCCCAAGACCATCGCTTTACTTCTTTAAACCCCATCAATAAAAATAATTAAAAAACCACGGGGAATCACAACCTTTTCAAGGCCACTTTTACTGGGAAAAAATTTCCCTCTTTCCTCATACTCAACTTTAGCCCCATATCCTCGAAAAAACTTCACTGCTTTTAGAAAACCCACCTCCTACCCCATACACCTGCAACATCTCCACATTGCCCCCCTTTCCACCCTGTCATACCCTTTTTCCAAATCCATAAATGCCCCAAAACCTCTTTACCTTTGTAAATACCTTACTTATATTTTTACTGTAAACACCTGGTCCACCACCCCCTACCTTTTCCCAAAACCTCCTTTTCATTGCTATCCCATTCTCCGTCTTCTCTTAATTCTTCAATAAAAACTCTACCATAAATTTACAGGCAAACCAACAGACTTTTCCCCCTATAATTTTTGCACTCTCTTTTGTCCCCTTTGCCTTTTACAAAAAACATCATGTTCTCTCCAAACCCCAGGTCCTTACCCTCATCATCTTTTTTTTAAATAATTGCACCAACCACCCAAAACTATATCCCCTCCTGTTTAAACATTTCTTTTTTATCCCATCAATCCGGGTGCCTTACCCCCTTTCATTTTACCTACTGCCTCACGAATATCTAATATATATAAAATATATATATATATATATATAATAATTTAAAATATTATATATATATATAAAATTTTTATTTATATATATATATATATGTATATATATATATTTTATATATATATATATATATAATATATATATATATTATAATATATATTTTATATATAATATATATTTGGTGTTGGTGTGTGTGTTGGGGTGGTGTGTTGTGTGTGGAAACGCGATTATTGGGATTATGGAACGGGTGAGTGAATGATACATCTTCGGGGGCTTCTTACTTTATTTGAAAATCGTGGTGGGTCACAGGGTTGTGTTTGTGCCCATGGCCCCGGGGAGGCCCCCCATGAGGGAGAGAGCTAAAAGGCCTTTGTCTTCGCTAGGCTGCTGTGAAGTTAGAGAGTGTGGGTCCAGTGTTCACCCTGGGGCAGGCCCCGAGGGAGACTTTATGGGACGAAATAAAGAACTAAACTGGCAGACAGCTAGGGTGTTGTGCAGACATACAGGCTGTCTACAAACGCTCGGCCACCCGCCACATGGTAGTCTCGACCCCTTTGGAGGAAAAAAAAACTCTCTCTCTCTCTGTAGGAACGGGCACGAACACAAATAGAAACATAATATACAATGGACATGAAAAAAAAACTTTCCCACAGGGGGGGAAAAAAAACATGTGGGGGGTGCTAACATCGTTTTCCCAAAGGGAGTGAGCGTCGAGGGCCCTCACGACGCCTTCCCGCGACACAGGGGCTCCTGCGGCTGAGCTTTATTTACAGGGTACGGCTCCCATGGAACGTGAAGCATCCCCCGAACGCTGCAGGTTTCACTCAAACCCGGGGCCGACATGCTGGAGCCCTCGGTGAGGTGCGACAAAACTCGGCAAAATGGGCAGGCTTTGGCAAACGACTCAGGAGGAACTTCTCGACGGTATGTCTCTGGGCTGTCACTGTCGGCGAGCGTGGAGTGAGTCGTGGCGAGTTGTGGGGAGAGACGACTGGGCGAAACATCGGGAGTCGAACACTACCCAGACTGCAGGGCGGCTACATCAAAATGACTCTTCTTTGGCAGGCTGCTCACTGAAGTTAGACCGAGGCTGACACAGCACCCTTACGGGGGTAATCAGCTTGACGAGTGTCATTCTCTTTGGCAGTTGGGTTAACAAGGTTTTGTCTAAGCATCCCAACTTGTTTCTTTAAAATAACTGCACTCTGAAGGTCTGGAGGTGAAGTAAACGAATTTCGATGGAAACGTAGCAGAACACACGAGCGACGAGCATAAAAGCTTTCCGTAAAAGGGGGGTCGGGATCAGGCTGACTGATATAGCTGTCGACGCGCTGGTCACACTGGGTACTTAGCAAAAGTTGGGGGCTACACAGGGTTGACCCCAGACCTCACTGGACACACGGAAAAAATTTTCCCCCCCACCCCTACATTTTTACAACAAGCTTAAAATACAAAAGATGCTTTTCTGTGCCGAAACTGAACAAGCAACACTAACATGTGAGAGCACTGACGAGAGAATTAAATTAAAACACGACATATATTTCCTCAGTCTTTTCGACAAACTGAAATAATTATAGAAACACTCGATGTGACATCATGTGATGTCAGGCGTACGTCGCGAGGTGACGTCAGCAACTCCGATGACTCAGGGAGCTCGTGACGTCAAAGTCGGGGAGCTCGCAGGGACTGAAGTGGGCAGAACATCGTGGGCGCAATTATGCGGGGAACAACCAAGCATGAGGGCTGGGACATCTGGCTTTGGGAACCCACATGGCTTTTTAGATCCAGTGACATCCCCACACCCCACCCGGGGTCCCGGATCCACTGGTGTCGTGATCTACGTGGTGGCTGATCCACGGGGGTTGCGGATCCACGGGTTTGGTGATCTAGTGGCATGCTGATCACATAGCTTGCTGACCCGTGGTTTCGAGGGCCTCGGGGGACTCCGGGTACACGCACGGCAAAGAATTCACAGAAAAACAGCAGAAACACAGCAGAGGAGTGAGGCGTGGTGCACAATAGTGTGGTGGGGGAGGGGCGTGGGTGAGTTTACGGCGAGGGAGGATCTGGGCACTTCCCCTCTCAAACTCACAACATGGCAAACACACACTGGACGCAGAAATCACCCAAAACCCCTCTACTTTCCCGAAACAGCTGGCGAGCTGAACAACAACAGCAAAACAATGGGCGAAACGTGACTTGAAAACAGCGTGGGACGCGTAGTGTGGGGTCACTGGGGGCCCACTTCAAATTTCGAAGAAAATTTGGGAAATTTTTTAGATCCCGCTTGTACCTGTTCCGGGTGCTGAAACTTTTCAGACACGACATAGGATAACTCGTTGAGAGACGGATGTTATAGTGTAGGGGGATGAATAAGAGGCTTCTACCTTCCTCTTCTGGGCAAACACAACGCTGGACCACCGTTCCCCCATTTATAACGAGATTATTTTGGGGTGCTGGTACGAGCAGGGCTCAATGAACGCTTTAAGGCTTCTTACTTTTTTTGTAAAATCTGGGGGTCACAGGGTTGTTGTTGTGCCCATCCCGGGGGGGCCCCCACGAGGGAGAGGCTAATAGGCCTTCTGTGTTTCTGCTGGCAGCTGTGAGAGTGAGAGAGTTGGGCCCAGCGTCCACAGACCTGGGCAGGCCCCGAGGGCAGCACTTTGTGGGCGAAATATAATATATACATTATATATAATATTATATATATATATAAATATATATATATATATATATATATATAAAATTTTTTTATATAATATATAAAATATATATAATATATATATATATATATATATATATGGATATATATATATATATTATATATATATATATATATATAATATATATATATATATTAAAATTATATATATAAAATATATAATATATATATATATATGATATATATAATATAATATTAAAAATAATATTATATATATTATATATATATTTTAAAAAATTTTTTAATATATATATATATATATATATATATTTTTAATTTTAAATATATATATATATAAAAAAATATATATTTTTTTTATATATATAATATATATATATTATATATATATATATATATATATAATAAAATATATATATATATAATATATATATATATATATATAGAATGGTTTAAAGAACCAAAAAGTTTATAAATTTTACAAGTGCAAGACTTGGGTATATTTTTTTAAGGGAAAAGTTTCGCCACACAGGGTTTCATCAACTGTGAAGCCACGTGTGCAAACGTTTTTCCCTTTAAAAAAGATACCCCGGTTGCACATAAAGTCTAAAATGTATATATAAACACACTAGATTCGCTGTTTTTTTTTTAATGTTTTTAGGAAGCAAAGTCCGGGATTATCATGAAAACGCTAAAGATTGGTCGGGTCATATACTTACCACTTACGCATTTTCCAAAACTATAATACTTTGGTAAAACGGGGCGACCACGTCATCTTGTTGACCACAGTGATGCATCCCCCGCTCTTGCTCAAGACTTCACGCAAACAGGTAGTTGTAAAATAAATAAATAAATAAATAAATATAATATATATATATATATATATAATAAATATATGTGTATATAAAATAAGATAAGATAAGATTTCGTTCGGATTTTTAACCCCGGGGTTAGCCACCCATGATAAGCCAAGAAAGTCAGTGCGTCATCGAGGACTGTCTAACTTATTTCCATTGGGGTCCTTAATCTTGTCCCCCAGGATGCGACCCACACCAGTCGACTAACACCCAGGTACCTATTGCTGCTGGGTGAACGGGACAACAGGTGTAAGGAAACGTGTCGAAATGTTTCCACCCGCCGGGAATCGAACCCGGGCCCTCCGTGTGTGAAGCGGGAGCTTTAGCCACCAGGCCACCGGCCACTTCACACACACACTAAGGGAGGAGGACTTTCGGGTGAGATATAAGCAACTATTGGCAGAAAGGTAGGCTGGTGCAAGTATGAGTAGTAGGGGGGTTGAAGATATACATATATATATATATATATATATATATATATATATATATATATATATATATATATATATATTAATATATTTATATATATATATATATATATATATATATATATATATATTATATAATAAAATATATAATATATATAGATATAGATATATATAATATATAAAGATATATATATATAATATATATATATATATATATAATATATATATATATATATATATATAATATATATATATATATATATATATGTATATATATATATATATATATATATATATAAATAAATAATATATATATATATATATATATAATATATATATATATATATATATAAATATAAAAGAGGAGAGAGAGAGAGAGAGAGAGAGAGAGAGAAAAGAGGGAGAGAGAGAGAGAGAGAGAAATGTACCACCTCCAGAACTGGACTGGGGACCCTCATCCTCATAGAGGAGAATAAACGTATTTCAGGGGAAAACTCAAGATTCTTCCCTGAGATGTCATTGACATTCGTTCAAGTATTCAACTAATTTTTAGAGACATTAATTATCAAGTTGCAGTTAGCAGTTTCTTCCATTGTTTTGTAAATGTTTTCCAGCTTCTGTTGGTCTGCCACACTTTCAGGCAGCTCTGCTCTTTCTTCCGTTCAGTCCTCCCTGATTCTTCATCAATATTCTTCGGGTTCCTCACTGTCAAGTTCCATTAGCGCGCCTTGCCAATGCTTTTAAATATATTTTTCTTTTCCTTTATGACGTTGTGTAGTAATTCTGATTTACTTTCGACCATTAATGCTATATCATTTTGGACCTAACTTTAATGTTTCCGCTAGAGTGTGTCCTCAGCGAGGAAGAGCTATCTTTTTTGATCTAGGAAACCTTTAATAATATATTTGTTACAGGAAAATGTTCATTTTACGAGTCCAAAGGCGAGTTTCTGCAGACCATTCTGTCAATGATCAGTCAGAAGGACAGTCCACTCGTGCCAGCTATAAACAAGAGGTAAACTTTAACACCTGGCAATTTCTCACTCAAAGTTGAATATTAATAAAATAAAATCCTATTTTATGACTCCCACAAACACAGCTCAGTGAATACAACACGGCGAGTATACTCACGCACACACACACACACACACACACACACACACACACACACACACACACACACACACACACACACACACACACACACACACACACACACAACAGGTTGGGTGTCATCACAAATAAGTAGTGTACTTACCAAAAGTGGAGTGAAAATTATAAAAGTAGCAGTATACAAGTGATAAGTGTGGTAAATGAGGACTCAAAAGGGCAAGAGAAAAGTATAGCCGAAGAAGTCAGAGGCGGAAGGGCGAGGTGTACGATCATCGTACAACGACATCGTACAGCGACATCGTTTTCAAT
>NC_069423.1:34068762-34076038 GCF_026875155.1 Cherax quadricarinatus | reverse complement strand
ACCTCCTAACTTCCACTTTTCCTGGTACCCTCCACGTTACCTAGTACCCTCCAAGTTACCAGGTACCCACCACGATACCTGGTACTCTAAACGTTACCAGGTACCGTCCACGTTACTAGGTACCCTCCACGTTACCAGGTACCCACCATGTCACTAAGAACCCGCCATGTTACCTGGTACCCTTCACCTGGTGCCCTCCACGTTACTTGGTACCCTCCACGTTACCAGGTACCCTCCACGTTACCTGGTGCCCTCCACGCTACCTGGTACCCTCCACGTTAATATGTACCCTTCACGTTACCAGGTGCCCTCCACGTTACATGGAACCCTTTACGTTACCTGGTACCCTCCACGTTACCAGGTACCCTACACGTTACCAGGTACCTTCCACGTTACCAGGTATCCTCCACGTTACCTGGTGCCCTCCACGTTACCTAGTACCATCCACGTTACCAGGTACCCTCCACGTTACTTGGTACCCTCCACGTTACCAGGTACCCTCCACGTTACCTGATACCCTCCACGTTACCTGGTACTCTCCACGTTACCAGGTACCCTCCACGTTACATGGAACCCTCCAGATTATCAAGTACCCTCCACGTTACCATGTACCCTCCACGTTACCATGTGCCCTCCAAGTTACCAGGTACCCTCCACGTTATCAGGTACAATCCACGGTACCAGGTATCCTTCACGTTACCTGGTGCCCTCCACGTTACCTGGTACCCCCAAGTTTCCAGGTACTCTCCACGTTACTTCGTACCCTCTACGTTACCAGGTAACCTCCACGTTACCTGGTACCCTCCATGTTACCTGGTACCCTCCACGTTACCAGGAGCCCTCCACGTTACATGGAACCATCCACGTTACTTGGTACCCTCCACGTTACTTCGTACCCTCCACGTTACCTGGTAACCTCCACGTTACGTGGTGTCCTCCACGTTACCTGGTATCCTCTACGTTAACAGGTAACCTCCACGTTACCTGGTACCCAACACGTTACCTGGTATCCTCCACGTTATCAGGTACCCTCCACGTTACCTCGTACCCTCCACGTTACCAGGTACCCTCCACGTTACCTGGTACCCTCCACGTTACCTGGTACCCTCCACGTTACCAGGTACCCTCCACGTTACCAGGTACCCTCCACGTTACTTGGTACCCTCCACGTTACCAGGTACCCTCCACGTTACCTGGTACCCTCCACGTTTCCTGGTACCCTCCACGTTACCTGGTACTCTCCACGTTACCAGGTACTCTCCACGTTACCTGGTACCCGCCACGTTGCCAGGTTCCCTCCACGTTACCTGGTACCCTCCACGTTACCAGGTACCCTCCAAGTTACCAGGTGCTATCCACGTTACCAGGTACCCTCCACGTTCCCTGGTACCCTCCACGTTACCAAGTACCCTCCATGTTACAAGGTACCCTGCAGAAATATCAACACCTGTGGTGCAGTTCTTCCCTGAGACGCTGCAACAGAACACGTAGAAGAGAGAAGTGTCTATTGAACATTCTGCTGTGCTCAATCTTAATCTATTTGTTTTTTTAGGAACTTATACAAAATACAAGGAGCAAAAATATGGAAACTCTCTCCCTGAAGTTGCAGAAAGTTGCTCATCTGTCAACTCCTTCAACACCTGTATCAGATGCAAATTTTGTGTGGATGAAAAATATTATGTGAGGCATGTTTATCGACAGGTGTTTATCAGGTCCAAATTGATCCTCAATCAAACATCTATCGCCACCAGTGTTAACGTTTCTCCAGTAATTATAATATCTGAAGTTGTTATTTTGATTCTGTATTAACATCTCGTTATGTTAAACTTGAAATTTTGAATAATCTGAACTTCGGCTAGAAAGTGGTAAAGAATTTTAAGTTCCAACATGAGTCTGTGTGAACGATGAGTTGTTTATCACGATGTTTAGGTCCGACTTGGACCACTAACCGAGCACGACCGAGACGTCGTCGTAAGTTTCAGTCTCCTGTGTGCGGGTTATTTGTGTATTGTTCCAGTCACGGTATTGTGATGTTGTCATTCTTCCTGTCTGATATATTCTGCACAGCCTGGGACTTGCTGCAGCCTGTCTAATGTATGTCACCTATACATGTTACACATGTCACCTATACATGTTACACATGTCACCTATACATGTTACACATGTCACCTATACATGTTACACGTGTCACCTATACATGTTACACATGTCACCTATACATGTTACACATGTCACCTGTACATGTTACACATGTCACCTATACATGTTACACATGTCACCTATACATGTTACACATGTCACCTGTACATGTTACACATGTCACCTATACATGTTACACATGTCACCTGTACATGTTACACATGTCACCTATACATGTTACACATGTCACCTATACATGTTACACATGTCACCTATACATGTTACACATGTCACCTGTACATGTTACACATGTCACCTATACATGTTACACGTCATCTGTGTCACCTTTACATGCCCCTGAACGGCTTCAGACGCTGCTATATCTTTCAGACACGATAGTACCCAGTGAATCTACGTTATGCTAAAATTATCCAAAATCCCGACAAGTTGATGATTAAGACACATGTGTAACAGTTTCGTATCATTATTGCTGAAACGTTTCGCCAACACAGTAGACTTCTTCAGTCACATACAGAGGCAGCAGGTGTAGTAGTGAAGTATTGTTAAAAATGGTATATAATGAGACAACAACACAGCGGTATCTAGGTACAAAGGACACCTTTCATTCTCCATGGCGTATCTACGAGTTATGAGTGAGAAGGGTTGGATTCCAGATGGAGCTGCCTTCTTACTTCCACTAGTGGATCCCGTCCCCTACAACGTTTTCCAGATGTTCCAGCTCACCTTCGACAGTATTTAAGACTCCGTTCTCATGCTTTATCTTTCATATCGATCCAGACCATGGAGCTGAACTCTTCTCCAGGCTGAGGGACTGACCACCTCAAATACTTTTTCTCCAAGGTTGGTGGACTAATTACATCATCTTCAAAGCCAATGAAGATATCCAACTGTTGTACATGTGTCTTAATCATTTTTAACAATTACGTGCCTGTGTTTCACTGTATCTAACGTGCGTGTGTTTCACTGTATCTTACGTGCGTGTGTTTGCGTGCAGGTAAGAGCGTTGAAGTGGAGGAAATCAACGCAGGTGGTCGTGGTGGCGTGCAGCTGGTGACAGACAAGCACGCAGGAACCAGCTGGCTCCTAGTTACCCACGCCACCTGGAGGGACGCAGGTAACTACACCTGCGCTCCAGCCAACGCCAGACCTGCATCTGTTGCCATACATGTGCTAGACGGTGAGTTGCCATACACTGCAGGTGGGTGAGTTGCTGTTCAGTGCAGGTGGGTGACTTGTCATACAGTGTAAGCGGGTGAATTGTTATACAGTGTAGGTGGGTGAATTGTCATAATGTAGGTGGGTGAGTTGCCAAACAGTTTATGTGGGTGAGTTGTAGGTGGGAGGAATTATCACCTGGGGAAGCTGGTAAGTAGAATTTATGGGTGTTTGTCTAATAAGTGTGTGTGTGTGTGTGTGTGTGTGTGTTTGTGTGAGTGTATGTCGAATATGTGAGTGTGAGTGCATGTATATGTCGACTATGTATTAGTGAATGTGTGTCTAATGTGCGTCGAATATGTGTGTAAGTGTATGTGTGTATACATAAGTGTCTAATATGTGTGTAAGTGTGTGTTTAATATGTGTGTCTAATATATGTGTAAGTGTATGTGTCTAATATGCGTGTGTCTAATGTACCTGTAAGTGTATGGGTGTCAAGTGTCTAATATATATATATATATATATATATATATATATATATATATATATATATATATATATATATATATATATATATATATATATAAGGAATTCGCAAGAGCAGGCGAAATATACACAGACACTGATCTCTAGCCGAAGGAGACTCGAACCTACGAACCTTGGAACAAGGTACGCAGTGCTTTACCATTCTCACCACACTGGACAATACCTTGACGTTGATCAACGTCAACGTCTAGCATTGTGCTAGGCGCTAAGGTATTGTTCAGTGTGGTGAGAATGGTATAGCACTGCGTACCTTGTTCCAAGGTTCGTAGGTTCGAGTCTCCTTCGGCCAGAGATCAGTGTTTATATGTATATATATGACTAATGTATTTGAGTGTCTAATATGTGTGTGTCTAATATGGGTGAGTGTGTCTAATATGTGTGTCTATTGTGAGTGTGCCTATGTGCGAATGTGTCTAAAATATGTGAATGTGTCTAATATGTCTGTCTAATATTTGTGTGTCTAATATGTGTGTGTCTGATATCTGAATATGTGTAAATGTATGTGTGTCTAATATATGTTAGTGTTTGTGTATCTAATATATGAGTAAGTGTATGTGAGTGTCTAATATGTGTGAGTGTCAAGTATGTGCGAATGTCAGATATGTATGTGTGTATCAGACATGTGTGTCTAATGTGTGTGTGTGTGTCTAATATGTGTATGTCTAATATGTGTGTCTAATATGTGTGAGTGTGTCTAATATGTGTGTGTCTAATATGTGTGTGTGTCTAATATGTGTGTGCCTAATATGTGTGTCTAATGTGTGTGTGTGTGTCTAATATATGTGTGTGTCTAATGTGTGAGTGTCTAATATGTGTGTCTAATATGTGTGAGTGTGTCTAATACGTGTGTATCTAATATGTGTGAGTATATGTTATATGTGTGTGAACACCTGATGTACCAGTAAGTTCTAGGATAACACTGATTTAGGATAATGTTCTCAGGTGTTCTTCTTGCAGAAGAAGTGCCAGCTGCTATGCAACCTGACCTGCAACCCAACTCTGGCGCCACCTGCACCACCTGCCGTGCTGTCCACCTGCTGTTGCTAGGGTGTGTGCACCTGGTGTTGTGGCAGTGGGAGAGGCTGGCGTGGGGGAGCACCGCTGGTGCCTTGTTGCTATGCTTCGCTCTGCTCCCTCACCCACAACAATGCAGGGAACAGCAACAGTTGCAACGACAACAGCAAGAGCAGCAACGACAGCAGCAACAACACGAGCAGCAGCAGCAGCAGCAACAACAACACGAGCAGCAGGAACAACAACAACAGCAGCAGCAGCAGCAGCAGCAGCAACATCCTGTGGACTTGAACCTCCGTCTCCCACATCTCTAGCCAATGTTTTCCCTTAGCAACAATATTTTTTGAGTTTTTGTTAGATATTAATACTGTATATACCAGTATGTGTATGCGTATGAGAGATGGCAGTGTGTGTATACAAGTGTATATGTATAGTATAAATAATACAAATATTGCATGTACATATGTGCATGACTGTGTGTTTGTGTGCATGGTCGTATTTGTGTGTGTACACAATGATCTTCCAGACCTGTGTGATCTAGTTTGTCGGGCAAGAGTGACATATCCTGCAGTGTGTGTGTGTGTGTGTGACTTTGATCTTCCTAGCACGGACCAGTAGGCCTTCTGCAGTGCTCCTTCTCTCTTATGTTGTAATGAGTGCCACTGTGGTGAACCATGGTAGCAGTGACCACTGACCCGTCAGGCCCGGGCAGTGGTTCCCAAACTTTTTCAGCTTGTTACCCAATTTAACATGCTACATAAAGCATGTTACCCCTTTCACAAAATGTTGTTATTATTGATATATATGACTAAATTAAAACACTTGAGATATTTTCTTTTATTTATTGTATTTGAACATTGTGCATCTCTAATGACTATTACCAAAGATGTCAAGAACATCAGTGGGATGGATGGAGTTGCATACTTGAAGCTAGTTTAGGAATTCTTGGCTTCATACCAGCTTATGTCTACCTCGGCTGATGCTCACAGATAAACTGACAGTGTGAAATAGAGGCAGCCTCAGGAAGTGAGTGACGCGTACTGGACAGGTCGATCTGGGCTACTGAGTGACTTTTGTCCTGAAGCATACTTGTCAAAATACTTTTGGGTTTCCACACACTTACCTATATATTTCTTCTTTTCTAATACTGTATATTAGTTTTTGATGTTTATTGTTATTTGGTTTAACTTTATTACTTACTTATAATAGGTTTACTTTACAACTTTATATACTAAGACAAAGTTAACAATAATCCTCATACCGGGTACTGCATTGTTTTCTTGATTTTCAGAATTCATAACTTTTTTTCTGTCACCCCTCCATTACCCCCCAAAAATGGTTAAATTACCCCCAGGGGGTAATTTACCCCCAGTTTGGGAACCACTGCGTCAGGGGGTCAAGCAGTGCCTGGTGAATGGGAGACAGTCAGGTTTGATCCAAGGCAGGAGAGCACAGCTTTAAATCTTCACACTTCTATATGAAATTTATTCAAATTTCAAACTCAGAGAACTCTCAAGAAATTCATTTTTTTTCTGAAGAACAAATTAAAAAATCAATCATTAATCTCTTTCGGTTTCCTAATTTTTGTACACATTTAATTTTTTTTCTTTAATTTTGGAGCATTTCCTTCTAATTTTGTTCCATTTTAAGTGAGTGAGAGATTGAGTGAGAGAGAGAGAGAGAGAGAGAGAGAGAGAGAGAGAGAGAGAGAGAGAGAGAGAGAGAGAGAGAGAGAGAGAGAGAGAGAGAGAGCTCTCACCCTCCACTTACTACCAGTCTTCCCTCCTCACAAAGCTGAAGTCATCTGCTCAACATTTTCTGTAATATAATGGGAAATTTGCTGCAGAAGTTTTGCCATCGCGCGGAAACTCGTTGTCAGGTTGGCGAGAGGAAGTATTAAAGTCAACTCACATTGGCTTTATCTTACACAGGCGATATGGTTAAATTGGTTGCTTTACTGGAGTTAAAGCCTTTGTTAACTACGCCAGGGTTATTAAGGCTGAATGAATGTGACATTTTGACTGTAAGCAGAAATCTGTTAGCTGATAGACACTTACTGCTATGAACCTTATCCTCATACAATGTATTACACACGGAACCAGCAGTATATACAACACACAGGGTCAGATGTATGTCAGGTGATGCCAGGCGAAGATAAGGTCAGGGGTCTTGTGGTCAGGTCACTCTGGGTGTGGTCAGGATCTGCTTTCACTCTGGAGGCACCTCTGCTTGCAGTCTGGAGGCACTTCTGCTTGCAGTCTGGAGGCACTTCTGCTTGCAGTCTGGAGGCACCTCTGCTTGCAGCCTGGAGGCACCTCTGCTTTCACTCTGGAGGCACCTCTGCTTGCAGTCTGGAGGCACTTCTGCTTGCAGTCTCGAGGCACCTCTGCTTGCAGTCTCG
>NC_069423.1:34036262-34063762 GCF_026875155.1 Cherax quadricarinatus | reverse complement strand
CCGCCCCGTATGCTGCAGCATTTATCTGATTGGATGTGCACCTCAGGAGATATGCTCGGTGTTATACTCACCTCCCAGATATTTTTCCTTGAGTGAGGTTTTGCAGTCTTCTTTGCCATCTAAACTATATTGTGATACTGCGGTTTTCTTTTGCCCCTTTGCCCCAATCTTCATGACTTTGCATTTGGCATGGTTAAATCAAGGAGCAGTTGCTGACCAGGCTAGTAGCCTGGTCCAGGTCTCTTTGTAGTCCTCCTGAATCCCTCATCCCGATTTGATTCTTCTCATTAACTCGCATCATCTGCAAACAGGACACTTCTGAGTCTTTCCCTCCGTATGTCGTTCACATATACAAGAACAGCACAGTCCTAGGACATGAACCCCTGTGGAACCCCGCTTGTCACAGCGCCCAACTCTGACACCGTTCGTCGCGTACCATGAACTCGTTGTAGCGTCCTCCTGTCAGGTATTCTCTGATCCATTGCAGTGCCCATTTCAAATGATGTGTTGAAGTAATCTTTGTTAATGGCTCACATAATATCTCTGCTCCATCTTTAAGGACCCATGGAGAGATTTGTCTGGTTCCCATCGCCTTGAGTGTCAGTTTCGCATAGCAGCTTCTTCACCCTCCTCCTTGGTTATATGTAACCCGTCATCCAGCACTTGCTGGTGTGCCCCCAGTTCAGATTTCATGGAGTCCTACTGTTTCCACTTGTAAATACCTCTTCTAAATCTTGTGTTGAACCCTGACATACCTCTCGGTCGTATTCTTGAGAATTCCCCACACCCTTCCATCAGTCTGGATTACCTGGTCCTGACTGTTGTTTTCTCTGATGTGGCTGTACAACAGCTTTGGGGTCATCAGTCTTTACATTTGATCATGTCATTTTCCCCCATATTGTCTCTGAGCCTCACCCTTCCTTATCTGTGCATATACGTTTCTGCTCTTCCGGCTGATTTCTTTATTTTCCGAGTTCTCTGTCTTCTGTACCTTTTCCAGTTCCTAGTACACCTAGTTTTGCCTTCCCTAACTCCTTTGGGTGAACCAGGACTCGTTCTGTTCTTCCCAATATTTCTTTTTCCCATTGGGAACAACCTCTCCTCTGCCTCTTGCAATTTTTGGTTGGCTACATACAGCCCAATCATTTCTGTACTGGTTTTTCCTGTCAGTTCCCTCTTCTCCACAGAATGTCCTGAATGAAGATACCTGCATCCTGAGTATTCCCCCTTTTGTAGTTTGTTTTTTTCCCAGCCTATCCTGCTACACACTCCACTTGGAGCTCACTATGTAGTCGAAGCACAGAACTACATGATCACTAGCTCCCAGGAGCCTTTTCTACATGATTCCCTCGATGTCCCGAACTACTCATGGTGAATACAAGGTCCCACCTTGCTGATCATCCTCTCCTCTCTCTCTGGTAGTGTCTTTTAAACATTTATGCATGAGTTTTCCAGTACCACAACCATCATCTTGGATCTCCATGTTCGGGACCCCCATGGGGCCTCCAGGTTTTTCCCAGTCAATCTCCTTGGGAATGAAATCACCCATAACTAGTAACTGTTTGGGGGCTCCCCCCATGTGTGCTCTCCTGGCCACCGTCGGCTAGTGTGTCGATCATTTGCTCTGTTGGCTCTCATCGTATTCTTCTCTTGGCCTCGCTGCAGTTCTGTGGGTGGGTTTACATTTACTGCAATTATCACCTTATTCCCTCAGACTGGATTGTTCCTGCAATATTTCCCTTTCGGCCCGTGCCATCCATTCCTTCCATTTTCTCAAAACCACAGTTGGTTTTAATGAGCAGTGCAACTACTCCTCCTCCCATCTCCTCCCTCTGGTCTTTCCTGAGATTTGATATCCGGATGGAAAGATTGAATCTGTTTATTAATTCTGGTGAGTTTTGTTTCTGTGAGTCTATTATGTCTGGGGAGTCTCTTTGATTATTTCGTGCCACTCCTCATACTTGTTTGTTTTTAATCCCGGCATCGCATTTGTATACAACAGCCTTCAACATCTTTTCTATTGACTGTGGTCTGGAGGTAATATTGGGGTTGGGGAATGGGAGAAACCTGGGTAAGGAACTATGGGTTTGTTGCTGTTTGGTGGAGTTTGTAAAGTAGTGGTGGGGCATTGATGTGGCAATGGGTGTTTTGTTTTATAGTGTTTGGTTGCACTGGGGTTTGACCTGGTTGGGAGCTTTCTATAGGAAGTTGTGAGGGAGGCTGTATTTGATAGTTCTTCCTGGTCTGGATCTCCTGTCCTGTCTTCTCCATCCCCTCTCTTACCTCCTACCGCCTTTGTACCATCTCTCTCAGTTTCTGTCAGCCTTTCTTCTTGTGTTCTGTCGCGGCCCACGAGATACACCTTCCTTAGCCGGCATGTCCCTTAATCGTGCTTTCTCTCCAGCAGGATCCTGGTCCGAGTCCTTCTGCCGTTGAAGGTCACTCTCACAGGTCCAGGGTTTTTTTTTTACAAACCCCCCTATTCTCCCGAAAATTTTATCCCAGCTGGGTCATGTCGTTCTCTCCTATGTTTCATGATGCTTTCAATTGCATTATTTTTCCCTTGTTTTTCTTGCTTCATATGTTTCCCCTTCAACTTCCTGAGCCCATCCACAAAGACTGACCTCACCCTTTCAATTCTCCCACTGCATAACGTGTGTAATCCCCTCATGTAGATTTTGGTTCCTCCACTGCAGCTTTCCTTTCATCATTTCACTGCTAATGTACTGGGCTCAGTTGGCCTGTCATTTTCCTTCTCGGGCATTCCTTCCTTGGGCTCTGATTTTGTTTGTTAGGCCATCCACATAAAGCTTAGTTCTTTCATTTGCTAACAGTCTCCTCTGATTGAGCTTCTACATGTCAGTTGTGCACCTTCTTTCCCTACAGTCCCCCTTATTTGTGGCTGAGGTAGCAGTCACGTTGTCAATCCCAAAATGTTCTTTAGTCTTTAGGTGTGTTAGGTGTGTGTGTGTGTGTGTGTGGTTTGTGTGTGTGTGTGTGTGTTTTGTTTTGTGGTGTGTTTTTGTGTGTGGTGTGTTGGTGTGGGGTGTGTGTGTGTGTGTGTGTGTGTGTGTGTGTGTGTGTGTGTGTGTGTGTTTGTGTGTGTGTGTGTTTTTTGTGCTAGGTGTGTGTGCGTTAGTTGTGTGTGTTAGGTGTGTGTGTGTTAGATGTGTGTGTGTGTTAGGTGTGTGTGTGTGTGTTTGTGTGTGTGTGTGTTTTGTGTGTGTGTTTGTGTGTGTGTGTGTGTGTGTTTGTGTGTGTGTGTATGTGTGTGTGTGTGTGTGTGTGTGTGTGTGTGTGTGTGTGTGTGTGTGTGTGTGTGTACTCACCTATTGTACTCACCTAGATGAGGTTGCAGGAGTCGAGTCCAGCTCCTGGCCCCGCCTCTTCACTGGTCGCTACTAGGTCACTCTCCCTGAACCATGAGCTTTATGGGTACCTCTGCTTAAACCCTATGTATGGATCCTGCCTCCCCTACATCGCTTCCCAAACTATTCCACTTCCTGACTACTCGTGGCTGAAGAAATACTTCCTAACATCCTTTGATTCATCTGTGTCTTCAACTTCCAACTGTGCCCCCCTTGTTACTGTATCCAGTCTCTGGAACATCCTTCTTTGTCCACCTTGTCAATTCCTCTCAGTATTTTTTATGTCGTTATCTTGTCCCCCCATCTCTCCTGTCCTCCAGTGTCGTCAGGTTGATTTCCCTTAACCTCTCCTCGTAGGACATACCTCTAGCTCTGGGACTAGTCTTGTTGCAAACCTTTGCACTTTCTCTAGTTTCTTTACGTGCTTGGCTAGGTGTGGGTTCCAAACTGGTTGCCGCTACTCCAATATGGGCCTAACGTACACGGTGTACGGGGTCCTGAATGATTCCTTATTAAGATGTGGGAATGCTGTTCTGAGGTTTGCTAGGCGCCCATATGCTGCAGCAGTTATTTGGTTGATTGCGCTTCAGGAGATGTGCCTGGTTTTATACTCCCCCCAAAAATCTTTTTCCCTTGAGTGGGGTTTTTGTAGTCTCTGGCCCCTAGACTGTACTCCGTCTGCGGTCTTCTTTGCCCTTTCCCCCAATTTTCAGGGACTTTGCACTTGGTGGTTTGAACTCCAGGAGCCAATTGCTGGACCAGGTCTGCAGCCTGCCCAGATCCCTTTGTAGTTCTGCCTGGTCTTCGATCGAGTGAATTCTTCTCATTAACTTCACGTCATCTGCAAGCAGGGACACCTCAAGCCCTATTCCTTCCGTCATGTCGTTCACAAATACCAGAAACAGCACGGGTCCTAGGACTGACCCCTGTGGGACCCCGCTGGTCACGGGTTTGCCCACTCTGACACCTCGCCACGTACCATGACTCGCGCTGTCTTCCTGACAAGTATTCCCTGATCCATTGTAGTGCCTTCCCTTTTAAACCCTGTTTTGGTCCTCCAGTTTTGCACCAATCTCTTGTGTGGAACAGTGTCAAACGCCTTCTTGCAGTCCAAGAAATGCAATCCACCCACCCCTCTCTCTCTTGTCTTACTGCTGTCACCATGTCATAGAACTCCAGTGGGTTTGTGACACAGGATTTCCCGCCCCTGAAACCATTTTGGCTGCTGTTGAAGAGATCGTTCCTTTCTAGGTTTTTCCAAACCACTCTTCTCCTGATAATCTTCTCCATGATTTGCATACTATACATGTCAGTGACACTGGTCTGTAGTTTAATGCTTCATGTCTGTCTCCTTTTTTATAGATTGGGACTACATTTGCTGTCTTCCATGCCTCAGGGAATCTCCCTGTTTCGATAGATGTATTGAATATTATTGTTAGGGGTACACATAGTGCCTCGCTCCCTCTCTCAATACCCATGGGGAGATGTTATCTGGCCCCATTGCCTTTGAGGTATCTAGCCACTCAGAAGCCTTCTTCACTTCTTCCCAGTTGTGTGTACTGTGTCCAGCACATGGTGGTGTGCCCCACCTCTCCGTCTTTCTGGAGCCCCTTCTGTCTCCTCTGTGAACACTTCTTTGAATCTCTTGTTGAGTTCCTCACAAAACTTCACGGTCATTTCTTGTTGTCTCTCCTCCTTCCTTCCTTAGCCTGATTACCTGGTCCTTGACTGTTGTTTTCCTCCTGATGTGGCTGTACAACAGTTTCGGGTCAGGTTTTGGCTTTTGCTGCTATGTCTTTTTCATATTGTCTTTGGGCCTCCCTTCTTATCTGTGCATATTCGTTTCTGGCTCTACGACTGCTCTCCTTATTCTCCTGGGTCCTTTGCCTTCTATATTTCTTCCATTCCCTAGCACAACTTTGGGTTTTTTCCTCCCTGCACCTTTGGGTAAACCAGGCTCATCCGGCTTTTTCATTATTCCTGTTACCCTTGGGTACAAACCTCTCCTCAGCCTCCTTGCATTTTGTTGCTACATATTCCATCATCTCATTAACTGGCTTCCCTGCCAGTTCTCTGTCCCACTGAACCCCGTTCAGGAAGTTCCTCATTCCTGTGTAGTCCCCTTTCTTGTAGTTTGGCTTCATTCGTCCTGGCCTTCCTGCTTCTCCCTCCACTGTGTATTCGAAGCTTAAAACCACATGGTCACTGGCCCCAAGGGGTCTTTCATATGTGATGTCCTCAATATCTGCACTACTCAAGGTGAATACTAAGTCCAGCTTTGCTGGTTCATCCTCTCCTCTCTCTCTTGTAGTGTCCCTTACGTGTTGGCACATGAAGTTTTCCAGTACCACCTCCATCATCTTAGCCCTCCATGTATCTTGGCCCCCATGTGGGTCCAAGTTCTCCCAATCGATCTCCTTGTAGTTAAAGTCACCCATGATCAGGAGCTTTGCCCTGCATGCATGAGCTCTTCTGGCCACTCTAGCCAGTGTGTCAACCATCGCTCTATTGCTCTCGTCGTACTCTTGCCTTGGCCTCCTGCTGTTCTGTGGTGGGTTATACATCACTGCTATTACCACCTTAGGACCTCCAGAGTGAAGCGTTCCCGCTATGTAATCACTTTCTTCTCCGCTGTCTCCTCTCTCCAGCTCATCAAAATTCCAGCGATTTTGATCAGCAATGCCACTCCTCCACCCCCCTGTTCCCTCTGTCTTTCCTCAGGATTTGGTATCCCGTTGGAAAGATGGCATCTGTTATCATACCTGTAAGCTTGGTTTCTGTGAGAGCTATGATGTCCGGTGATGCTTCTTTGACTCTTTCATGCCACTCCTCCCACTTATTTGTTATTCCATCAGCGTTTGTGTACCATACCTTCAGTTTCCTTTCCAACACTGTGGTTTGGGGGGCCTGTGAGGGTGGGAGACCTGGTGGCATACTGTGGGATTCTATAGCTCGGTGTTGGGTGGAGGCTGTGGGTATGGATTGTAGTGTGTGTTGGGATGGTGGTGATAGGTTGTATGGTTCTGAGAATAGTTGTGTGTGTGCTTGCCCTTGCTGTTCTGTTCTGCTCTGACTGACCTCTGCTGGTTCCATCCTTGTGTGTGTGTGTTTGTGTGTGTGTGTGTGTGTGTGTGTGTGTGCGTGCGTGTGTGTGTGTGTGCGTGTGTGTGTGTGTGTGTGTGTATGTGTGTGTGTGCGTGTGCGCGCGTGTGTGTGTATGTGCGTGTGTGTGTGTGTGTGTGTATGTACTCACCTATTTGTACTCACCTATTTGTGGTTGTAGGGGTCGAGTGTGTGTGTATGTGTGTGTGTGTGTATATGTGTGTGTGTGTACTTACCTATATGTGGTTGTGGCTGGGGTCGAGTCTTAGCTCCTGGCCCCGCCTCTCAATTTGCCGCTTGCCAGGTTCACTCTTTCCTAGCCTCGTGAGTCTTATCGTACCTGCTCTTAAAGCTATGTATGGAGCTTGTCAGCTTGTCTCCACTACTTCCTCACCGAAACATTCCTTTTTTCCGACAACCCGAACTGAAGAAATATTTCCCTGACATCCCTTGGCTCTTCTGAGCCTTTAAACTTCCATTTTGTTTTTCCTATTCCCTTTGCTCGCCTTCAAATTTTGCTGCAGTATACCTATAAAGTCATATTTTTTTTCCCAATTAAATTCAAATTTTAAATTCTTTTAAAAGGGATTCCCAATTTTTGAATTTACAAATCTGGTTATTTTTTATATTTTTTTTGTATATTTTTTAATAAATATCTCCCCTTTTTTCTTCTATCCTCCATCGTCGATAAATTTAAAATTTCCCAAATTAAACCCCTTTCCTCCTATTTTCCTTTTCCTTAACTGGGGAACAACCCTTTTGTGCACTTTTACACTTTTTTCCCGGTTTGCTGACAGGCCCAGGTCGGGGTTTCTTGACGGGGGCTGTGTGCTCCAAACAGCCCTTTAATATAGGGTTGTAAAAATTTTCCCCGGGAAAGACTCTTTGTTGAGATTCCTGAAGGTCTTTTTAAATTTTTACCGGGGGGCGAGTATTTTCTACTGGGGTTTATTGGGGCTGCTGTGAGTCCCCCTAGAGAAAATCTAGTCACTATGCCCCCCCCCATAGTTTTTCCCCCTCTTAAGAAAAAGCCTGCAGTACCCTGTCCCCCGAAACCCAAAAAACTGTGTCTGGTCTTTCTTTTCCCTCCTCGATTTTCCCAATGACTTTGAAATTTAAAATTGGGTGCGTTTTGGGGGGTTCGTGCAACTTTTAAGGAATTTGGGAGGTATACCCCGTTGCTCTGCCTGTGGTTTTTGGGAAAAAAAATCCAGAAAACACCAGACGATCCTATCAGCTTTGTTGTCTACATCATGACCGCAGGGGACCCGGGGTTAGAACTCAAAACAGGCCCGCGCCGATGCCCTTTTTCAATGACTCTAGTTTAACCGTTATACCCTATGCATGCACTGGTAAGGGTTTTTCTTATTTATATTGAAACATTTTAAATTGACGCGGGATTAAAATTTAGAAAACCCACTTTCGGGCCCAAATCTTGCATTTTTTGTCCAAACCATGTGCAACCTTTCCCGTCCGTCTGTTTAATTCTCCCATTTTTACATCATTAACAAACAGGGATACATTTTAAAACCAAAACATTAACGGGTCCTAATACCAAATTCTTGCGGGCACCCCTTTTGGGTTACACTTTCACTTTCTGACGTCTTTCCCCCGGAAAATTTTATTTTTTGCCCCCTTTCCCTTTCGGGTACTTTTTGATTCACGGGGACCACTTTCCTTTTTACGCCCTCCCTGTACATAAAGTTTTTCCCTCTAGTCTCATAGGGGGTTTTTTGCATCAAGTGCCTTCCGGGCATACAAGAAAACAAAAAAATCCACTCAGCCCTCTTTTTCCCCTGCTCACTTCCATTTTTTTTATTAGATAGCTTCAACATTTTGGTGAACGAAAATTTACTTTTCCCCGAACAAATAAAGGTTACGGGTTTATAAACTCATTTCCCCCCTGGTGCTGTAAAATAAATAAAAAAATGATTTGTTCGGTTTTTTTAAACCACGAAAATGCCCTTTGTGTTCAGAAACTTCCTGACTTTTCTCTTTCCCTTGAACATAGGGATTTAAAATTCGCTGTTTTCCCAATTTTCTGGCAACGGGTCTCGGGCCCCCCCCCCAACTACTTGCTGTAGATGTCACTATTTTTTCCGTCAATGCTTCTGCTCACTCTGGGTTTCTCCATGTAAATCTTCGATATTCCAGTTTCCGGGAAAATTTTTTTATACCCCTCTTCCCGTGATTTTGTGGGGCCGGATCCCCGGCCCTGTTGGTGCCCCCTTTTTCCCCCCGAAGGCTTTCTGGCTTTGCCCCCAGTTTTCCACGAAAGATTTCCCCTTTCCGGAAAAAAAAAATTTGTACGAGTGGTCGCTTGAACTCCGGCAAGGGGGCCCCTAATGCTCCGGGCCAGCGCGAAACCCTTTGGGGTCATTTGGCTACAATAAAAATTCATCCAACTGGGTTAAAATTTAAAATACAGTGGCTCTTGCGCTAGCCGGGAATTTTTTCCGACTTACAGCCGCGAGTTCAAGCGACCATCCGTACGGGGGTTTTTTTTGGGCCATCGTGTCATTACGATTTTGTAATTAAAAAAATTTCTTTGAATCGATTGTTAAATCACTAAAACAAACTTCCCTTTGTCTTCTAATCTCTTCCCCTTTCCTTTAAACGAGTAAAAATTCCCCTTCTTTTACTGTTATCTTTTTTTTGATATTGCTGTGAGGTAGTTTTGGTTCAATCTAGCCCAGCTACTTTTGTTTTTCCAAAAAATTGTCTTTTCTGGTTTTTCTCTCCTAAACTTTTTGAATATTCATTTTGGCTAATTTTGCTTACTTCTCTTTTTTCGTTTTTCCTTTGCTATCACTTTTTCTTACTTTTTAGGGTTTCCCTTTTTTTTATCTCTCTGCTGTCGGGGGAAAGCAAAACGCTCTTTTTGTTTTTTCTATTTCCTTCGCCTTTTAGTTATAAAAATTCTGTTAAATTTTTTCCAACAATGTACCCCAAATCATTTCATTAAACTAAACCCCCCTTCCCATTTCCCTTTTTCTCTTTTCATTTTCATACGTAATTCCCTAATCCATCAAAGCTTCCTTCTAAAGTCGGGGTTTCTCTCACCCTCCATTTCCCAAATTCTTCTCTCTTTTTTTAGTTCCACAAGATCCCCCAAATTCAGTATTGTATTGCCCGCTGATACAGAAAGGCTCCCCGTATTCTGTTTCTCCCTAGGGTTTAAACACACTTGTGGTAAAAAGAGGTCCAGGCTTGCTATTCTTTCTCCACATTTTTTTTCAAAACCCCATTCCCATTTGACACACTTTTTTCCCTTGACTATTTCTTTATTTTAGCCCTCCAATTTTCCAGTCCTCCATGTGGGTCGCAGTTCTCCCCCAGTTTTTTGTCTTGTGTTTGGGAAATGACCCAGGGATAAAAAAACGTTGCTTAAACCCTGAGTCCCACTCATAGCTGTTTAAGCGTGACTCAATAATTTTCCCCCAAATTTTTGTTTTTTTGATTCTTCTTTGGTCTGTTTTTTGTTAGGTTTGGGGGGTTGTATATCAATGCAACGACTAATTTGGGTTCCCCCGTCTTTAAATAAAACCCCTATGAAGTGGGGGCCCTCTTTTCCCGTTTTTTTACTCTCGCTCCTAAAAGATCCATTTATTTCTAATTTGCAATTTCTGCCCCTCTGCCTTCCCGTTTATTCTGTCTTTCTAATTACCCTATATCCAGCTAAAAATAGACATCTAATATGTTAACCCCAGCTTCCCTCCGTGATAACTAAAAAAATTCCCGGAGTTTGGGTTTAGCTCTTCAATCCCCCAGCTCGTCACTCTTTTTTGAAAATCCATTTGGGGTGTACCACCCCTTAGTTTTAAATTTTTTTTTTTTCATAAAACTGGTTTTTTGGGTTTGGACTTTCTTGTTCCCTTGCTCATCTGAGAGTTGGGGGGTTCGAAGGTCTGGGGGTTTTGTGTTTTTCGTCACCCCAGGAAGGGTGGGGGGGGGGGGGGGGGGGGGATCAGGGAGGGAGGACGGGGGGGGCACGAAGTAACGAGGGCCCAAAAAGGGTAGTTTCTGGAGGAGTTCCGTGGGGTGTGTGTGTGGTTTTTGGGGGTGTTTTGTGGTGTGTGTGTTTTTTTTGTGTGTGTTTTGTTGTGGTGTGTTTGGGGAGGGGAGAGGGGGGGAGAGAACTAAAGATATTTGCATAATTTTAAAATTTTTTTGAATTTTTTAAAACCTAAAATAATGGGCAAGGTTTTTTTACTGAACCGCAAAATATCACACTGTTGTGTTTTCTCAAACCCTGTGGGTTTTACACACCCTGTGTTGTGTTTAAATACAAAACCCCTTTTTGGTTTTTTCTAACCCCCCTGTGTTTTTGCTACACCCTGTGTTGTGTTTTCTACCCCCCTTTGTTGTGGGTTTCTACAACCCCCGTGTTTTGTTATTACAACCCGGTTGGTTTACTACACCCTGTGTTTTGTTACAACAACCCCCCCGGGGTTTTTTGTTTTTTACTACACCCCAGTTATGTTACTAAAAAACCCTGTGTTGTGTTACAACACCCCGTGTTGTGTTACTACACCCAGTGTTGTGTTTTTCTACAACCCCGGGGTTATGTTACTACAAACCCGGTTTTTGTTACTACAAACCCCGTTTTGTGTTACAAAACCCAGTGGTTTTTGTTACAAAATCCTTTTTTGTTTTTACTTTCACCCTGTGTTTGTTTAAATACAAAACCCGTTTTGTGTTTTCTAAAAACCCCGTGTTTTTGTTACTAAACCCCCCGTTTTGTGTTACACAACCCCGGGGTTGGTTACTACAAAAATGTGTTTTTTACTTTCCCCCGGTTTTTGTTTACTACACCCAGTGTTTGTTAAATACAAAAACCCCGTGTTTTGGTTTCTAACCCTGTGGGTTTTTGTTACTAAAACCCGTGTTGTTTACTACAAACCCGTGTTTTTTTGTTACTACAACCCTTTGTTGTGTTAAATACACCCTGTGTTTGTTACTACACCCTGTGTTTGGGGTTTCAAAAACCCTGTGTTATTTACTACAAAACCCCGTGTTGTGTTACTACACCCTGTGTTGTGTTACTACACCCCTTTTTTGTGTTCTACAAAACCCCGTGTTTTTGTTACTACCCCTGTGTTTTTGTTACTACACCCCGTGTTGTTTTTTCTACACCCTGTGTTGTGTTTTCTACAAAAAAGTGTTATGTTACACACCCGTGTTGTGTTACTACACCCTGTGTTGTTTACTTTCACCCTGTGTTTTTGTTACTACACCCCTTTTTTTGTGTTTAAAATACACCCATGTTTTTTTTTACTTTCACCCTGTTTTTGGGTTTCTACAAAACCCCGTGTTGTGTTTACTAAAACCCGTGGGGTTTTTTACTACAAACCCCGTGTTGTTTTTACTACACCCTTTGGGTTTTTTACTCAAACCCCGTGTTTTTGGGGTTTCTACCCAAAACCCCGTGTTGTGTTTCACACCCTGTGTTTTTGTTTTCAAAACCCTGTTTTGGGTTTTCTACAAACCCCGTGTTGGTTTTTACTACAACCCCGTGTTGTGTTAAATACACCCTGTGTTGTGTTACTACACCCGTGTTGTTTTTATACACCCTGTGTTTTTGTTTTCTACAACCCCCGTGTTGTTTTACTACACCCCCGTGTTATGTTTCCAACCCTGTGTTTGTTTTACTACACCCTGTGTTTTTGGTTTCTACACCCCGTGTGTGTTTACAAAACCCCCGTGTTGGTTACTACACCCCTGTGTTTTTGTTACTACAAAACCCCGTGTGTGTTACTAAAAACCCTGTTTTTTTGGGTTTCTACAAACCCCTTTTTTTGTGTTAAAAACACCCTTTTTTTGTGGGTTTCAAAAAACCCTGTGTTGTTTACCACCCGTGTTGGTTTTCTACACCCCCCGTTGTGTTTCTACACCCGTTTTTTTGTTTTCTTCAAACCTGTGTTAATGTTACAAAAAACCCTTTTTTGTGTTACTACAACCCCGTTTTGTGTTTCTACAAAACCCCTTTTTGTGTTACTACACCCCGGTTGTGTTACTACACCGTGTTGTGTTTACTAAAAAAACCCTGTTTTTGTGTTACTACAACCCTGTGTTTTTGTTTTCACAAAAAACCCTGGGGTTGTGTTAACTACAACCCCGTGTTTTTGTTTCTACAACCCCGGTTGGTTACTACACCCGTTTGTTTCCAAAAACCCCGTGTTTTTGTTACACAAAACCCGTGGGGTTTTTAAAAACAACCCGGTTTTGTTACTAAAAAACCCTGGGGTTGGTTACTACAAACCCCGGTTGTGTTTACTACCAAACCCCGTGTTTTGTTTTCTTCACCCGTGTTATGTTTCACAACCCCGTGTTGTGTTTAAATAAAAAACCCCGTGTTTTGTTAAATTTATTTCCCGGTTGTTTTTACAAAACCCTGTGGGTTTTGGTTTACTAACCCTGGGGTTGTTTACTTTATCCTGTGTTATGTTACTACCAAACCCCGTGTTGTGTTACTACACCGGTGTTGTTTTCAAAACCCTGTGTTGTGTTACTACACCCTGTGTTTTGTTAAATACACCCGTGTTGTGTTTTCTAACCCCCCTGTGGTTTTTTAACTACAAACCTGTGTTGGTTTTCTACACCCCGTGTTGTGTTAAATTTTATCCTGTGTTTTTTTACTACACCCTGTGTTTTTTTACTACACCCTGTTTATGTTACTACAACCCCCTTTTTGTGTTACTACACCCTGTGGTTTTGTTTTCTACCCCCTGTGTTGTGTTTTTTTAAAACCCTGTTTTTGGTTACTACAAAACCCTTTTTTGTTTACTACAAACCCCGTGTTTTGTTCCCAAAAAACCCTGTGTTGGTTACTTTCACCCTGTGTTGTGTTACAACACCCTTGTTGTGTTTTCTACACCCTTTGTTGGTTTTTCTTCATTTCCGTTTATTTTACTACAAAACCCCGTGTTGTGTACTTCACCCTGTTTGTGTTACTACAACCCCGTGTTTTGTTACTACACCCTTTTTTGTTTCCCACAAACCCCCGTGTTGTGTTAAAAATTAAACCCCGTGTTTGTTTTCAAAAACCCTTGTTGTTTACTAAAAAAACCCTGTGTTTTTGTTTACTACAAAACCCCGTTTGTGTATACAAACCCTGTGTTGTGTACTTTTATCTGTGTTAAAAGTTACTAAAAAACCCCCGTGTTTTGTTTCTACACCCCGTGTTTTTTTACTAAAAACCTGTGTTGTTTTTCCCACAAACCCGTGTTTTGTTACTACACCCTTTGTTGTGTTTACAAACCCTGTGTTGTTTTTACTTCATCCTTTGTTGTGTTTCACAAACCCCGTGTTGTGTTACTAAAAACCCCCGTTGTGTTTTCCCACAAAACCCTGTGTTGTGTTACTACAAACCCTGTTTGTGTTACTACAAACCCCGTGTTTTTGTTTAAAATACAAACCCCGTTTTGTGTTTACAAACCCTTGTTGTGTTACCCACACCCGTGTTGTGTTTCTTCACCCTTGTTGTTTTTACTACACCCTGTGTTGTGTTACCTTAAAACCCTGTGTTGTGTTTTCTACACCCCTGTGTTTTGTTACTACACCCGTGTTTGTTTTTTTACAACCCCTGGTTTTTGTTTCTACACCCTGTTTGTGTTTACTTTTCACCCTGTGTTTGTTACTACAAACCCGTGTTTGGTTTTTACAACCCCGGGGTTTGGGGTTTCTACAACCCCCTTTTTTTGTTCTACAAACCCTGTGTTGTTTTACTAACAAACCCGTTTTAGTTTACTCACACCCTGTGTTTTGTTACTACACCCCGTTTGGTTACTACAACCCTGTGTTGTGTTACACACCCTTTTTGTGTTTCTACACCCTGTGTTGTGTTACTAAAAACCCTGTTTGGTTACAACACCCGGTTTTTGTTATTACAAACCCCGTGTTGTGTTACTACAAAACCCCGTGTTGTGGGTTTCTACACCCTGTTTGTGTTAATACAAAACCCCTTTTTTTTGTGTTACTACAAACCCCCTTTTGTTTTTCTCAACCCCCTGTTGTGTTTTCTAAACCCCCGTGTTTGTTACTACAAACCCCGTTTTGTTGGGTTTTGCACACTGTGGGTTTTTTGGGTTTCACACCCCGTTTTTTGTGTTACTTCACCCCGTGTTGTGGGTTTCTAAAAAACCCTGGTTTTTTGTTAAATACAAACCCTGGGTTTTTGTATTTCACACCCCGTATGTGTTTTCTACACCCGTGTTGTGTTACCTTTCACCCTGTGATGTGTTTTCTAAACCCCGTGTTTTTGTTACTACCCCTGTGTTTGTAAATACACCCCTGTATGTGTTTTTCACAAAAACCCTGAATTTTTTACTACGTGTAGACTAGGGGTTTTTTGTTTGTTTTTTGACTGATTATTTTAAATTTTCCAAACATTCATTAGTTGAATCCAATCCAAGAAAACCCGCCATTTTTAAACCCCAAAAACATTATTTCTTCTAAACTAAAAAATGGTAGTTTATTTTCGAGTTTTAGATGTATTTCGGGGGCCCCAAAGGGGGCCAACAAAATTTGGGCCTTTTCCCCGTTTCAGAATTTATTAAAGGGTAAATTTTTAAAAGAAGTTTGTACAGCTAAAAAAGGAACTTAAAAACCTTTATGTGTGGATGTGAGGGATTTGATTAAAAAGCCTTTAGAAAAACCCGCAGAATAATGTAAACTGAGCCACAGATTACATTTCCGGGGGAGGGGAGACGAGAAGTCCGTCAGTATGGGCTCTACAGGTGGACTGAGGTGGCTGTGACTGACCCGCTTCCCAAAACGGTCCCGAGGAGACTTGGCCTTTAAAGCTCTCAACACAAGGCTAAAACGGATTTGGGGTTGACAGCTCTCAACACGTAACACTATTTGTAATCGTATAGGCCTAGTTCAAAGTTTAAACAAAAAATTAGGCTAATCAATCTACCTTTTAACCAAAATTTTAAATTATGTACCTTTTGGAAGGGAAATTTTCATATTGGTTTAATGAAGGCTCACAAAAGGACCGGGTCATCCCCATTTACACAGTGCTGTATAACCCTTTTGGGTTTTGCTAAACAAGTTTAACATATCAAGTTTTGGGCCCCAAAATTTTCCCGTTTTTCAATTAATGGAATTGAAGCGCCTTTTCACCACAAATTTTTACCATTTTTCTTAACGTTCATTTCATTGCCCCTTCCCCCTTCAGAAAAAAACTGCTAAAATGTTATCAGGACACCTTTTTTAGACCCCAAATTTTAAAACTATAGCCGACCTGGGCCTTATCTTGCAGGGTCCTGTCTCCCGTCCTTACTATATCATTTCCACCCGCACTGAAAACAAAAAAAGGGCTTGTTCCCATTTTCCGACATGAAAATTACCAACCTGTTGACTAATTTACCAATAAAACCCTCACAAACCCCTTTCCCCTGTCCACCTTCCTTCCCTGTTCAGAAAGTACCGTCCCCCTATATCTTTCCAGTAAATCACCCCCACACGGACATTCTTACTTTTATTAGCAGGGTTAGTGGAAAATTTAACCTCACGACCACTGAAATACACTCGTCCGCGATTTCCCCACCTTCAAATCTTTTCTTTAAAACCCCCTTATTTTGATGCTTTTACTTTACAGAGAACCACTTCCCACTTGTAATTTGGGTTTCCACTTTCCCCGCTTTTCCGTTGGTAACTTTTTTTTTTTCCCCCCCCACCAACTCCAACTATTTTCACACTCACTCCAAACGTCAAAGGGGGATTTTTTAACCCCACTTTTTTCTCCTGGGAAAGAAATAAACTTCCTCTTTCAATACTTTAACCTCAGCTTTTACAACACTACAGGAGCAAGCCCGATGATCTATAACCCCCAAAACCCCAATCCCCAAAAACAGGTTTGGACAGAATGACGAAAATTTTTGTTACCATACCATGTGTTTTTGTTACTGCAAACCCTTTTTGCCGTGTTATTAAAGCCCCATGTTGTGTTACTGCACCTTAAGTTTTTTATTACTACTCCCTGTCCCGTTCTGAAAATTAAAAAGGGGGGCTCCCCCAAAAGGGGGATTTTACCAAAAAGACGGCCCATGGGCTTTTTCCCCTAAAGGGTTTTTTTGGGCCGCTCCAGCTTTGGGGAACCCTGACTTGGGCCCACCACTCATTGGGTTTCCCATTTGTCAGAGAAATTTTTTCGAGTTCTGAAAAATTTCTTTCGGTGGTTCGGTCGACAACTTACAATGAGTTTCCAAAAAGGGTCTTCATTGTTAAAAGTGCTTTCTGCCATACTTCTGAAATTTGAGCAAAACCCCCCAATTTAGCATTGACTGACCCAAACCCTTAGTTTCCCCCCCTTTCTGGGGGCTTTTTTTAACTCCTCACGAGTCCCAAAAACGACAGATTTTTAAACCAGGGGAAAACGTAAATTGTTCTTCCAAAAGCCTGGAGAAAACTTTTAGGGGAATTTATCGTAGCCAAGGGAAACCCGGTTGGAAGGGACCCTGTGGGGGAAACCTTTCACGGTTTAGGAATCATGGTCGCCTTCCCCTCAACCCCACCTTTAAAAAAAATTTTCCTTTGATTAAATGTTAGCTGAAAAAGAAAAACTCAATTACCGCAAATCCCATTTCCCCCGACAGGTACCACAGGGGGCTTGAATTTTGAGCTGGGAGATTTGCGATTTTTTTTGGGGTTTTGGGGATTTACGAAAAAATTTTTAAATACGCAGAACAAAAGAATGACGCTGCGGCACAATTTTTGAGGTTTTGGTCCCCGATTTTCCGTTCTGTTAATGGTCCCGTGCAAACACTATTTTCATTTCTTTTGCAAATTTTCTCTTGAGAAATGAGATTCTTTTAGCTGCTTCTGAAACACCTTTTCTTTTCCCTTGCTTCCTTTTTATTTTTTTACGACGGGTCACATGGTAAACCCCTCCTTTTTGGGTTTTCCCTTAGCCAAAAGAGAAAGCCTGATGCCTTCGTTTTTTTTATGATGGGAAAAAGAGCTCCCATTAATAAATCAAACAGGTTTACAAGCTTTCGCCTGAGTGGCTTTCCTTTTTTCTGCCTTGGCTTTTTTGGTTTTTCTTTTAATTTTTTTCCCGTCCCCTTTTGGAGAACGAGGATCTTGTGGGTGCCAAGGTCCCTTTTCCCTAATTTTGGCAACACTCCAAAAAACCCCCAAATATCTTCCAAAAAAACCTTTTTTCAGCGCTTTGTCTTTAAAATCCCCGGCCAGCAGAATGCACTTCGAGGCGGAATCCCCCTTTGACCTTTTTCCCAAAGGGTAAAAAAAAAAACCGAATTTTCGCCATATCAATTTTTTTAAAAAACCCTATCCCTACAACTATAAAAACAAAAAATTTTTCCCCCAAAAAAAAAAAACTATCTTTATTAAAAAAAGTTGCAAAAATAAAAACAATCGTACTTATACATTTTTTAAGCATTCCCCAAAAAAAAGGAAAAACCCGAACTTAAAAAAATTTGATTCCGATGGGTAAAGTAAGAAGCCAAAAGAATATTCCAAAAGGAAATTCGATTGGGAAACAACTAAACCCCGAAAAATCGGACACCAGACATTGGAAGGGTTTACTGATTATAAACTATTAAACCAAATAAAAATTCAAAACTCAAGATCCCATTAAATCTTTTTTGATCAGAGGAAAAATTTTTGGGGAGGGGAAGCGTTAGAAATCCATGTGTTCATTTTTTTTTTTCATCCTAATATATATCGCAGAAGGCGATTTTACAAACATTTCATCCCCTGTGGTTATGTCTTCAAAAGTAAACACCTTTTTTAGCTAAATTTTTGTATAATATATATATATATATATATATATATATATATATATATATATATATATATATATATATATATATATATATATATATTAATTTAATAAATGTATGGAAGAGGGTAAGGTACCTAGGGATTGGCAGAGAGCATGCATAGTTCCTTTGTATAAATGCAAAGGGAACAAGAGAGAGTGCAAAAATTATAGGGGGATAAGTCTGTTGAGTATAACTGGTAAAGTGTATGGTAGAGTTATTATTGAAAGAATTAAGAGTAAGGCGGAGAATAGGATAGCAGATGAACAAGGAGGCTTTAGGAAAGGTAGGGGGTGTGTGGACCAGGTGTTCACAGTGAAACATATAAGCGAACAGTATTTAGATAAGGTTAAAGAGGTCTTTGTGGCATTTATGGATTGGGAAAAGGCGTATGACAGGGTGGATAGGGGGGCAATGTGGCAGATGTTGCAGGTGTATGGTATAGGAGGTAGGTTACTGAAAGCAGTGAAGAGTTTTTACGAGGATAGTGAGGCTCAAGTTAGAGTATGTAGGAAAGAGGGAGATTATTTCCCAGTAAAAGTAGGCCTTAGACAAGGATGTGTGATGTCACCGTGGTTGTTTAATATATTATAGATGGGGTTTGTAAGAGAAGTAAATGCGAGGGTCTTGGCAAGAGGCGTGGAGTTAAAGATAAAGAATCACACATAAAGTGGGAGTTGTCACAGTTGCTCTTTGCAGATGACACTGTGCTCTTGGGAGATTCTGAAGAGAAGTTGCAGAGGTTGGTGGATGAATTTGGTAGGGTATGTAAAAGAAGAAAATTAAAAGTGAATACAGGAAAGAGTAAGGTTATGAGGATAACAAAAAGATTAGGTGATGAAAGATTGGATATCAGATTGGAGGGAAAGAGTATGGAGGAGGTGAATGTATTCAGATATTTGGGAGTGGACGTGTCAGCGGATGGGTCTATGAAAGATGAGGTGAATCATAGAATTGATGAGGGGAAAAGGGTGAGCGGTGCACTTAGGAGTCTGTGGAGACAAAGAACTTTGTCCTTGGAGGCAAAGAGGGGAATGTATGAGAGTATAGTTTTACCAACGCTCTTATATGGGTGTGAAGCATGGGTGATGAATGTTACAGCGAGGAGAAGGCTGGGGGCAGTGGAGATGTCATGTCTGAGGGCACTGTGTGGTGTGAATATAATGCAGAGAATTCGTAGTTTGGAAGTTAGGAGGAGGTGCGGGATTGCCAAAACTGTTGTCCAGAAGGCTGAGGAAGGGTTGTTGAGGTGATTCGGACATGTAGAGAGAATGGAGCGAAACAGAATGACTTCAAGAGTGTATCAGTCTGTAGTGGAAGGAAGGCGGGGTAGGGGTCGGCCTAGGAAAGGTTGGAGGGAGGGGGTAAAGGAGGTTTTGTGTGCGAGGGGCTTGGACTTCCAGCGGGCATGCGTGAGCATGTTTGATAGGAGTGAATGGAGACAAATGGCTTTTAATACTTGACGTGCTGTTGGAGTGTGAGCAAAGTAACATTTATGAAGGATTCAGGGAAACTGGCAGGCCGGACTTGAGTCCTGGAGATGGGAAGTACAGTGTCTGCACTCTGAAGGAGGGGTGTTAATGTTGCAGTTTAAAAACTGTAGTGTAAAGCACCCTTCTGGCAAGACAGTGATGGAGTGAATGATGGTGAAAGTTTTTCTTTTTCGGCCACCCTGCCTTGGTGGGAATCGGCCAGTGTGTTAATAAACAAATATATATATATATATATATATATATATATATATATATATTATATATATATATATATATATATATACAAGGAATTCGCAAGAGCAGGCGAAATATACACAAACACTGATCTCTGGCTGAAGGAGACTCGAACCTACGAACCTTGGAACAAGATATGCAGTGCTTTACCATTCTCACCACACTGGACCAATACCTTGGCGTCCAGCTTGCGCTAGACATTGTTCCAAGGCAGCCAGCTTTCAGGGAGAAGGCTTACAGCTTTTCATCTCATCCCCTGCATGCATCACCCTTACTAGAGATTTTAACAATGTAAGGAATTCGCAAGAGCAGGCGAAGTATACACAAAAAAAAAAAAACATATATATATTAATATATATATATAAATATATATATATATATATTATATATATATATATATATATATATATATATATATATAAAATATATATATATATGTCGTGCCGAATATGTAAAACTGGTCAATTAGCAAGAACTCATTTAAAATTAAGTCCTTTCTGAAATTTTCTCTTATACGTTTAAAGATATATTTTTTTCATTAATGTTAATGTAAATAATTTTAATTTTGCACCAAAAGAATCTTAGAAAACTTACCTAACCTTTTTATAACAAGAACAATTTATTTTAGCCTAACCAATGCTAAATATATTTTAAATACGGTTTACAATATTTTAGTACTAAACAAACAATACAAATATATTTTTTTCTTTAGGTTCAGAAGGATTTTGGCAAAATTATTTATACACAAATTTTTCACGTGTTGCGAAGAGCAACATCAATCCGAATGGCTGTGGGTCGAGCGAGCGCCCAGGGGAGGGAATGGGAAACAGCTAACAGGAAATCTCCTGAGTGTGGTGCCTTCACATGCCAGGACAGGAGACGAGCTTGTCACTTTCTGTGGCGTTGGAGAGCATTGTGTTGTCATTTTTTCCATGATCGGTTTGTTCCCCAGTGGGACTGTTTGTGTTCTTTGGGGAGGAGCTGGTCTACTGGAGGAATTCTGAAGGGGTCCCCTCACCGAATCGCTGCTTTCAGTAAGCCTGGGTCTGAGCTCCTACCAGTCTCTCAAGCATTTCGGGAACAATCTTCTTGACTAATGCACTGGAAGCCAAAACACGAAGACTGAAAAGCAGTAAAGCAATACATGCGTTGCTTTGCGCACCCTATACCTCCCAGTCGCACTTGGTGAGGGTTGCCTGTCCCATTGCTGATCCTCTATTGACAGGTTCAGTGCCTTTTTAAGGGGTTGACTCAGGTTAGTGCGTCATATTCATCGAGTGTTGGGTTGTCAAAAAGAGGGTGCAAACCTCAGGAAGTGAGTTGAATATTGAATAGTAAGGCACCTTGTGTGGAGAGATTACAGAGCATCATGGGCATAAGATTGCTTATTTCCCCTTTCCTCCTCCATTCTAATCAGGTCATTCAATTTGTCTTGAGGACTGTGTCGATGGCCTGGGTGACTCAGCGGTGCTCACAAGAGGGTACTGGTGGACAGTGTGGTTAGTAGAGACTTCTGGGAGGATTCTTCACACAGCATTGATTATTTCCTGGTTCTTCTGTGATGATTTACACTTGGAGGATTGAGGATGTGTCTCCAAGTCTTCTCCCTGTGTTTTCACCAGTTGTAGGTCCCCTACCAGGGATTCTTCTGTACCTGCCAGAGCTGTGCCATCATCCACGTACTAGATGTTTGAACTTGCACTGCATAGGCTGGAAGTTAGTTCTCTTACTGCCAAGCAGAAGGAGTAGTAGAGCTAGTGAGGGTCACTGCTGAACGCCTTCTTGATGAGAGAATTTCATGTTCTCCAAACAAAAAGATTGAGGGTTTGCTGTAGCGGCTGAAATGAAGGGAAAATGACTGGGGGTAAGCGATCTCGAACAGCTGGCAAGACAGCATCTCTCTTTACCATATTAAAGGCATTTTAAAATCAAAGTTTGACTTGGCCTTTTTTTTTTTTTTTTTCTTTTTTTTCCATTTATTTTTTATTTTTTATGTTTTGATCTATTTTGTCTTTGGTAGCGTTCCTGATGTAGGGACCTTGCACGCATGAGCTGCAGCTTCACTGCCTTGAGGGACCCCAAAGCCCCAGTTGTGTGGCTGGAGGTAAACTGGCAGCAGTTCTAGCAAATGTTTCTTCTGCTGCTTTGGCTAACGAGACGGCGCCCGAAGAGTGTTATCCAACCGCAATGGGTTCTGATACCCCCATCTTCTTCTTCAATACACACAGATGAGGCTCAAAAAAGAAAGTTTAACTTCTTCTGGGATTCGCCAGCCGGGCAGTGTTGACGAAGTTGTTAACTCTGGTGAGAAGAAGTGATGAGTGAACCGAGTACTGGATGTTACCATCTCCTTGAGGTGCTGAGGTCGAATTCCAGTGTAACCTCTCTGCAGATCTGCAGGAACATGACCACAATCGTCTTATAGACTTCCAATTGGCCAAATTAATTGTTCAGTTGATTGGGGTAGGTCTTCTCAGGGTTGTTGTTGATGGCTATGCGGTGTCCCTGGTTGGATGCTTGTCTCTTAGTGCTAGAGGCTGTGGTCTCATCTTTGGGGGCTTACAGTGTCATCACTTGTAATTATTTTATTGCTCCCACTGTGTGCTACCTTCTTCAATTTTTTTGCTAACCTTGTGCGCAAATTTTCTCGTTTTCAGTGGGACTTTTCTTGGTCTACCTTTGTGATTCCTGCGATGATGGGCAGGGGACACAGTTATCCGTTCTTGGTAGTTGGCGCATGCCTTGTTGTGATAACTGACGTGGTTAGCAGTTTGCACTCGTCTCTTCAGGAACTGCAAGACAGACATTGCCGAACAGGCAGCAGGTTGCGCCATGCTTGGATGGTGCCTCGGGGTTCTAAGCTGGTGGAACCTCATTCACCTGCTTAAGAAGGTCTGTGAATTTCCCTGCTGATATGGGCGAGCCGCTTTAGGGATGTGGGATAGTGTATGCTAGCATTGGGATTTGAATGCCAAAACAGAGGTATTATCGCAAGTGAGGAGGTTGCCATTGGAACTGCCATCTGCCTGTGGAGTAGGCTGTGGGCTTGCTCTCTGCTTGGGGGGGATATGTGATTCTGCACACCCATTGTGTGGGACGAATGCGACCATCCCCTGTTGTCGTGCTCGAAAACTCTCCACACACCGACTGGTGCCTCTTCTTTCATTGTTGGGTTTGCACTGTTTCCCTTGCTTTGGTGGCTGGCTGGCCGCATCATCTGCCCATAACCTCCAAACTGTGTGGTGAGCCCTGGCTGAAGGGAAAATGGCGATGGCACATACCGCATGTAGTTCATGGTGGTGGTAGGGGGAGGAGAGGGGTATCCCCTCCTTGTGGTGGGCGGTGGAGGAAAGGAGGAGGTGGAAGATGTGTGGAGGAGGCGGAGTAGGGACTCCACCCTCCAGGACCAACGTCATCTATTCACCACTATGCCAGTGCACCTGTTACTAGATGCTACTATGTCTCTGTGGCACCTGTTACTATACACCACTATGCTCTGTGCACAGCCCCCCACTGGGTAAACGACACGCCCGTATACATAAAAGTGCATTGCGATTTACCGTGCTCATATACGCACTATACACTATTACAATATACACACGGTGAACAAAACACCTCCCATTGTTTGTAAATACAAGCACATGGCTCCCCCATGTGAGGCGCTGTTTGGGAAGGGGGAGACAGTTTTACCCCTCATCCTCGCATCTCTCTCCATGAGGCCTCCCATCACCGACCTTCCTACCCATAGGTGACCGTTATGTTCCCTCACTGAACTCACATACACAGAACTTTTAGTGATTCTGAAGAGAGACCGAATGCAGAGTCTTCTGGCCCTTTCCAACACGGCAGCAGATATTCCACAACACCTGTCTGTTGATGATAATATGCGAGGTGTTCTTGATTAGACGATATTGTGACAAAAACACAGAGCAGGATGCCCACAGGCTCTCTCTCTGGCAGAGGTGACAGATTTTTATTATATATATATGTATTTATATTATATATATATATAGATTTATAGTATATATATATATATATTTATATTATTTATATATATATATATATATATATTATATATATATGTGATTTAGTTATAAATAATATATATAATATTATATATATATATATATATATGTCGTGCCTAATATGTAAATTGGTCAATTAGGCAAGAATCATTTAAAATTAAGTCCTTTCTGAAATTTTCGCTTTATACGTTTTATAAGATATATTTTTTCATTAATGTGATTGTAAAAATTATAATTTTGCACAAAAGGGAAATCTAAGAAAACTTACCTTACCTTATCATAACAAGAACAATCGATTTTAGCCTAAACCCAACAAAATATATTTTAGATTTGTTTACTATAATTTAATACTATAACAAACAACAGTGAAATACATTTGTTTCGTTAAGGTTAGAATGAATTTTGACGAATTATATCATACACAAATTTTCGTATGTCACTATTATGCAAGATGACGTTGTATTTAGCAAGATCGCAAGTTCTGCCTTATTTGGCACGTCATACATACATATATATAATTTAATCCTTAAGAGATTTTCCTAGAGGTGATAACCTCATTCGCTTCCCGTCAACACATAATGGGAGATGCCAGACCCCCATCACTCTACTGACAGTGAAAAAGGCAGAGTCCAGGTGAGCAAGAAAAATTGAAGCGGGCAACACCGTGGGGGCAATCAGAATTATTACCAGTGAAGATACAGTTGCTCCCTCAGGGATGCTGACACGGCTGAAGCACTTAGAGGAAAGCCCAACCCTGCCAGGGAAACCAGTGCACCAACAGTTCCAAACACAGCTGTCCCCACTGTGGAACATTGATTGTGGAAGACTCAGACATTTACAAAGCAATAATGTCGTTCTCCATTGGCTCTGCTGGGGGTTACACTGGAAATTATGGCCAGAGCTTTAGAAGGGAAATGGTTAATCCAGTTATTGGGGAATTGCTATATACATGCTTTCAGAGTACAAGGGTTCGTCTTACATTCCTTGGCTGGTCTGATTCTGATGAAAATTTGACCTTTCTTTTTGGTGCAACACTTTGTGCACTTAAAAGAAGGGATGGAGGATATTTCGGCCAATAGCAGTAGGCAACACCTTACGGCCGCTCGTATCCAAGCTGCTGTCCGAAGTATTCGTGCCACAGGCAGCCATGTGCTTCAACAAACCTGCTTGGCTTTGGGATCTTCAAGGAAGTGAAGCACGGTTCTGCAAAAGGGCGTATATCATCAACTGCCTGAGGAACCAATGCAGTGGTAAAATTAGATTTCCAAGAATGCGTTCAATCTCCGAAAGAGACGTGGTATTAGCCAGCAGTACTTGAACATTTCCCTGGTCTCTTCCCTTTTTTTCAGATGGGTTTTAGAGGAATCAATGCTTTCTCCTTTGGGAGCATGCAAATACATAATCGTGAGGGTGTCCAAGAAGGTGATCCTCTTGCACCATTTCTCTTCTGTTTAGCAGTTAGGAATTCACAGTCAGACTGACCAGCTAGATTAAACATTCTGGTTCCTAGGTATGATGGCACACTAGCAGGTACAAAAGATTTCATCTACATGACCTTTACACAGGTAATGACACGGGGACAGGAAATGGGTCTCATCTCTTGAATCCATCCAAATGTGAAATCATCTCAGTCAGTCAACAAGTGATAAATGAAGTGAGATCAAATCTACCAGGAGCAGCAGTATTGAACCACTAAAAAAAAACCCCGTTTTTTGTTTTTTTGTCTTGCTAGGAGCACCTCTGGGGAGCAATGACATTGACAACAATTTCAGGAAGAAATTGGAAGAGTTTAGGAGAATGGAACAATGATTAGCAATCTGGAACACCCACGATGCCTTGTCTTCTAAACAAGTGCTTGGTACTGCCAGGTTGACATGTTTCCAAGATGTGCACCTTCATTGATAACCTATACTGCACGAATATGACATTTTTTCTGAGGCAGATTTTTCGAAAGTACTTAACCTTACTTCTACGAAGACGGGCAGTGGAAACAAGCTACACTTCAGTCAGACTAGGAGGCATGGTTGTCCGCAAGTCATCACAGAATGCGTTTACTGCTTTTTTCTGTCTCGTGTATTGCATCCAGAGGCTTGTAGCAGCGATTCTCCCTGGAACATATTAGGGACAGGACTGGAGTCCAGGACAAAAATTCAGTGACGGAGCATATGATCTGGGATAAGTCTAACGGGCTCTGAAACAGACCTTGCCTCCCCCCTACAAATACAAACAATCAACTGAGGATGGTCCATTAGTGGAAAATATAGCCTCACAATGCTTCAGAGTGTTGTCGGGAAGGATAGAGCCCGCCTCCTGGCAGTGAGGGCCCCTCATGCTGGGTACATTTTCTGTTGGCGTTCCAACTCCAGCTTGCAACACGCCTCAGACCCCTACCAGACCATCGCATCGGTGTTGCCCTTTCGACTTGCCGCCCCTATTCTCGCCGACACAGGTGTATTTGGTGCAGTGAGAGCAGACCGATTCGGGTACCATGTGTCTTGTGTGCCGTTAAATCCGAGGGAAAGTTTGCAAGGACATGAGGAGGTTAATAAACATTAGTCAAGAGGGGCTCCAACAGTGGAGCCCGCAGTAAGGGAGCCACCAGAAACTATGCAGATCTTGATGGCAGCCAGAAGCGTCATGCCTGGACAGAATGGGAGCAGGTGGGGTGGGACTTTCCATGTGCATCTTACCTTGGTGATACCTATCTCCAAACACAGGGAGGAAGGAGGGGCAGCTGCCAGCTTCAGGAGTCCCAAAAGTCAGAAAATATGAGAACTTGCCCATCATTATATGTTTGTTCCCATAGGCTCAGAGGGACCTTGGCTCATGGGGAATAGAGTGCATTAAATTCCTTAAGGAGCTGGGGGCGAAAAAGATCATCTGTGTAACTAGGATCCAGGGCAGCTAGTTTTCTGTTCCAGCGGCTCAGTGCGGCTGTGCAGAGGGGTAATGCCTGCTGTATTTGGGCACACGCCCCAGCTTGAGGGGCGGATGAGATTTTCGGGCTTTATAATCGGTGATACACCGTAAAAACATTGTAACCGTATATGCACCTTTATATCAACAATGTATCTATTAAATCTTCATGTAACATTATTTATGAATAAAAATATTCCTATTGGTAAAAAAAAATATATTAAAAGATGGGGTGGTAGGGGAAGTGGGATATTTAATACGGCTTCAGGAAGAATCCAAATATTCTTCCTTGAAGCCTTTTTATCCACTTCTCGAGGCAGTGGTCCCAAAATTAACTGAAGGTGGACCCATCCTATATTATAGTGATATATATAGATTTATATAAATATATATATTTATAGTATATTATTTATATATATATATATATAATATTAATATATATATATATATATATATTATATATTTATTTATATACATGTTTGTGTGCTTATGTGTCATAGCGAGGTTAAAAATATATGCTCAAATTAATATCTGATTCGATATAATGCTTAATATGTGGATATTTGACGGGAG
>NC_069423.1:34013248-34035762 GCF_026875155.1 Cherax quadricarinatus | reverse complement strand
GTCGCAGTATCTTAGAGGAACTGGGGGTTTTGTTGCGCCCCTTGCAGGGGCCAGTCTCCCCAACAATATTAGTTGAGTCCCCGCAGTTTTCCCCGGAGTGCGGGCTCCTGTGATGATGCAAATTCAAATTTAAAAAAAAACAAAAATCGACTTCTCTTTCCCCACAAAATTGCAAAGGGAATTTCAGTTTAGAATCTTACTGGAAAAAAAATTTTGAGTGATATTAAAAAATCGTTTTTTTTTAATTTTTTCTTTTATTTTCACAAAGTTTAGGGACCCCCTTTTTTTCCCCGAGCCGGTACATGTCCCGGGAAATATAGTGTTTTTTTCTTCCTTTTGGTTTGAAGTTTATAATTAAAGGGAATTTGTCTTGATGTGTTTTTTGTCTTTTTCCCCTCAACTGTATGTGGGGTGTTTGTTTGTAGGTGTGTGTTTTGTGTGTACCCCCTTTATTTGGGTTGCGGGGGTCGAGTCCTAGCTCCTGGCCCCGCCTCTTAAACCCTTTTTGCTCTAGACCCTCTCTCCCCCCGCCCCATGAGTTTTAAATCAAACCTCGTCTTAAAAAACTGTTTTAGGGTTTTCCTCCCCCATACGCCCCATTTTCTAGGCTTTTCCAATGCCTTAAAACTCTATGACTAAAAGAAATACTTCCTACTACTCTTACCCCCTTTTGTGCCCTTAAACCCTTCCAATTGGGGCCCTCTTTTTTTCTGTGTCCCCCCTGGAACACCCCTGTCCTTGCCCCACCTTGTCTATTCCACGCAGTTTTTTTATATGTCGTTATCATGTCCCCCCTGACCCTCCTGTCCTCCAGGGGGTGGGTCGGGCCTTTTTTTCCCTTTAAATTTTTCCTTCATAGGAAAACCCCCTTTAAGCTCTGGAACTAACCTTTTTCCCAAACCCTTTGTACTTTCTTGTTTTTTTTGACGTGCTTTATCAAGTGGGGTTTCCCAAAAAAGGGTGCTGCATATTTCCAGTAGGGGCCTGACATCAGGGTGACAGGTCTTAAAATGATTCCTTACTAAGGTGTCGGAATGCTTTTTCCGGGTTTTGGGCCGGGCCCCCAATGCTGCACAGTTATTGTTGATGTGTGCTTCCGGAGACTTTGTCGGTGTTATACTCACCCCAAGATCTTTCTTTGGGGTGGGGTTTTGCAGTCTTTGGCCACCTACCTAAACTCTTCTGTGGTCTTCTGTCCCCTTTCCCCCTATCTTATGACTTTGCATTTGGGCAGGTTAAATTCGAGAACCCTTTTGCGGGAACCAGGGCCCAGCGCCCCAGGTCTTTTAAAAAGGGTCCCCCTTTGGTCCTCATCAGTTTTAAATTCTCCTCTTTAAAACTTCACATCTCCCTGAAAACCCGGGGGCCCACTTTTAAAGTCAAAACCCTTCCCGTATGTGGGTTCACAAAAACCCAAAAAATTTAGCAAGGGGAGAGAGAGAGGGGGAGGGGAGGGGGAAGGGGGGAGAGGGAGGGGGAAGGGGGAGAAGAGGGGGAGGGGGGGAGAGAGGGGGAGAGGGGGAGAAGGGAGAGGGAGGGAGAGAGAGAGAGGGAAAAGAGGGAGAGAGGGAGAGAAAAGAGGGAAAAAGAGAGAGGGGAGAGAGAGGGGAAAGAAGAGAGAGAGAGAGGGGGAAAAAGGAGGGGGGGGAGAGAGAGAGAGGGAGGAGGGAGAGAGAGGGAGAGGGAGAGGGAGGGAGGGAAAAGGTGGAGAGGGAAAAGGGGAGAGAGAGGGAGAGGGGGGGAGAGAGAGGGAGGGGAAGGGGGGAGGGAGAGAGGGGGGAGGGGAGAGGGAAAAGGGGGAAAAAGGGGAGGGAGGGGAGGGAGAAAGGAGAGGGAGGAGAGAGAGAAAAGAGGGGGAGAGAGAGAGAGAGAGAGAGAGAGAGAGGAGAGAGAGAGGAGAGAGAGAGAGAGGGAAGAGAGAGAGAGAGAGAGAGAGAGAGAGAGAGAGAGAGAGAAGGAGAGAGAGAGAGAGGGGTGGTGAGTGAGTGATTTGAGTGAGGAGTGGGGGGAAGGGGGGGGGAAGCGGGGGAGGAAAAATTTAGGGAGTGAGGGTATTTTGGGGGGTCGGGTGGGTGGGGCGGTCAATTCCAAGGGTCAGCTGTGTGAAAATCACCAGATGGGGTTTCGGGGGTCGAACCCAGCCCCCGGCCCGCAGTGTGTAGGGTGTGGCGCGCGTTCGTTTTGTGTGTTTGGGCACGCCCAGTTGTTTATTTGCCCCAAAAATAAACCCCTTTCCCTGTGAAACCCTAATATAAGAAATCCCATTAACACTGAGAGTATTTTCAAATTTAATTATAATACTGCGTGTTTTAAACAAGTCACTCTTTCACTCCCTTTTTATTTACATGTGAAACCCAAATACTTGTTTCTCAGATTTTTATTTGTCTTTTTTGTCCTAAAACATTATCCCAAAACTTTTGCCCGGGGCTTAGTCCCTTTTAGTCCTTGCTCCTAAAAATTTTTATCTTCCTATATGCAAGGTGTTTTGTGTATGAAATTCCCCCTGGAGCGGGGTTTTTGGGATAGCGAGCAAACCAGTGTCCCCGGGCCTTTTCTACCCTAAAGACTTCCCTTCACCACAAAACAAGTGATTTGAAACGTTACTCAGAGGGGAGGGTTCCATCCAGATGCCAAAGTACGTTTGCTCGCTGTACGAGCCCCGTTGTCATGACTCTTTAACCCTCGCCCTTCCGCCTCTAAATTTCTTGGGCTATACATTTCTCTTCCCCTTTTTGACCCCTCTTTTTACCAAAACTTATCACTTTTTATACTTTTTATTTTTTAAAATTTTTCCCACTCCATTTTTGGAAGGGTTAATTATTTAATTTGTGATAAACCCCCAAACCTGTTATGGGGGCCTACTCCCTCGGCCTATGCTGCCACCCCTTGCTTATATATATTTATGTATACAAAATTATTTTCCCCTTTCGGCTACTTTTTCACGTGTGTATACATCACATTTGTCGTTACCCACCTTTTTAAATTCTATTGGTCTTTTCTTTTAGTCACTCGCTTTGTACTTTGTATATATGTAACAATGTGGCAACAGGTGCCCACTGGGCCCCAACGAACTGGCACTTTGAAATTTTTTTTGTATAAATTTTAGGCCCTTTTTTCGCCTTTACTTTTTTTTAATTTTTTTTTAATCATTGGTTATCACTTTTAGGGTTGTTCCTGACGTTGTCACCCAACACTGGTTGGGTTTTAGTGCCCAAAAAACCCCAAAAACACTAAAAATCCCGGAGCCTGGCGCTTGTTACCCCCCTACACTTCTCCACTCTGTGTGGGGTGTTGGTGTGTGTGTGTGTGTGTGTGTGGGTGGGGGGTGGTGTGTGTGTGTGTTACTCACCTATTTGTACTACCTATTTGTGGTTGCAGGGGGCGAGTCACGCTCCCGGGGCCCCCCCTCTTCTTGTTTGCCACTAGGGCCTCTCTCCCCCCCCTGCCCCATGAGCTCTATCATACCTCGCCTTTAAAACTAGTATGGGTTCCCGCCCCCCACTACATCTCTTTCCAGGCTAATTCCCTATCCCCGACTACTTATGACTGAAGAAATACTTCCAAAAAATCCCTTTGATTCGTCTATCTTAAAAATTTCCCAAATTTTGACCCCTTGTTTTGTGTTTCCCCTCCGGGATACATCCCGTCTTTGGGCCCCCTTGTCTATTCCCCGCAGTATTTTATATATCGTTTTATGTCCCCCCCTGACCCTCCGTCCCCCCAGTGTGTCCCGGCCCCATTTCCCTCAATTTCTTTTGTAGGACCAAACCCCGTAGCTCCGGGACTAGTCTGGTTGGGAAACCTTTTCAAATTTTTTCTAATTTCTTGACGTCTTTTACTAGGTGTGGATTTCCCAAAGGTGCTGCATATCCATAAAGGGGCCCGACGTAAAGGGATACAGGCTTAAAAAGAATCCCCCTTTCTGAGGGATCGGAAAGCTATCCCGGGGTTTTCCCGGGGCCCCTTAAAGCTGCACAGTTATCTGATTTATGGCACCCCAGGAGATATGCCCCGGTGTTTTACTCCCCCCAATTTTTTTTCTTGAGTGAGGGGTTTTCAGTCTTTGGCCCTCTAAACTATATTGTGTCTGCTTTTCTTTGCCCTTCCCCAAACTTTATGAATTTGCATTTGGCAGGGTTAAATTAAGGAGCCAGTTCTGGGGCCAGGCCCTTTTAGCCCGTCCAGGTCCTTTGTAGTCCTGCCTGATCCTCATCCGATTTGATTCTTCTCATTAACTTCGCATCATCTGCAAACAAGGACACTTCTGAGTCTATCCCTTCCGTTATGTCGTTCACATATACCAAGAACAGCACAGGTCCTAGGACTGACCCCTGTGGAACCCCGCTTGTCACAGGCGCCCACTCTGACACCTCGTCGCGTACCATGACTCGTTGTTGCCTCCCTGTCAGGTATTCTCTGATCCATTGCAGTGCCCAGTTTCAAATGATGTGTTGAAGATCTTTGTTAATGGCTCACATAATATCTCTGCTCCCTCTTTAAGGACCCATGGAGAGATGTTGTCTGGTCCATCGCCTTTGAGGTGTCAAGTTCGCATAGCAGCTTCTTCACCTCCTCCTTGGTTATATGTACCTCATCCAGCACTTGCTGGTGTGCCCCCCAGTTCTGATTTCTTGGAGTCCTACTGGTTTCCACTGTAAATACCTCTTTAAATCTTGTGTTGAGCTCCTGACATACCTCTCGGTCGTTTCTTGTGAATTCCCCATCACCCTTCCTCAGTCTGATTACCTGGTCCTGACTGTTGTTTTCCTCCTGATGTGGCTGTACAACAGCTTTGGGTCAGTCTTTACTTTGATGCTATGTCATTTTCATATTGTCTCTGAGCCTCCCTTCTTATCTGTGCATATTCGTTTCTGGCTCTTCGGCTGATTTCTTTATTTTCCTGAGTTCTCTGTCTTCTGTACCTTTTCCATTCTCTAGTACACCTAGTTTTTGCCTCCCTACCCTTTGGGTGAACCAAGGACTCGTTCTGTTCTTCCCAATATTTCTTTTTCCCTGGGAACAAACCTCTCCTCTGCCTCCTTGCATTTTGTTGCTACATAGTCCATCATTTTCTGTACTGGTTTTCCTGTCAGTTCCCTCTCCCACTGAATGTCTTGAAGAAGTTCCTCATGCCTGAGTAGTTCCCCTTTTGTAGTTTGTTTTTTTCCCAGCCTATTCCTGCTACTCTCTCCACTTGGAGCTCAACTATGTAGTCGAAGCACAGAACTACATGATCACTAGCTCCCAGGAGCCTTTCATACATGATACCTCGATGTCCGAACTAATCATGGTGAATACAAGGTCCAGCCTTGCTGGTTCATCCTCTCCTCTCTCTCTGGTAGTGTTTTTAACATGTTGATGCATGAGGTTTTCCAGTACCACACCCATATTTGCCTCCATGTTTGGGGACCCAGGGGGCCCCAGGTTTTCCCAGTCAATCTCCTTGTATTGAAATCCCCCAAAACTAGTAATTTTGCCCCCCCCATGTGTGCTCTCCTGGCCACCTCGGTAGTGTGTCGATCATTGCTCTGTTCTTATCGTTTTCTTCTTTTGGGCCTCCTGCAGTTTGTGGTGGGTTTACATTACTGCAATTAAAACCTTTATGCCCTCAATGGATTTTCCTGCAAAGTAGCCCCTTTCGCCCGTGCACCTTCCTTCCATTTCTAAAACCCAAATGGGTTTTAAGACAGTGAACTCCCCCCCCCCTCTCCTCCCTCTGTTTTTCCCTGGGGATTTGATACCCGGAGGGAAAGATTGAATCTGTTATTATTTGGTGAGTTTGTTTCTGTAGTTATTATTTTGGGGATGTCTCTTTTATTATTTCGTGCCACCCTCAATTGTTTTTTTATTCCATCTCATTTGTATACCAAACCTTTTAATTCTTTTCAAACTGTGGTCTGGGGGGTATATTGGGGGTTTGGGGGAAATGGGAGACCTGGTAAGGAACTATGGGTTGTTGCTGTGGGGGTGGATTTGTAAAAATAGTGGGTGGGGCATTGGGTTGGCAGGGTGTTTTGATTTAAGTGTTTTGGTTGCATGGGGGTTTACCCGGTTGGGGGGCTTCTATAGGAAGTTGTGAGGGAGGCTGTATTTTATTGTCTTCCTGGGGCTGGGATTCCTGTCTGTTTCTCCCTCCCCTTTTTTTCCTCCTTTCGTTTGACCATCTTCTCAGTTTCTGCCTTTCTTTTTTGTTCTGTCGCGGTCGAGATACCCTTCCCGTAGGCCGGCTGTCCCCTTTAAAGGCTTTTCCGCAGGGTCCCGGTCCGAGCGCTTTCCTTGAAAAGGCACTCTCACTGGCCGGGGTTTTTTTTTTTTACAAACCCCCCTATTTCCCAAAATTTCCAGCTGGGTCTTTCGTCTTTTCCCATTGCTTTCATGTGCTTTCAATTTCTTTTTTTTTTCCCCCTTTTTTTTCTTGTTCATTGTTTCCCCCCAATTCCCGAGCCCCCTACACAAAAACTGACCTCACCCTTTTATTTTCCCATGCATATCCCCGTGTATCCCCTCTGTAAATTTGGTTTCCTCCCTGCAGCTTTCCTTTTATCAGTTTCATGGCTAATTACTTGGGTCGTGGCTGTCATTTTCCCTTTTCGGCTTTCCTTGGGCTCTGTTTTTGTCGTTTGGGCCCCCACATAAAGCTTAGTTCTTTCTTTTGTACGTCCCCTCTGATTGAGCTTCTACTTTGCAGTTGTGCCCCTTCTTTCCTACAGTCCCCTTATTTGTGGCTGAGGTAGCATCTCTGTTGTCAATCCAATGTTCTTTAGTTCTTTAGGTGTGTTGGTGTGTGTGTGTGTGGTGTTGTTTGTGGTGTTTGGTGTTTTGTGTGTTGTGTGTGTGTGTGTGTGTGTTGTTTGTGTGGTGTGTTGTGTGTGTGTGTGTGTGTGTGTGTGTGGTTTGTGTGTGTGTGTGTGTGTTTGTGTGTGTGTGTGTTTTGTGTGCTAGGTGTGTGTGCGTTAGTTTGTGTGTTAGGTTGTGTGTGTTGGGATGTGTGTGTGTGTAGGTGGGGTGTGTGTGTGTTTGTGGTGTGTGTGTGTGTGTGTGTGTTTGTGTGTGGTGGTGTGTGTGTGTTTGTGTGTGTGTGTATTGTGTGTGTGTGTGTGTGTGTGTGTGTGTGTGTGTGTGTGTGTGTGTGTGTGTGTTTTGTACTCACTGTTGTACTCACCTAGATGAGGTTGGCAGGAGTCGAGTCCAAGTCTGGCCCGCCTCTTCACTGGTCGTTTACTAGGTCACTCTCCTGACCATGAGCTTTTTATCGTACCTCTGCTTAAGCTAGTATGGTCTGCCCCTACTGTTCCCTTTTTCCTGACTACTCTGTGGCTGAAGAAAAAATTCCCATCCCTTTGATTATCTTTTGTCTTCAACTTCAACTGTGTCCCCTTGTTACTGGTCCAGTCTCTGGAACTTTCCTTCTTTGTCCCCCTTGTCAATTCCTCTCAGTATTTGTATGTCGTTATCATGTCCCCCTTTTCTTTTCCTGTCCTCCAGTGTCGTCAGGTTGTTTTCCCCTTTAAACCCTTTTCCTGTTACATACCTCTTAGTCTGGACTGTCTTTGTTGCAAACCTTGCATTTCTCTATTTCTTTACGGCTTGGTTTAGGTGGGGGTTCAAACTGGTGCCGCTACTCCATAGGGCCTAACGTACACGGTGTACGGGGTCCTGAATGATCCTTTTTAAGATGTCGGAATGCGTTCTGAGGTTTGCTGGGGCGCCCATATGCTGCAGCAGTTATTTGGTTGATGTGCGCTTCGGAGTGTGCCTGGTGTTTATACTCACCCCAAGATCTTTTTCCTTGGTGAGGTTTGTATTCTCTGGCCCCCAGATCTGTACTCCGTCTGCGGTTTTCTTCCCCTTTCCCCAATCTTCAGACTTTGCCACTTGGGGGGATTTTGAACCCCCCAGGACCCAATTGCTGGACCAGTCTGCGCCTGTCCCAGACCCCTTTGTAGTTCGCCGGGTCTTCGATCGAGTGAATTTTCTCTTTAAACTTCAGGGTCTCTGAAAGCAGGGACACTCGAGTCTATTCCTTCCGTCATGTCGTTCACATACCAGAACACCTTGGTCCTAGGACTGACCCTGTGGGACCCCGCTGGTCCAAGGTGCCCACTCTGCACCTCGCCAGGTACCATACTCGCTGCTGTCTTCCTGACAAGTATTCCCTGATCCATTGTAGTGCCTTCCCTGTTATCCCTGTTTGGTCCTCCAGTTTTGCACCAATCTCTTGTGGGGAAAACAGTGTCAAACGCCTTCTTGCAGTCCAAGAAAATGCATCCACCCACCCTCTCTCTCTTGTCTTACTGCTGTCACCATGTCATAAAAACTCCAGTAGGTTTGTGACACAGGATTTCCGCCCCTGAAACCATGTTGGCTGCTGTTGAAGAGATCGTTCCTTTCTAGGTGTTCCACCACTCTTCTCCTGATAATCTTCTCCTGATTTGCATACTTACATGTCAGGGGACACGGGTTTCTGTAGTTTATGCTTCATGTCTGTCTTTTTTATAGATTGGGACTACATTTGCTGTTTTCCCCATGCCTAAAGGCAATTCCCTGTTTCGATAGTGTATTGAATATATGTTAGGGGTACAATAGTGCCTCTGCTCCCTCTCTCAATACCCAGGGGAGATGTTATCTGCCCCATTGCCTTTGGGTATCTAGCTCATCGAAGCCTCTCCCCTTTTTCCCTCGTTTGGGGACTGTGCCCAGCACATGGTGGGGGCCCACCTCTCGTCTTTTGGAGCCCTTCTGTCTCCCCTGTGAACACTTCTTGTCTCTTGTTAGTTCCTAAATTTACTCACGGTCTTTTTCTTGTTGTCTCTCCTCCTTCCTTCTTAGCCTGATTACTGTGTCCTTGCTGTTTTTTTCCTCCTGTGTGGCTGTACAACAGTTTCGGGTCGGGTTTTGGTTTTTGCTGCTATGTCTTTTTTCATATTGTTTTTGGGCCTCCCTTCTATCTGTGCTATTCGTTTCTGGCTCTATGGACTGCTCTCCTTATTCTCCTGGTCCTTTGCCTTCTATATTTCTTCCATTCCCTAGCACACTTGGGTTTTTTGCCTCCCTGCACCTTTGGGTAACCATGGCTCATCTGGCTTTTTCATTTTCTGTTACCTTTTGGGTACAAACCTCTCCTCAGCCTCCTTGCATTTTGTTCTACATATTCATCTCTCATTAACTGCTTCCCTGCATTCTCTGTCCACTGAACCCCGTCAGGAATTTCCCTCATTCCTGTGTAGTCCCCTTTTTGTGTTTTTTTGGCTTCATTCGTCTGGCCTCCTGCTTCTCCCCCCACTGTGTATTCGAAGCTTAAAACCCTGGTCCTGCCCAAGGGGTCTTTCATTGGATGTCCTCAATATCTGCACTACTAAGGTGAATACTAAGCCCAGCTTTGCTGGTTCATCCTCCCCTTCTCTCTTGTTTTGTCCCTACGTTTTGGGCACATAAGTTTTTCCAGTACCACCTCCATCATCTTAGCCCTCCAGTATCTTGGCCCCATGTGGGTCCAAGTTTCCCAATCGATCCCTTGTAGTTAAGTCCCATGATCGGACCCTTTGCCCTGATGCATGAGCTTTTTCTGGCCATTTCTAGCCTTTGTGTCAAACCATCGCTTATTGCTCTCGTCTACTCTTGCCTGGCCTCCTGCTGTTTGTGTGGGTTATACTCATGCTATTACCCCCTTTTCTTAGGACCTCCAGAGTGAACGTTCCCGCTATGTAATCATTTTCCCTTCTCCGCTGTCTCTCTCTCCAGCTCATCAAATTCCAGCGATTTTGATCAGCAATTGCCACTCCCCCACCCCCGTTCCCTCTGTCTTCCTCAGGATTTGGTATCCCGTTGGAAAGAGGGATTTGTTATCATACCTGTAAGCTTGGTTTTCTGTGAGAGCTATGATGTCCGGTGATGCTTCTTTGACTCTTTCATGCCACTCCCCCCACTTATTTGTTATTCCATCAGCGTTTGTGTACCATACCTTCAGTTTCCTTTCCAACACTGTGGTTTGGGGGGCCTGTGAGGGTGGGAGAACCTGGGGGCATACTGTGGGATTCTATAGCTCGGTGTTGGGGTGGAGGCTGTGGGTATGGATTGTAGTGTGTGTTGGATGGTGTGATAGGTTGTATGGTTTGAGAATAGTTTTTGTGTGTGCTTGCCCTTGCTGTTCTGTTCTGCTCTGACTGACCTTGCTGGTTCCATCCTTGTGTGTGTGTGTTTGTTTTTGTGTGTGGTGTGTGTGTGTGTGGTGCGTGCGTGTGTGTGTGGTGTGCGTGTGGTGTGTGTGTGTGTGTGTATGTGTGTGTGTGGTGTGCGCGCGTGTGTGTGTATGTGCGTGTGTGTGTGTGTGTGTGTATGTACTCACCTATTTGTACTCACCTATTTGTGGTTGTAGGGGTCGAGTGTGTGTGTATGTGTGTGTGTGTGTATATGTGTGTGTGTGTACTTACCTATATGTGGTTGTGGCTGGGGTCGAGTCTTAGCTCCTGGCCCCGCCTCTCAATTTGCCGCTTGCCAGGTTCACTCTTTCCTAGCCTCGTGAGTCTTATCGTACCTGCTCTTAAAGCTATGTATGGAGCTTGTCAGCTTGTCTCCACTACTTCCTCACCGAAATCATTCCACTTTCCGACTACCCTGAGACTGAAGAAATACTTCCTGACATCCCTGTGGCTCTTCTGAGTCCTTAACTTCCAGCTGTGTTCCTGAGTTCCCATTGCTCGCCTCTCAAAGTTTGCTGCAGTATACTCTATCAATTCATATATTCAATTCAATTCAATTCAAAGTTTATTCTCTATAAGGATTACAATGTTGAATTTACAGAATCTGGTTATTTTGTATATTGTTTTGTATATTGTTAATCATATCTCTCTTAATTCTTCTATCCTCCATCGTCGATGAATTAAATTCCATTAACCTTTCCTCCTAGTTCCTTTCTCTTAACTGAGGAACAAGCCTTGTTGTGCACTTTTACACTTTCTCCGGTTTGCTGACAGGCTTCCTGAGGTCTGGGTTCTTGACGGTGCTGTGTGCTCCAAGACAGACCTTATATATGTTGTATAAATTGCCCGGAAAGACTCTTTGTTGAGATTCCTGAAGGTCATTCTTAGATTTACCTGGCGAGTATTTTCTACTGAGGTTATTCGGCTGCTGTGAGTCTCTAGAGATATGCTAGTCACTATGCCCACCCATAGGTCTTTCTCTTAAGAAAAGTCTGCAGTATCTGTCCTCCGTAACCATACACTGTGTCTGGTCGTCTGTTCCCTCCTCGATCTTCATGACTTTGTATTTATTGGTGCTGTATGGAGGGTTCGTGCAACATTATGGAAGTGTTGGAGGTATACACAGTTGCTCTGCCTGTGGTTTATTAGGAAAAAGATCCAGACATCAGCCAGACGTATCCTATCAGCGTGATGTCTACATCATGACCGCAGGTGGAGCCGGGGTTAGAACTCATACAGGTCAGCGTCGATGACCTTTCAATGACTCTAGCTAACCGTTATATCCCTATGCAGTGACACTGGTAATGGTTTCTTATTTATATATGTAACATATTATTGACGCTGGGATTGAATTTAGACAACCACTTATCTGGCCAATCTTGCAGTTTGTCCAGATCCATGTGCAACCTTTCCCTGTGCTCGTCTGTTTATATTCTCCTCAGTTTTACATCATTAACAAACAGGGATACATCTTAAACCAGAAACAGTACTGGTCCTAATACCGATTCTTGCAGCACCCCGTTTGTTACACTTTCACGTTCTGACGTCTCTTCCCGGACAATTATTCTTGCCTCCTTCTTCTGGGATACATTTTGATTCACTGGACCACATTCCTTGTTACTCCTCCCTGTACATCAAGTGTTTGCTCTAGTCTCATATGGGGTTTTGCATCAAGTGCCTTCCTGCAGTACAAGAAAACAAAATCCACTCAGCCCTCTCTTTCCTGTCTCACTTCCATTATTTTATTAGATAGCTTCAACAGGTTGGTGAGACGAGATTTACTATCTCTGAACAAATGATGGTTACTGTTTATGAACTCACTTCTCTCCTGGTGCTGTAAGATAAGATAATATATGATTTTGTTCGGATTTTTAACCACGAAAATGTCCTGTAGTTCAGCACTTCCTGACTGTTCTCTTTCTTGAACATAGGGACTACATTCGCTGTCTTCCAGATATCTGGCAACTGTCTCGTGGTCACTGTCTTGCTGTAGATGTCAGCTAGTGGTTCCGTCAATGCTTCTGCTCACTCTCGTATACTCCATGTCATGTCTTCTGATATATCCAGCTCGAAAAGTTTTTTATACCCCTCTTCCCGTGATGTGTGTGTGCGATGCCCAGGACCTGTTGGTGTACCCTTTTCCCGTAGGCTTTCTGGCTTTGCCCCAGTTTCCACTGAGAAGACTTCTTCGGAAAAAAAAAATGTGTACGAGTGGTCGCTTGAACTCGCGGCAAGAGGGTCCTAATGCTCCAGGCCAGCGCGTAAGCCATTGGGTCAGTTGGCTACAATAAGATTCATCCAACTAGGTTTATTTATACAGTGGCTCATGCGCTAGCCTGAAGTTTTCCGACTTACTTGCCGCGAGTTCAAGCGACCATCCGTACAGGGATTTGTTTGCCATCGTGTCATTACGATTTTGTAAGTTAAGACTTCTTTGAATCGATTGTTCATCACTACACAAACTTTCTTGTCTTCTAATCTCTTCTCCTTCCTTTATGAGTCAAATTACCTGTCTTTTACTGTTATCTTTCTTTTGATATTGCTGTGAGGTAGTTTTGGTTCAAGTCTAGCCTCAGCTACTATGTTATTCCCAAATTGTCTCTCGGCTTCTCTCCTCACTCTTGAATATTCATTTCTGGCTAATCTGCTTACTTCTCTGTTTTCGTCTTTCCTTTGCTATCATCTGTTCATACTCTTATGGTTCTCTTTTTTATCTCTCTGACTGTCTGGGTAAAGCAAACGCTCTTTTTGTCTTTTCTATTTCTTCGCCTTTTAGTTATGAAGTTCTCTTCAATTTCCAACTATGTACTCCATCATTTCATTCACTGACTTCCCTTCCAGTTCTCTTTCTCGTTGCACTTCATACAGTAATTCCCTAATCCATGCAAAGCTTCTCTTCTAAAGTCTGGCTTCTCTCACCCTCCACTTGCCAATCTTCTCTCTGTGTTTAGTTCCACAAGATACTCCAAGTTCAGTATTGTATTGTCGCTGATACAGAGGAGGCTCTCGTATTCTGTTTCTCCTATGGCTGACACACTTGTGGTAATAAGAGGTCCAGGCTTGCTAGTTCATCTCCACATTTTAGTCATATCCATTACATGTTGACACACTGTTTTCCTTGACTACTTTCATTAACTTAGCCCTCCAATCTTTCCAGTCCTCCATGTGGGTCGCAGTTCTCCCAGTCTTTGTCTTTGTGATTGAAATGACCCATGATAAATAACGTTGCTTCAACCCTGAGTCCACTCATAGCTGTTTCAGCTGAGACGTCAATAATTCCTCATTTGTTGTTTTTAGATTCTTGCTTTGGTCTGTTGTTGTTAGGTGGTGGGTTGTATATCAATGCAACGACTAATTTGGGTTCCCCAGTCTTAACTAAGCCCACTATGAAGTCGTGCACCTCTTGTCTGTTTATTACTCTCGCTCCTAAAAGATCCATTGATTTCTAATTAGCAATGCTGCTCCTCTGCCTTCCCTGTTTATTCTGTCTTTTCTAATTACGTGATATACAGCTAGAAATATGACATCTAATATGTATCTCAGCTTCGTCTCTGTGATATCTATGATGTAAAAGGACACAAGTGCAACGTGTCCTTTTCCTTTTACTTTACATATTGTCGGTAATTCTACCAACTTTATTACGATATCTATGATGTCTGGAGTTGCTTCAGCTCTTCAATCCCTCAGCTCGTCACTCTTGTTTGAAAGTCCATTTGTGTTTGTGTACCACCCTCTTAGTTTACTTTCTTCCTTCATACACTGGTTCTTGCTTTGGACTTTCTCTGTACATTGCTCATCTGAGAGATGTGGCGGTGCGAAGGTCTGGGTTAGTGTGTTCGTCACCACAGGAGATGTGATCAGGGAGGGAGGACGGGGCGGCACGAAGTAGACGAGGCTCGTAAAGGGATAGTTTCTGGAGGATTTCCCTACTCCCCCTATTTGTATTTCCCCAAATTTGTGGTTGGGGGGTGGGGTCCTGCCCCTGGCCCCCCCTCTTAAAACCGGTTGCTACTGGGCCCTCTCTCTCTCCCCGCTCCATGAGCTTTATAAAAACCTCTTTTTAAAAACTGTATATGGTTCCTCCCTCCACTAGGGTCTTTTTTCTAGGTTTATTCCACTGCCCTTACAACTCTATAACTAAAGAAATATTTCCCTTTACTTTTTCCTCGGGACTCTTTTTTTGCCCTTCAATTCCCAATTGGGGGCCTTTTGGGTTTTGTGTCCCCCCCCTGGAACATCCTGCCCTTTGGGCCCACCTTGCTATTCCCGCAGTTTTTATGCCCTTTTATCATGTTCCCCTGCCCCTCCTGTCCTCCAGTGTCGCGGGGCCGTTTTCCCTTTTTCTTTCTTCATAGGACATTCCCTTAGTCTGGAACTAACCTTGTTGAAAACCTTTTTTCTTTCTTTTTATTTCGGGGAACGGGGTTTTTATCAAGTGCGGGTTCCCAAAGGTGCTCCCATACTCCAGTAGGGGCCCCTTGAATAAGGGGGGTTTTGGGTACGTGTCTTGAATGATTCCTTACAAAGGTACCCGGAAATTTGCTTTTTCTAGGTTTCCCAGGCCCCCATATGCTGCGGCAGTTATCTGATTGATGTGTGCTTCCGGGGGAATGCTCGGGTTATACTCACCCCAAGATTTTCTCCTTGGTGGGGTTTTGCAGTCTTTGGCCCCCCAACCTTTTTACCTGTCTGTGGTCTTCTGTCCCCTTTTCCCCTATTTCTGATTTTGCATTTGGCGGGGATTAAATTCGAAAAAAGGCCTTGCTGGACCAGGTGCCAGCCTGTCCAGGTCCTTTGAATTTCCTCCCTTTGGCCCTCATCAGTTTTAAATTTTCCCCTCAAAAACCTTAAAATTCATCTGCAAACAGGGACATTTCTGAGTCAAACCCCTTCCGTCAGGTCGTTCCCCCATAACCAAAAATAGCCCCCGGGTCCAGGACCGCCCCCTGGGGGCCCCCCGGCCCCGTCACAGGGGGCCCACTGTGATACATAAATTACTACCTTGATGGGTTTTTTGCCTCCCTGTCGGGTTTATTCTTGATCCATTGCATTCCCCTTTTCCGTTTAATGCCCTATGCTCTAGCTTCTCCCACTAATCTCTTGTGGGGGAACTGTGTAAAAGGGGCCTTCTTGCAGCCCAAAAGAAGATGAAATTTCAACCCCCCCCTCTCTCCTTGTTTATTTTCTGTTATTTTATCAAAAAAACCCCAGAAGGTTTGTGACACGGGTTTTTGGCCATCCTTTGAATCCGTGCGGTTTGGGCATTTATACTCCTGTTCCTTCCAGGTGTTTCCCCCACCTCCCCCGATAATCCCCTCCATTTTTTTGGGCATACTATAACGTCAATGCACAGGTCTATAGTTTAGTGCCTCTTTTCTGTTCCTTTTTTAAAAAGGGGAATTTCATTTGCCGTTTTCCCCATACCTCGGGTATTTGGGCCCATTTTAAAAAGGGATGTTTAAAATTGTGGAAAGTGGTACGCCACAACATTTTCTGCTCCCTCTCAAAGGGACCCACGGAGAGATTTTTGCCCGGCCCCCTTTGCCTTTGAGGTATCGATTTTCCCTTAGCAGTTTTTTTCACCTCCTCCTCATCTGAAAAGTATGTCGTCCAAACTTGTTGGGGGTATTCCTTGTTGGTGCCCCATCTGGCCCCTGCCCCCCCAGGCCCTTTCCCTGTCCTACTGTAAAAATTTCCCTTTAAATCTCGTTTGAGCCCTCCCATCCCTCTTGATCGTTTTTTGTGATTTTCTCCCCCTTCTTTCCTCACCCCTTATCCCCGGGCCTTGCCCTTTGTTTTCCCTCCTAATGTGGCTAAAACGGCGTTTGGGTCAAAATTTCTTCCCCAATGCTAGGGCTTTTTCTTTCTGTCGCGGGGCCCTTTCCCCCTTATCGGGCGCATACCCCGTTTTCTGGCTCTTCTACTAATCTCCTTTTTTTTCCGGGGCCCCCTATGCCTCGGGAAACCTTTTTTCCTTTCTCTTTTTGCACTTTTTTTTGGGCCTCCCTACACCTTGGGGAAAACCCAAAAGGATCTTTTGGCTCCTATTATTTCTGTTTCCCTTGGGAACAAAACTTTCCTCGGCCCCCTTTGCACTTTGTTGCCACATATTCCATCATCCTTTTAAAACTGATTTTCCTCCCTTTTTCTCTTTTAAACTAAACCCTCCTGCAGGAATTTTCTAAATCCCTGTGAGCCCCCCCTTTTAAATAGTTTGGCCTGTCCCGTTTCATTTCCCTTTGTTACCTTCTCCACTTGTAAATTTACTATATAGAAAAAAACTCAAAAACCACTTGACGCAAGCCCCAAAGGGGCCTCTCGAAAATTTTGATGCCCTAAATGTCTGAATGCTCAGGGTGAACCAAGATCCATTTCTTGCTGGCTCATCCTCCCCCTCTCTCTCTGGTTGTGCCCCCTGCCCATGTTTATGATGGGTTTTCAAGTACCCTTTCCATCATTTTGGCTCCCCATGTTTGGGGGCCCCCCATGTGGCTCCGGTTTTTCCCAGTCGATCTCCCTGTGGTTGAAATCGCCCATTACCAGTAACTTGCTTGCTCGAGTGACTCTTTTTGCCCCCTCACCCCAGTGTGTCCCCCAATAAACCCTGTTGTTTTCTTCGTACCCTCTCTTGGCCTTTGAGTTCTGTGGTGGGTTATAAAAACCTCCAATGACTACTTTATTTTTCCTCCGGACTGAATTTTTACCTACAATGTAGTCTCTTTCTCCAATCATGTCCATCCCTTCCATTTCCCCCAAATCCCCATTGGGGTTTTAAAATGAGCGTGAAACCCCTTTCTCCCCCTCTATTTCTTTTTTTATCTTTCCCTCAGGATCTGATATCCGTTGGGAAAAAATTGTGTCTGATATTTTTCCTCAGCGAGTTTTGTTTTTTGTGACTGCTATGATGTCTGGGGTTTTTTTCATGTTTCTTTCATTCCCCTCCTCAGGTTTTTTTCGTTTTTTTTCCATCCGCGTTTGTGTACCAAAAAACCCTTTTTTTTTCTTTTCTTCTTTTTGGTCCCTGCCAAATATATTTGGGGGTTTTTGGGGCGAAAAGCCCTTTGGTTGGGGGGCCCCATGTGTGTGTGTGTGTGTGGTGTGTGGGTGTGGGGGTGTTGGTGTGGGGTTTTGTGTGTGTGTGTTTTGGGTTTGTGTGTGTGTGTTGGGTTTTGTGGTTGTGTGTGTGTGTGTGTGTGTGTGTTTTGTGTATGCGTGTGTGGTTTTGTGTGGTGTGTGTGTGTGTTTTGTGTGTGGTGTGTGTGTGTGTTTTGTTTGGGGTGTGTGTGTGTGTGGTTGTGTGGTGTGTGGGGGGAAAAGAGACTATTATGATTTTTGCATAATGTATATTTTTTGTTTAATTAAAAAAACCCTTTAAAAAAAAAGACAAAATTTTTCACTGGGAAACCCCTAAATATACACTGTTGTGTTACACACCCTTTGGGGGGTTACTAAAAACCCTGTGTTTTTGTTACTTTCACCCTTTGTTGTTTAAATACACCCTGGTTTTGTGTTATACAAACCCCGTGGTTTTGTTTTCTAAAAACCCCGTGTTGGTTACTACACCCTGTGTTTTTTTACTACACCCCGTGTTGTGTTACAAAACCCTGTGTTGTGTTTTAAATAAAAAAACCCTGTGTTGTGTTACTTCACCCACTGTTGTGTTTTCTTCAAAGTGTTTGTTTCTACACCCTGTGTTGTGTTAATACCCCCCTGTGAAGTTTCCCACCACCCCCTGTTGTGTTACTACAAAACCCCCTGTTTGTTTACTTTCACCCTGTGTTGTGTTAACCCCCCCCACTTTGTGGGGGGGCACAAACCCCTGTTTAGTTTTCTACACCCTGTGTGTGTTACTTCACCCTTTTGGGTTTTGTTACTTTCCCCGTGTTGTGTTTTCTACAACCCCCCTGTTTTGTTACTACACCCCGTGTTGGGGTTTCTAAAAAAACCCTGTGGTTTTTTTTAAATACACCCTGTGTTGTGTTACTTCCCCACGTTGGGTTCTAAACCCACTGTTGTGTTTCTACCCCTGTGTTGGGGTTTTCCTAAAAAACCCCCTGTTTTTGTTTTCTACCCCGTTTGTTTTAAATACAAACCCCCTGTTGTGGTTAAATACAAACCCCCTGTTTTGTTACTACAACCCCCTGTTGTTTTACTAAAAACCCCGTTTGTGTTTACTTTAAAAAACCCTGTGTTGTGTTACTACAAAAACCCGTGTTGTGTTATACACCCCCCTGTTGTGTTACTACTACCCCACGTTGTGTTACTACAACCCCGTGTTGTGGGTTTCTAACCCACTGTTGTGTTTCTACACCCCCGGGTTTAGTTTTCTACAACCCCGTGTTGTGTTAAAACACCCTGTGTTGGGTTACACAACCCCCGGGGTTGTGTTACTACACCCCTGTTTTTGTTAAATTCACCCCGTGTTGTGTTACACAAACCCCGTGTTGTGTTTTTCTAAAACCTGTGTTGTGTTACTTTCAAAACCCCCTGTTTTTGTTCTACACCCACTGTTGTTTTTACTACACCCTGTGTTTTGTTACTACACCCCCTGTTGTGTTACTAACCCTGGTTTGTTACACACCCTGTGTTTTTGTTTCTACAAAACCCCCTTTGTGTTTTTCTACACCCCCTGTTGTGTTTTCCCCCCGGTTGGGGTTACTACACCCTTTGTTGTGTTTTCTAAAAACCCTGTGTTGTGTTTTTAACCCATGTTGTGTTACCCACACCCCTGTTTTTGTTTCTACACCCCCGTGTTGTGTTATACCCCGTGTTGGTTTTCTCACCCTGTGGTTTTTTACTTTCACCCATGTTGTTTTTAAATACACCCACTGTTGTGTTTCTACAACCCCCTGTTGTTTACTACAAACCCGGGGGTTGTGTTATACAAACCCCGTGTTTTTGTTACTACAAAACCCCGTGTTGTTTTCCCACACCCTTGGTTTTTGTTACTACACCCCCGTGTTGTGTTTCTACAAAACCCGGGGTTGTGTTACTACACCCCCGTGTTTTTTGTTACTACCCCCCTGTGTTTGTTAATACAAACCCCTTTTTGTGTTACTACACCCTTGTTGTGTTAAACACCCTGTGTTGTGTTACCTAAAACCCAGTGTTGTGTTTCCCACAAAAAACCCAAAAACCAAAAAAAACCCGGGAAAAATACAAAAAAAACCCCCTTTTTTAAAAAAACACCCAAAACAAAAAACCCGTGTTTGTTACTACCCCTGTGTTGGTTACTACACCCCGTGTTGTGGTTTCTCAAACCCCCTGTTGTGTTTTCTACAAAAACCCCCCTTTTTGTGTTTCTACACCCTGTGTTGGTTTACTTAAAACCCTGTGTTTTTGTTACTAAACCCCGGTTTTTTTGGGTTTTTTTACAAAACCCTGTGTTGTGTTACTACAAAACCCCGTGTTTTTGTTCACCCACCCCCGTGTTGTGTTACCCACACCCTTTTTGTGTTACCCACAACCCCGTGTTGTGTTACTAAAAAACAACCCCCGTGTTGTGTTACTACACCCTGTGTTGTGTTACTACACCCTGTGTTGTGTTACTACACCCTGTGTTGTGTTACTACACCCTGTGTTGTGTTACTACACCCTGTGTTGTGTTACTACACCCTGTTTTGGGTTTAATACACCCTGTGTTGGTTTTCTCCCCCTGTGTTTTTGTTTCCCTTTTTTACAACCCTGGTTGGTTACTACACCCTTTTTTTTGTGTTCTTTCAAAACCCCCTGTTTTTGTTATAACCCTTTTTTTGTGTACTAACCCTGGGGTTGGGGTTACTTCCCCCTGTGTTTTTGTTACTTTTCACCCTGTGTTGTGTTTTTTACAAAACCCCCGTGTTGTTTACTACACCCCTGTTGTGTTTAAAATACACCCTGTATTGTGTTACTACCCCAGTTTTGTGTTTCTAAAACCCAGTGTTTTGTTACTACACCCCGGTTGGGCTTATACAAACCCCGTGGTGTTTCTACATCTGTTTGGGGTTACTACACCCAGTGGTTTTGTTACTACACCCGTGTTTTTGTTACTAAAACCCCTGTTGTCTTACTACAAACCCCGTTTTTGTGTTACCCACACCCTGTGTTGTGTTACTTTCAAACCCCCTGTTGTGTTAAATACACCCCGCGTTGTGTTTTCTACCCCCCATGTTGTGTTTTTCTACACCCCGTGTTGTGTTATCACCCCGTGTTGGGGGGTTTCTACCCCTTTTGTTGTGTTACTACAAACCCCGCGTTGTGTTAAATACAAAACCCCGTATTGTGTTTTCTACATCCTTTTGTTGTGTTTTCACAAAACCCGTGTTTTTGTTACTCCACCCCCGTGTGTGTTAAATACACCCTGTGTTGTGCACTACAAACCCTTTTTGTGTTTTCTCCCCTGTGTTTTGTTACCCCCCAACCCCCCCCAAATTTGTGTTACACAAAACCCAAATTTGGCCCTAACCCTTTTTGTTTAACCCCACCCCCAAAACCCCCTGTTTTGTGTTTCTAAAAACCCCCCGTGTTTTTTTACTACCCCGGGGTTTTGGGTTTCACACCCGTGTTTTTGTTACTACCCCAGTTTTTGTTTTACTAAAAAAACCCCGTGTTGGTTATTTCTTTCAAACCCCCTGTTGTTTACTTTCACCCTGTGTTGGTTACTAAACCCTGTTTTGTTACTACACCGTGTTTGGTTTTTTCCCCCGTGTTGTGTTACTACACCCTGGGGTTGTGGTTTCTAACCCTGTGTTGTGTTAAATACCCCTGTGTTTTTTTGTTACTAACCCCCCGTGTTGTGTTACTACACCCTTTTGTTGTGTTATTACACCCTGTGTTGTGTTATTTCACCCCGTGTTGTGGTTTTCTACACCCTGGGTTTGTGGGTTTAAAAAACCCGGGGTTGTGTTAATAAAACCCCGGGGTTGTGTTATACACCCGTTTTTGTTTTAAATACACCCGTGTTTTGGGTTTACACCCCGTGTTTTTGTTACTACACCCAGTGTGGGTTTACTAAAAAAACCCTGTGTTGTGTTTCTTCAAAACCCAGTGTTTTTTTTTACTACACCCTGTGTTTTTTTTACCCACAACCCGTGTTGTGTTACTAAAAAAAAAACCCCCGGTTGTGTTAATAAACCCTTTTTTTGTGTTTCTACAAAACCCGGGGTTGTTTATACCCCGTGTTGTGTTAACCCAACACCGTGTTGTGTTACCCCAAACCCCGTGTTGTTTTTTACTAACCCTGTGGTTTTTTTACTACACCCCTTTTGTGTTACTTCCAAAACCCCGGGGTTTTGTTACTAAAACCCCCGTGTTTTGTTACTACACCCTGTGTTGTGTTAATCTCACCCTGTGTTTGTGTTACTACAAACCCCGGGGTTTTTGTTACTACCCGGGGTTTTAAAACCCCGGGTTTTTTTACTACACCCTGTGTTTTGTTAAATACACCCCGTGGTTTTTTTGTTACTACACCCTGTTTTTGTGTTTTTTTTCAAACCCCGTGTTTTTGTTACTACAAACCCGTGTTGTTTACTACAAAAACCCCGTGTTGGTTACTACCAAACCCCCTGTTTTTTTACACACCCTGTGTTGTTTTTACTACACCCCGTGTTTTGTTTTCTACACCCTTTTGATGTGTTACAACCATTGTTTAACCAAGGGTTGGGGGTTTTTTTTTTTTGACTGATTTGTTTTAATTTTTCCAATAGGTCATTAAATTGAATCCAATCCAAAAAACCTGCCTTTTCCCTCCCTGAATAAAATTATTTCTTCTATTTTTGAGAATTTGGGAGTTTATGTCTCGAGTGTAGTGTATTTCGGGTCCCCCCAAAGGTTCCAACAAGGGGGACCTTCCTTTGGGGGCATAATTCATTAAGTATTTAAAAATTTTAAAAGATTCAGTTTGTACACTTTTAAAGGAACTTCCACCTTGATGTGTGGGGTGTGAGCCCTTTTGATTAAAAAAGCCTTTGGAAATACTTCAGAAAAATGTATTGAGCCCCCGTTTAGCATCCGGGGGTTTTTTGGGGACGAACAGTCTCAGGGTCAAATATGTCTTTTACAGGGGTGACTGAGGTGGCTTTGGGGCTGCAGCTTTTTTCCACGTGTCCCGAGGGGAAATGTAGGCTGGGCGCTTCCCCAACACAAGGCAAAAGGGGGATGTGGGGTGACCGCTCTCCCACGTAAACACTGTGGGTTTTAATCGTATAGGGGGTTTAAAATTTTAATGTAATCATATATATTAGGCTAATCAATCTACATCTAACTCTAACTTAACTTATGTACCTATGGAAGAAGTTGCATATTGGTTTAATGAAGGCTCACATATGGTACCGATCA
>NC_069423.1:33968248-34008248 GCF_026875155.1 Cherax quadricarinatus | reverse complement strand
ACTGGTCAATTAGCAAGAACTCATTTAAAATTAAGTCCTTTCTGAAATTTTCTCTTATACGTTTAAAGATATATTTTTTTCATTAATGTTAATGTAAATAATTTTAATTTTGCACCAAAAGAATCTTAGAAAACTTACCTAACCTTATTATAACAAGAACAATTTATTTTAGCCTAACCAAGCTAAATATATTTTAAATACGTTTACAATAATTTAGTACTAAACAAACAATCAAATATATTTTTTTCTTTAGGTTCAGAATGATTTTGGCAAAATTATTTCATACACAAATTTTCACGTGTTGCGAAGAGCAACATCAATCCGAATGGCCTGTGGGTCGAGTCGAGCGCCCAGGGAGGAATTGGGAACAGCTAACAGGAAATCTCCTGAGTGTGGTGCCTTCACTGCCAGGAGACGAACTTTGTCCTTTCCTGAGGCGTTGGAGAGCATTGTGTTGTCAATTTTTTCCATGATCGGTTTGTCCCAGTGGGACTGTTTGTGTTCTTTGGGAGGAGCTGGTCTACTGGAGGAATCTGTAAGGGTGTCCCACCGAATCGCTGCTTCAGTAAGCCTGGGGTCTTGAGCTCCTACCACGTCTCTCAAGCATTCGGGAACAATCTTCTTGACTAATGCACTGGAAGCCAAACACGAAGACAGAAAAGCAGGTAAAGCAACATGCGTTGCTTTGCGCACCCCTATACCTCCCAGTCGCACTGGGAGGGTTGCCTGATCCCATTGCTGATCCTCTAGTGACAGGTTCAGTGCCTTCTTAAGGGTTGACCTCAGGTGTGCGTCATATTCATCGAGTGTTGGGTTGTCAAAAGAGGGTGCACACCTCAGGAAGTGAGTGAATCTTGGAATAGTAAGGCACCTTGTGAGGAGATACAGAGCATCATGGGCATCAAGATTGCTTATTCTCTCCTCCATTCTCATCAGGTCATTCAATTTGTCCTTGAGGACTGTGTCGATGGCCTGGTGACTCAGCGGTGCTCCCAAGAGGGTACTGGTGGACAGAGTGGTAGTAGAGACTTCTGGGAGGATTCTTCACACAGCATTGATTATTTCCTGGTTCTCTGTGATGATTTCACACTTGGAGGGATTGAGGATGAGTCCCAAGTCTTCTCCCTGTGTTTTCACCAGTTGTAGGTCCCCTACCAGGGATTCTTCAGTACCTGCCAGAGTGCCATCATCCACGTACCAGATGTTGAGCTTGCTGCATAGGCTGGAAGTTAGTTCTCTTACTGCCAAGCAGAAGAGAAGTAGAGCTAGTGAGTCACCCTGCTGAACGCCTTCTGATGTGAGAATTTCATGTTCTCCAAACAAAAGAATTGAGGGTTTGCTGTAGCCGGCTGAAATGAAGGGAAAAAGACTGGGGAAGCGATCTCGAACAGCTGGCAAGACAGCATCTCTCTTTACCATATTAAAGGCATTTCTAAAATCAAGTTTGACTATGGCCTTGTCTTCTGGTAGGTTCCTGATATAGGACCTTGCCGCATGAGCTGCAGCTTCACTGCCTTGAGGGACCCCAAAGCCCAGTTGGTGTGGCTGGAGTAAACTGGCAGCTTCTAGGCAAATGTTTCTTACTGCTGCTTTGGCAACGAGACGGCGAAGAGTGTTTCCAACCGCAATGGGTCTGATTCCCCCATCCTTCTTCTTCAATACACACAGTGAGGCTCCAAAAAAGGAAGGTTTAACTTCTGGGATTCGCCCAGCCAGGTAGTTGTTGACGAAAGTTGTTAACTCGGTGAGAAGAAGTGATGCAGATGCACCGAGTACTGGATTTACCATCTCCTTGAGGTGCTGAGGTCGAATTCCAGTGTAACCTCCTGCAGATCCTGCAGGAAATGACACAATCGTCTTATAGACTTCCAATTGGCAAAATTAATTGTTCAGTGATGGGGTCTTCCTCAGGGTTGTTGTTGATGGCTATGGTGTCCCTGGTTGGATGCTTGTCTCTTAGTGCTAGGGCTGTGGTCTCATCTTTGGGGGCTACAGTGTCATCACTTGTAATTATTCTTATTGCTCCCACTGTGCTACCTTCTTCAATTTTTTTGCTAACCTGTGCGCAAATTTTCTCGTTTTCAGTGGGACTTTTCTTGGGTCTACCTTTGTGATTCCTGCGATGATGGGGCAGAGGGACACAGTTATCCGTTCTTGGGTAGTTGCGCACTGCCTTGATAACTGACGTGGTTAGCAGTTTGCCTCGTCTCTCAGGAACTGCAAGACAGACATTGCCGAACAGGAGCAGGTTGCGCCATGCTTGGATGGTGCCTCGGGGTTCTAAGTTGGTGGAACCTCCATTCACCTGCTTAAGAAGGTCTGTGAATTTCCCTGCTGCATATGGGCGAGCCGCTTTAGGGATGTGGGATAGTGTACTGCTAGCAGTGGATTTGAATGCCAACAGAAGGTTATCGCAAGTGAGGAGGTTGCCATTGGAATTGCCATCTGCCTGTGGAGGCTGTGGGCTGCTCTCTGCTGGGGGCATATGTGATCCTGCACACCCATTGTGTGGACGAATGCGACCATCCCTGTTGCGTGCTCGAAACTCTCCACACACCTGACATGTGCCTCTTCTTTCATTGTTGGGTGCACTGTTTCCCTTGCTTTGTGGCTGGCTGGCTGCATCATCTGCCATACCTCAAACTGTGTGGTGAGCCCAGGCTGAAGGGAAAATGGCGCATGGCACATACCGCATGTAGTTCATGGTGGTGGTTGGGGGAGGAGAGGGGTCTCCCCTCCTTGTGGTGGGCGGTGGAGGAAAGGGAGGAGTGGAAGATGTGAGATGAGGCGGAGTAGGGCACTCACACCCTCCCAGGACAAGTCACTATACACCACAATGCTCAGTGCACCTGTTACTATATGCTACTATGCTCTGTGCACCTGTTACTATACACCACTATGCTCTGTGCACAGCCCCCACTGTAAACGACACGCCGCTGTACACTACACGTGCTATGCGCATACCATGCTCATACTACGCACTATACACTATATACAATATACACACGGTGAACAAACACTCCATTGTTGTAACACAAGCACATGGTGTATGCGCGCCTGTTTGGGGAAGGGGGAGACAGTTTTACCCCTCAACCTCCGCCTCCTCCTCCTCCATGAGGCCTCCCCTCACCGACCTCTCCTACCCATAGGTGACCGTTATGTTCCCTCACTGAACTCACATACACAGAACTTTTCTTGATTCTGAAGGAAGAGACGAAATGCAGAGTCTTCTGGCTCTTTCCAACACGAGCAGCAGATATTCACACACCAGTCTGTTGATGATAATCCTGGTAGGTGTTCTTGATTAGACGATATTGTGCCAAAAACACAGAGCAGGATGCCCACAGGCTCTCTCTGGCAGAGGTGCCAGATATATATATATATATATATATATATATATATATATATATATATAATATTATATATATATATATATATATATTATATATATATATATATATATATATATATATATATAATATATATGTCGTGCCGAATATGTAAAACTGGTCAATTAGCAAGAACTCATTTAAAATTAAGCCCTTTCTAAAATTTTCTTTATACGTTTAAAGATATATTTTTTTCATTAATGTTGATGTAAAAATTTATAATTTTGCACCAAAAGGAACTTAGAAAACTTACCTAACCTATTATAACAAGCGCAATTTATTTTAGCCTAACCTAACTAAATATATTTTAGATTTGTTTACAATAATTTAATACTAAACCAAACACAGTGAAAATATTTTTTTCGTTAGGTTCAGAATGATTTTGGCGAAATTATTGCATACACAAATTTTCACTTGTCCTATATGGCAAGATACGTTGCAAATTTAAGCCAAGATCGCAATTTCTGCCTTTCGGCACGACATATATAATATATATATATATATATATATATATATATATATATATATATATATATATATATAATATATATATATATATATATATATATATATATATATATATATATATATATATATATATATGTCCGTGCCGAATATGATAAAACTGGTCAATTAGCAAGAACTCATTTAAAATTAAGTCCTTTCTGAAATTTTCTCTTATACGTTTAAAGACATATTTTTTCATTAATGTTGATGTAAAAATTTATAATTTTGCACCAAAAGAATCTTAGAAAACTTACCTAACCTTATCATAACAAGAACAATCTATTTTAGCCTAACCCAACAAAATATATTTTAGATTTGTTTACAATAATTTAATACTAAACAAACACAGTGAAATACATTTTTTTCGTTAGGTTCAGAATGATTTTGACGAAATTATTTCATACACAAATTTTCGCTTGTCCTATATGGCAAGATGAACGTTGCTATTTAAGCCAAGATCGCAAGTTCTGCCTATTTGGCACGACATACATACATATATATAATTAAATCCTTAAGAGATTTTCCTAGAGTTGATAACCTCATTCGCCTTCCCCGTCAACACATAAAAGGGAGAGGCAGAACCCCCACTCACTCACTCTACTGACAGTGAAAAAGTCAGAGTCCAGGTGAGCAAGAAAATTGAAGAGGGCAACACAGTGGGGGCAATCAGAATTATTACCAGTGAAGATACAGTTGCTCCCAGGGATGCTGACACGGCTGAAGCACTTAGAGGAAAGCACCCTGCCAGGGAAACCAGTGGCACCAACAGTTCCAACACCTCTGTCCCCACTGTGGAACCATTGATTGTGGAAGACTCAGACATTTACAAAGCAATAATGTCGTTCCCATCTGGCTCTGCTGGGGGTTACACTGGAATAAGGCCAGAGCATTTAAAGGAAATGGTTAATCCAGTTATTGGGGAAATTGCATAGACACTGCTTTCAGAGATCACAAGGTTCGTCAACAATTCCTTGGCTGGTCTGATTCCTGATGAAATTAGACCTTTCTTTTTTGGTGCAACACTTTGTGCACTTAAAAAGAAGGATGGAGGAATTCGGCCAATTGCAGTAGGCAACACCTTACGCCGCCTCGTATCCAAAGCTGCTGTCCGAAGTATTCGTGCACAGGCAGCCATGATGCTTCAACCAAACCAGCTTGGCTTTGGGGTCTCTCAAGGAAGTGAAGCAGCGGTTCATGCAACAAGGGCGTATATCAACAAACTGCCTGAGGACAATGCAGTGGTAAAATTAGATTTCAAGAATGCGTTCAATCTCCTGAAAAGAGACGTGGTATTAGCAGCAGTACAAGAACATTTCCCTGGTCTCTTCCCTTTTGTTTCAGCTGGGTATAGCAAGGAATCAATGCTTCTCTTTGGAGAGCATGAAATCACATCATCGGAGGGTGTCCAAGAAGGAGATCCTCTTGCACCATTTCTCTTCTGTATAGCAGTTAGGGAAATCACAGTCAGACTGACCAGCGAGCTAAACATCTGGTTCCTAGATGATGGCACACTAGCAGGTACAAAAGATTCCCTCCTACATGACCTTACACAGGTAAATGACACGGGACAGGAAATGGGTCTCATCCTGAATCCATCCAAATGTGAAATCATCTCAGTCAGTCAACAAGTGATAAATGAAGTGAGATCAAAACTACCAGGAGCAGCAGTCATTGACCCCACAAACAGTGTCTTGCTAGGAGCACCTCTGGGAAGCAATGCCATTGACACAATTCTCAGGAAGAAATTGGAAGAGTTAAGGAGAATGGAACAATGAATAGGCAATCTGACACCCACGATGCCTGTACCTTCTCACAAAGTGCTTGAGTCTGCCCAGGTTGACATATTTCCTAAGATGTGCACCTTCATATGATAACCCTATACTGCACGAATATGACATTATTCTGAGGCAGATTTTTACGAAAGTACTTAACCTTACTCTAGAAGACGGGCAGTGGAACCAAGCTACACTTCCAGTCAGACTAGGAGGCATTGGTGTCCGCAAGTCATCACAGATTGCGTTACCTGCTTTTCTGTCCTCGTGTATTGCATCCAGAGAGCTTGTAGCAGCGATTCTCCCTGAACATCTTAGGGACAAGACTGGAGTCCAGGACCAAAAATTCAGTGACGGAGCAATGATCTGGGATAATCTAACGGGCTCTGAAACCAGACCTGCTCCCCCCAACAACTACAAACAATCACACTGGGATGGTCCAATAGTGGAAAATATAGCCTCAACAATGCTTCAGAGTGTGTCAGGGAAGGATAGAGCCGCCTCCTGGCAGTGGGGGGCCCCTCATGCTGGGGACTTTCTGTTGGCTGTTCCCAACTCCAGCCTTGGCACACGCCTCGACCCACAGACCATCCGCATCGGTGTTGCCCTTCGACTTGCCGCCCCTAAATTTTCGCCGAACACAGGTGTATTTGTGGCAGTGAAGCAGCAGACCGATTCGGGTACCATGGTCTTGTGTGCCGTAAATCCGAGGGAAAGATTGCAAGACATGAGGAGGTTAATAACATTATCAAGAGGAGCCTCACAACAGCTGGATGCCCAGCAGTAAGGGAGCCACCCGAACTATGCAGATCTGATGGCAGCCAGAAGCGTCAAGCCTGGACAGATGGGAAGCAGGTGGTGTGGGACTATACATGTGCATCTACCTTGGCTGATACCTATCTCCAATACACCAGGGAGGAAGGAGGGCAGCTGCCAGCTTCAGGGAGTCCCAAAAGTCTAGAAAATATGGAGAACTTGCCCATCATTATATGTTTGTTCCCATAGGCTCAGAGACCCTTTGGGTCATGGGGAAAGAGTGCATCTAAATTCCTTAAGGGGCTGGGAAAAAGACTCATCAGGGTAACTAGGATCCCAGGGCAGCTAGTTTTCTGTTCCAGCGGCTCCCGTGCGGCTGTTCAAAGGGTAATGCCTGCTGTTTTTGGGCACACGCCCCAGCTCGAGGAGCTGGTGAGATTTTCGGCTTATAATCGGTGATACACACGTAACAACATGTACCGTATATGCCCCCTTTATATCAACAATGTATCTCTTAAAACTTCTGTACCATATTATGTATTAAAATATTCCTATTGGTTAAAAAAAAATATATTAAAAGATGGGGTTGGTAGGGGAAGTGGAATATTCAAACGGCTTCAGGAAGAAATCCAAATATTCTTCCTTGAAGCCTTTTTATCCCACTTCTCCGAGGCAGTGGGTCCAAAATTTACACCAGAGGTGGACCCCATCCTATATATATATATATAATATATATATATATATATATTTTATTTTATATATATTATATATATATATATATAATATATATTAATATATATATATATATATATATATATATATTTATATATATATATATATATATAAATATTATAATTTATATATATATAATTAAAATATATATATTAATATATATATTATATTATATATAATATATATACATATACTATATTATATATATATATAAAAATAATAAATTATATATTTATATTTTATATATATATAAAATATATATATATATATATAAATACATGTATGTGTGCATATGTGCATAGCGAGGCTTAAAAATATATGCAAATTAATATCATGATTCGATGAATGCTTAATGATGTGAATATTGACGGGAGCGTACTCACCTAATTGTGGTTGCAGGGGTCGAGACTCAGCTCCTTGCCCCGCCTCTTCACTGATCGCTACTAGGTCCTCTCTCTCTCTGCGTTCAGAACTTTGTCATACCTCGTCTTAAAGTTATGTATGGTTCCTGCCTCCACTACTTCACTTGTTAGGCTATTCCACTTCCTGACGACTCTATGACTGAAGAAATACTTCCTAACGTCCTTCTGACTCGTCTGAGTCTTCTGCTTCCAATTGTGACCTCTTGTTTCTGTGTCTCCTCTCTGGAACATCCTGTCTCTGTCTACCTTATCTATTCCACGCAATATTTTGTATGTCGTTCCCATGTCTCCCCTGACCCGCCTGTCCTCCAATGTCGTCAGTCCGATTTCCCTCAACTTTTCTTTGTAGGACATACCCCTGAGCTCGGGGACTAGCCTTGTTGCAAACCTTTGCACTTTTTCTAATTTCTTGACGTGTTTGACCAGGAGTGGGTTCCAAACTGGTGCTGCATACTCCAGTATGGGCCTGATGTACACAGTGTACAGTGTCTTGAACGATTCATTACTAAGGTATCGAACGCTATTCTCAGGTTTGCCAGGCGCCCGTATGCTGCAGCAGTTATCTGGTTGATGTGTGCCTCCGGTGACATGCTCGGTGTTATGGTCACCCCAAGATCTTTCTCCTTGAGTGAGGTTTGCAGTCCTTGGCCACCTAGACTATACTCTGTATGCGGACTTCTTTTCCCTTGTACGATCTTCATGACATTGCATTTGGCAGGGTTGAATTCAAGAAGCCAGTTGCTGGACCACGTGTCCAGCGTGTGTGTGTGTGTGTACTCACCTAGTTGTACTCACCTAGTTGAGGTTGCAGGGGCCGAGTCCTAGCTCCTGGCCCCGCCTCTTTACTGGTCGCTACTAGGTCACTCTCCCTGAACCGTGAGCTTTATCATACCTCTGCTTAAAGCTATGTATGGATCCTACCTCCACTACATCGCTTCCCAAACTATTCCACTTCCTGACTACTCCGTGGCTGAAGAAATACTTCCTAACATCCCTGTGATTCATCTGTGTCTTCAACTTCCAATTGTGTCCCCTTGTTGATGTGTCCCATCTCTGGAACATCCTGTCTTTGTCCACCTTGTCAATTCCTCTCAGTATTATGTATGTCGTTATCATGTCCCCCCTACCTCTCCTGTCGTCCAGTGTCGTCAGGTTGATTTCTCTTAACCTCTCCTCGTAGGACATACCTCTAAGCTCTGGGACTAGTCTTGTTGCAAACCTTTGCACTTTCTCTAGTTTCTTTACGTGCTTGGCTAGGTGTGGGTTCCAAACTGGTGCCGCATACTCCAATATGGGCCTAACGTACACGGTGTACAGGGTCCTGAACGATTCCTTATTAAAATGTCGGAATACTGTTCTGAGGTTTGCTAGGAGCCCATATGTTGCAGCAGTTATTTGGTTGATGTGCGCTTCAGGAGATGTGCCTGGTGTTATACTCACCCCAAGATCTTTTTTTTTTGAGTGAGGTTTGTAGCCTCTGGCCCCCTAGACTGTACTCCGTCTGCGGTCTTCTTTGCCTGTGTGCGTGTGGTGTGTGTGTGTGTGTCACTGTACTACCAAAGTTTTCTTTGGTCCTTATTTTCTGGATTAAAGTATTCCGGTGGCTGACTACAGTTTACTCTAAGACCGGCGTTAATAGCGTCTAGTAGTGGAAGCACTTTGAAGTGGTAAGAAGAGAAGAAGCATTGGAAGGTGGAAGATTCATAGTATTGATGTCAGGGGGGTCTGCATTCTATGGAATGTTTACCCCTGACTACAGTGTTCCTCAGCCAGTGATCCAGTGGTGACGTGTACTCTCCAGCACAACAAACTGAGGTACCTCAAGACTCATCTAGCAGAGTACTCATCTCTCCTGAGCTGAAGTAAGGTAAGGAAGTGCAATAACTCTTAGTATTGATTGTCACTGGCGGTCCAGGTTATGTACTAGAGATGAAGGCCTCTGTCTATATATACTGAGTTTAAGTCACATTATAGGATTATTCTTAATATTGTAGTCAAATACATCAATGTTGACAGACCTTTTGTTAACGTTAGTATATAATGCCTTAATTATCGGCACTTGTGTGAAGTTGACAGGTTTTAGACTTAACAGTTGATTATTGTATAAGTTACTCTTAATATTATTGTGTAGGTGTAATAAGGCCTTAATTACCCTCGTACAGCTGACTTACCTATGGTTGGCTATCCCTATATGAAATAAATATTAGGTATATAGCACCAGCTAGTCCCTATTGTGCTGTTTTCAATATTGGTCATATACACACAAGGTTACAATAATGGACTGAAATTTAAGATTTATAAGGAAGTTCACACGGAAAAATCTGCGATGTTTGTTTCTTGTGAACGTTAATGTAACCTTAAATCTATGGAGTAAGTTATGGATGAATAAATTATTTGGTTGTTAGGTAGAAATGAAAGACAGTCAGTTGGAGCTACATTCTCATGCTGGGCTGTTGTTAGCATTGTAAATAACTTTTTTCGTCTCGTAAATTACCCTAAACACTTGCTGCTGCCTTAATAAATCTTTATCTGACCAATATCTAAAAATCTGTTACACGCGAAGTTAAATACATTTATAAACTGAAATATATAACTAGTTAGTTCAGTAAATTTAAATTTCTCAATTCAAGGACTTTTATTAGCGATAAATGACTCATTAATATTTAATATTTTATTGTAAAATGGTTGTATAAAAATTATTGGAGAAAATACAAACCCCAAATTTTATATAATGCTCATAATAATACACTGTTAAATTATTCATTAACGTAATTATCAAGTGTAGTGAAGTGAGTGAATATCCAGGTCAGTAACACAGTGTTGACGTTCCTTCCTTGCTTATATTAATGTTTTTTTAATATGTCGGGTGTGCAGTGGAGATACTTTATTTTTTAAGGAAATAATATTAAATCTATTATTTTTCTTTTTTGGTAACAAAACACAAGATAATACAAGTCAACCTAAGCTAAAATTACTGCTCTTTCAGGTCAGGTCTGGTCACGTTACTTCAGTCTTCTTTACCACAAGTTTTTTCTAAACGCTCAGAATGTATATTTTCAACGTACAACCCACTTAATGTGGTTAAGATAACCTAGGTTTAACATAACATTGGTTTAAGATAACCTTGGTTTAAGATAACCTTGGTTTAAGATAACCTAGGTTTAAGATAACCTTGGTTTAAGATAACCTTGGTTAAGATAACGTAGGTTTAACATAACCTTGGTTTAAGATAACCTTGGTTTAAGATAACCTTGGTTTAAGATAACCTAGGTTTAAGATAACCTGGTTTAAGATAGTTTAACCTTGGTTTAAGATAACCTTGGTTTAAGATAACCTTGGTTTAAGATAACCTTGGTTTAAGATAACCTTGGTTAAGATAACGTAGGTTTAAGTTAACCTTGGTTAAGATAACCTAGGTTTAAGATAACCTTGGTTAAGATAACCTAGGTTTAAGATAACCTTGGTTTAAGATAACCTTGGTTAAGATAACCTTGGTTTAAGATAACCTTGTTAAGATAACCTTGGATTAAGATAACCTTGTTTAAGATAACCTAGGTTTAAGATGATTTTGGTTAAGATAACCTAGGTTTAAGATGACCTTGGTTAAGATAACCTAGGTTTAAGATAACCTTCGTTAAGATAACCTAGGTTTAAATAACCTTGGTTAAGATAACCTAAGTTTAAGATAACCTTGGTTAAGTTAACCTAGGCTTAAGATGACCTTGGTTAAGATAACCTAGGTTTAGGACAACATTGGTTTAAGATAACCTAGATTCAAGATAACCTAGGTTTAGGATAACCTAGGTTTAGGAGAACATTGGTTTAAGATAACCTATGTTTAATGTGATCTAGGTTTAAAGGTTTAAGATAACCTTGGTTTAAGATAACCTTTGTTTAAGAAAACATAGGTTTAAAATAACCTTAATTCAAGATAACCTAGGTTTAAAATAATCTTGGTTAAGATAGCCTAGCTTTAAGATAACCTTGGTTTAAAATAATCTAAGTTTAGGATAATCTTGTTTAGGATAACATTGGTTTAAGATAACCTAGGTTTAACATGACCAAGGTTAAAGATAACCTAGAGTTAAGATAACCTAGGTTTAGGATAACCTTGGTTAAGATACCCTGGATTTAAGATAATCTTGGTTTAAATAACCTAGCTTTAAGATAAGCTTGGTTTAAAATAACCTAGGTTTAGGATAACCTTCGTTTAGGATAACATTGGTTTAAGTTAATCCAAGTTTAAGGTGATCTAGGTTTAAAGGCTTAAGATAACCATGGTTTAATATAACCTTGGTTAAAGATAATCTAGGTTTAATATAACCTTGGGTTTAAGATAATCTAGGTTTAATATAACCTTGGTTAAAGATAACCCAGGTTTAGGATAACCTTGGCTTAAGATAACCTACGTTTAATAAAATCTTTGATTTAAGATAACTTAATTTTAATATAACCTTGGTTTAAGATAACTTAGGTTTAATATAACCTTGGTTTAAGATAACCAGGGTTTAATATAACCTTGGTTTAAGATAACCTAGGTTTAATATAACCTTGGTTTAAGATAACCTAGGTTTAATATAACCTTGGTTATAACCTTGGTAGTTACATATATGTAACACTAGATGGTATTATAGATTTATGTAAACACTAGGTTTAATATGATTACTATGTAACACTAGACTGGTATTACTATTATTGTAACACTGACTTGTAGTTACTATGTTAATAGTAAACTAGATGGTAGTACTATGATTAGTAGAACACTAGACTGTAGTATACTAGATTATTATGTAACATAGACTGTAGTTTACTATGATTTATTATGTAACACTAGACGGAGTTACTATGATATTATGTAACACTAGACTGGTAGTTACTATGATTATTATGTAACACTAGACTGGTAGTTACTATGATTATATGTAACACTAGACGGTAGTTACTATGATTTATTATGTAACACTAGACTAGGTAGTTACTATGATTATTATGTAACACTAGAGGTAGTTACTATGATTATTATGTAACACTAGACTGGTAGTTACTATGATTATTATGTAACACTAGACTGGTAGTTACTATGATTACTATGTAACACTAGACTGGTAGTTACTATGATTATTATGTAACACTAGACTGGTAGTTACTATGATTACTATGTAACACCAGGCAGGTAGTTACTATGATTATTATGTAACACTAGACTGGTAGTTACTATGATTATTATGTAACACTAGACTGGTAGTTACTATGATTATTATGTAACACTAGACTGGTAGTTACTATGATTACTATGTAACACTAGACTGGTAGTTACTATGATATATTATGTAACACTAGACTGGTAGTTACTATGATTACTATGTAACACTAGACTGGTAGTTACTATGATTACTATGTATACACTAGACTGGTAGTTACTATGATTACTATGTAACACTAGACTGGTAGTTACTATGATTACTATGTAACATTAGACTGGTAGTTACTATGATTACTATGTAACACTAGACTGGTAGTTACTATGATTACTATGTAACACTAGACTGGTAGTTACTATGATTATTATGTAAACACTAGACTGGTAGTTACTATGATTACTTATGTAACACTAGACTGGTAGTTACTATGATTACTATGTAACACTAGACTGGTAGTTACTATGATTACTATGTAACACTAGACTGGTAGTTACTATGATTACTATGTAAACACTAGACTGGTAGTTACTATGATTACTATGTAACACTAGACTGGTAGTTACTATGATTACTATGTAACACTAGACTGGTAGTTACTATGATTACTATGTAACACTAGACTGGTAGTTACTATGATTACTATGTAACACTAGACTGGTAGTTACTATGATTACTATGTAACACTAGACTGGTAGTTACTATGATTACTATGTAACACTAGACTGGAGTTACTATGATTATTTGTAAACACTAGACTGGTAGTTACTATGATTCTATGTAACACTAGACTGGTAGTTACTATGATTATTATGTAACACTAGACTGGTAGTTACTATGATTATTATGTAACACTAGACTGGTAGTTACTATGATTACTATGTAACACTAGACTGGTAGTTACTATGATTACTATGTACACTAGACTGGTAGTTACTATGATTACTATGTAACATCTAGACTGGTAGTTACTATGATTACTATGTAACACTAGACTGGTAGTTACTATGATTACTATGTAACACTAGACTGGTAGTTACTATGATTATTATGTAACACTAGACTGGTAGTTACTATGATTATATGTAACACTAGACTGGTAGTACTATGATTATTATGTAACACTAGACTGGTAGTTACTATGATTATATGTAACACTAGACTGTAGTTACTATGATTACTATGTAACACTAGACTGGTAGTTACTATGATTACTATGTAACACTAGACTGGTAGTTACTATGATTATTATGTAACACTAGACTGGTAGTTACTATGATTACTATGTAACACTAGACTGGTAGTTACTATGATTACTATGTAACACTAGACTGGTAGTTACTATGATTACTATGTAACACTAGACTGGTAGTTACTATGATTACTATGTAACACTAGACTGGTAGTTACTATGATTATATGTAACACTAGACTGGTAGTTTACTATGATTATTATGTAACACTAGACTGGTAGTTACTATGATTATATGTAACACTAGTTGGTAGTTACTTGATTATTCTATTGTAACACTAGACTGGTAGTTACTATGATTACTATGTAACACTAGACTGGTAGTTACTATGATTACTATGTAACACTAGACTGGTAGTTACTATGATTACTATGTAACACTAGAATGGTAGTTACTATGACTATCATGTAACGCTAGGCTGGTAGTTGCTGTGACTACTAGGTTGGTGGCCACTATGACTACCATGTAACAGTAGGCCGGTAGTTACTTAAACTACCATGTAACACTAAGCTGATGGTCACTATGACTACCATGTAACACTAAGCTGTTGGTCACTATGACTACCATGTAACACTAAGCTGATGGTCACTATGACTACCGTATAACACTGTTGGTGGTCACTATGACTACCATGTAACACTGCTGGTGGTCACTATGACTACCATGTAACACTGGTTGGTGGTCACTATGACTACCATGTAACACTAAGCTGATGGTCACTATGACTACCATGTAACACTAAGCTGATGGTCACTATGACTACCATGTAACACTAAGCTGATGGTCACTATGACTACCATGTAACACTGTTGGTGGTCACTATGACTACCATGTAACACTGTTGGTGGTCACTATGACTACCATGTAACACTGCTGGTGGTCACTATGACTACCATGTAACACTGCTGGTGGTCACTATGACTACCATGTAACACTAAGCTGATGGTCACTATGACTACCGTATAACACTGTTGGTGGTCACTATGACTACCATGTAACACTGTTGGTGGTCACTATGGATCCATGTAACACTAGCTGGTGGTCACTATGACTACCATGTAACACTAAGCTGATGGTCACTATGACTACCATGTAACACTGTTGGTGGTCACTATGACTACCATGTAACACTAAGCTGATGGTCACTATGACTACCATGTAACACTAAGCTGATGGTCACTATGACTACCGTATAACACTGTTGGTGGTCACTATGACTACCATGTAACACTAAGCTGATGGTCACTATGACTACCATGTAACACTAAGCTGATGGTCACTATGACTACCGTATAACACTGTTGGTGGTCACTATGACTACCATGTAACACTGTTGGTGGTCACTATGACTACCATGTAACACTAAGCTGATGGTCACTATGACTACCATGTAACACTAAGCTGATGGTCACTATGACTACCATGTAACACTGTTGGTGGTCACTATGACTACCATGTAACACTAAGCTGATGGTCACTATGACTACCATGTAACACTAAGCTGATGGTCACTATGACTGCCGTATAACACTGTTGGTGGTCACTATGACTACCATGTAGCACTGCTGGTGGTCACTATGACTACCATGTAACACTGCTGGTGGTCACTATGACTACCATGTAACACTAAGCTGATGGTCACTATGACTACCGTATAACACTGTTGGTGCTCACTATGACTACCATGTAACACTAAGCTGATGGTCACTATGACTACCATGTAACACTGCTGGTGGTCACTATGACTACCATGTAACACTGTTGGTGGTCACTATGACTACCATGTAACACTGTTGGTGGTCACTATGACTACCATCTGTGTTGACTCATAATTTAGGCTGTCTCACCACACCATCAAGAAACCTCTTAATACGTCGATAGAATAAGTGGATGACTGACTGTAACAGTTAGTGTGCCGCAGTGTTTTCCTTCATGTGGGCACTGATAAAGTGCGCAACACTGAAACGTGGTTTACCTATGTCGGTAACCTAACATCTGCATTTAGTGTGTGAGAGCCGACGTCAGTGTTCAGACGACATTCCAGCTGCTACATCCCCACCCACCTTCATAGTGCAGGCAGCTAATTTCCCAATGTTATATATAAGTCGTGCCGAATAGGAGATACTGGACTGGCTTAAATAGCAACGCTCATTTGCCATAAGGACAAGTGAAAATTTGTGTATGCAATATTTCTCAAATTAATCTGAACCTAACGAAAATTATTATTAACTGTGTTTGTTTAGTATAATTTATTGTAACAATCTAAAATATATTTATTGAGTTAGCTAAAATAATTGATTCTTGTTATACAGGCTTAGTGAAGTTTTCCTACAGTGATCTTTTCTTGCAAAATTAAAATTTATTAACATTAATCGAAAAAAATATATCTTTTAGGTTAAGAGAAAATCTTGGAAAGATTATTTTAAATGAGTTCTTCTAGTTGCAGTTTACTATTCGCACACATAAAATTAATATCATAATGTAAATATCTAATATATATAATTATAATAGATATATATATTAATTTACTCTAATAAAATATATATTAGGTTATAATAATAGTGAATGCCTCACAGCTCATTTCAGTGTTGTCCATTGAATTTATGCCTTTTTCAAAACATTATTATAATTAATCAAATTACCTTGAAAATACATTGTACTAATCCCCAGAAGTAACACTGACATAAATATCACATAATTGTCTTAGGTGTAGATTATCTGCTTGAACTGCGTCCTAACTAATGATGCTGACTAAATTCATTTGCTTCTAACTAATGACATTATCCAACTGCTAAAGTCCAGTTGGATAATGTGAGATTTAACTTCAAAAAGTTATCCTGAGGGGAGTTTTGACCCAAGGAAATTGTTTTTACCATCTTATAATCACCCCTCAGACCTACATTCCGGGGGTTTTCATACGCTTCCCATGTCATTAAAACCCAAAAATTTTCCATTTAAAGAAAGAGCATCGTAATTGTTAAGTAAAGAAAACACGAATATTTTGTTATCTTGCCGGGGAAGCCCAGGACCAGTTCTTGGCAGTTTTTTAAACAGTGTTTTAAGGTCCTTGAAGGACACCTTCATCAGCTTGCGATTTTTTCATTTTTTTTCTTTCAGATTTTTCGTTTTTCATTTTGCTCAAATTCAAGAATGTCTCACCCAATCGATTTAAAATTTTTCAATTTTTGTTTGGGTCCTTAAAACAAAATCTAGGAGCAATTATCATTTTAAACAAGTGTCTATGGCAAAATTGCTGACCCCTTCCCAGCATCCTGGATAACTTTCAACCTCAGAACGGAGCCAGAGCTCACAAAATTTTCCTCAGTTCCTCTACAGGGGAGAGTGAAATCAGTGTGTATTTTGGCAGCGAGTTGACCATCTTATGTGGGTGCAGCAGAGTTACCATCTTGTGCGGTGCACAAGTTGACCATTTGCGTAGGTGCAGCAGATTTTGACCACTTGTGCATGCAGCAGAGTTACCATTTTTGGCGGGTGCAAAGGTTGACCACTTGTGCGGGTGCAGCAGATTTGACCACTTGTGAGGTGCAGCAATTGACCATCTTATGTGGGTGCACACAGTTGACCATTTTGTGGGGTGCAGCCGATTGACCATCTTGTGTGGGTGCACAGAGTTCCCATCTTTTGCAGGTGCACAAGTTGCCCAATCTTGTGCAGGTGCAGCGAGTCAAACCATTTTGTGCAGGGCCAAGTCACCATCTTCCTACAAAAGATTTTAAATTTTTATTGTTTTAAATCGTTAAATTTTCAGTTGACCTTACCCCTGAACGATTTTATTGAGGAGTTTGTTAGGCCGGAGGGTCCCCTTTTTTTTTTTTCTTTGTACGTAAAAAAAATTTTTGTTTGATGTATGAGTTAGCTAATGACAAGCTTGGACGTTGGGGTCCATACACCACGGGTTTGTTCTGATCCCAGCCCACACTCCCACCACTGGTGTTGTTCATGGTCACCAGCCTCACACTGTCCCACCACTGAGTTTTCATGATCACCAGCCTCACACGTACCCCCAAACGGTTTTGTTCAGATCCCACCTCACACTTTGCCACCACTGTTTGTTCATGATCACCACCCACACTTTGCCACCACTGGTGTTTTTTCACCGCCACCACTGTGTTCTTCACCAACACCAGGGTGTTTTTCACCAACACCATGTTTTTTCCACCGCCAACACGAGTTTTCATCAACCCACTGGTGTTCTCCACCAACACCACTGGTGTTCTCCACCAACACCACTGGTGTTCTCCACCAACACCACTGGTGTTCTCCACCAACACCACTGGTGTTCTCCACCAACACCACTGGTGTTCTTCACCAACACCACTGGTGTTCTCCACCAACACCACTGGTGTTCTCCCCAACCCCCACTGTTGTTCCCCAACCAACACCCATTGTTCTTCACCAACACCACGGGTTTCTCCACCAAACCACGGGTTTTTCCCACCAACACCACGGGGTTTCTTCACCAACACCACGGGTTTCCCACCAACACCCCGGGTCTTCACCAAACCACGGGTGTTCTTCACCAACACCCTGTTTTCCCACCAACACCACTGGTGTTCTTCACCAACACCACTGGTGTTCTCCACCAACACCACTGGTGTTCTTCACCAACACCACTGGTGTTCTCCACCAACACCAAAATTTGGTTTTTCACCAACACCAGGGGTTCTCCCCCAAACCCACTGGGTTCTTAAAACCAAACACCACTGGTTTTTCTTCCCCAACACCACGGTGTTCCCACCAACACCACTGGTGCCCCACCAACACCACGGTGTTTCACCAACACCACTGGTTTTTCCCCCCAACCCCACTGGTGTTTTTCACCAACCCCACGGTTTTCTCCACCAACACCACGGTGTTCTTCCCAAAACCCCCCCCACGGGGTTCTCCACCAACACCCCCGGGTGTTCTTCACCAACACCCGGGTGTTCCCCACCAACACCACTGGTGCTCCCCCCCAACCCACTGGTTTCTCCACAACACCCTGGTGTTCCCCACCAAAACCACTGGTGTTCTCCCCCAAACACGACTGGTGTTCTTCCCCAACCCCACTGGTTTTTCCCCCCAAACCCCACTGGTTTCTTCAACCAACACCACTGTGTTCTCCACCACCACTGGTGTTCTCCCCCCAACCCCACGTGTTTCTCCCCCAAACACCACTGGTGTTTTTAAAACCAACACCACGGTTTTTTTTCCCCAAACACCACCGTTTCTTCACCAACACCACTGTTTTTCTCCACCAAACCAGGGGTTTTTCTTCACCAACACCACTGGTGTTTCCCCCAAACACCACTGTGTTCTCCCCCAAACACCACGTGTTTTTCCCCCAAACCACGGGTTCCCACCAACACCACTGGTGTTCTCCCCCAAACACCACTGGTTTTCTCCACCAACACCAACGGTGTTCTTCACCAAACACCATTTGGGTTTTTTCACCAACACCACTGGGTTCTTCACCACACCACGGGGTTTCTCCACCAACACCACTGGGTTCTCCACCAAACACCACTGGTGTTCCCCCAACACCCTGGTTTCCCACCCCCCACCACTGTGTTCTCCACCAACACCACGGGTGTCTCCACCAACACCACTGGGTTTCTTCACCAACACCACTGGTTTTTCTTCCACCAACACCACGGGTTCTCCACCAACACCACTGGTGTTTTTTCACCAACACCACTGGGTTTTTTTAAAACCAAACCCACTGTGTTTTCCACCCAACCCATGGTGTTCTCCCCCAAACACCACGGGTGTTCTTCACCAACCCCACTGGTGTTCTCCACCAACACCACTGGTTTCCCACCAACCCCACGGTTTTCTCCCCAACACCACTGGTGTTCTTCACCAACACCACGGTTTCCCACCAACACCACGGGTGTTTTCTACCAACCCACTTGTGTTCTCCACCAACACCACGTGTTCTCCCCCAACCCCAAATGGTTTCTCCACCAACACCATTTGGTTCCCCCAACCCCACGGTGTTCCTCCCCCAAACACCACGGGTGTTTTTTCACCAACACCACGGTGTTCTTCCCCAAACACCACTGGTTTCTTCCCAACACCACGGGGTTTTCTCCCCCCAAACACCACTGGTTTCTTCACCAACACCACGGGTGTTCTTCCCCCAAACACCACGGGGTTTCTCCACCAACACCCTGGTTTCTTCACCAACACCACGGTGTTCCCCACCAACACCACGGGTTTTTCTTCACCAACACCACTGGTGTTCCCCCACCAACCCGGTGTTCTTCACCAACACCCCTTTTTCCCAAAACCCAACACCACTGGTGTTTTTCCCCAACACCACGGGTTTCTTCACCAACACCACTGGTTTCTCCACCAACACCACGGGGTTTCCCACCAACCCCACTGGTGTTTCTTCACCAACCCACGGGGTTTTCCCCACCAACCCCACTGGTGTTTTTTTCCCCAAACACCACGGGTTTTTCTCCACCAACCCCACTGGGTCTTCACCAAACACCACGGGTGTTTCCCCAACACCACTGGTGTTCTTAAACCAACACCACGGGGTTTTTCCCCACCAACCCACGGGTTTCCCACCAACACCAGGGTGCTCCACAACACCACTGGGTTCTCCCCCAACCCCCACTGGTTTTTCCCCCCAACACGACTGTTTTTTCACCAACCCCACGGTGTTCTCCACCAACACCACGGGTTCTCCCCAACACCACTGGTGTTCTCCACCAACACGACGGTTCTTCACCAACCCCAAAGGGTTCCCCCACCAACCCCAAAGGGTTTTTTCCCCCAACACCAGGGTGTTCTTCCCCAAACACCACTCGTGTTCTTCACCAACACCACTGGTGTTCTCCACCAACACCACTGGTGTTCTTCACCAACACCACTGGTGTTCTCCACCAACACCACTGGTGTTCTCCACCAACACCACTGGTGTTCTTCACCAACACCACTGGTGTTCTCCACCAACACCACTGGTTCCCACCAAACCACTGGTTTTCTCCACCACACCACTGGGTTCCACCCCACGGTGTTCTTCACCAACACCACTGGGTTCTTCCCCAAACACCACGGGTTTTTCTCCACCAAACCCGGGGTTTTCTCCACCAACACCACTGGTGTTCTCCACCAACACCACTGGTGTTCTCCACCAACACCACTGGTGTTCTCCACCAACACCACTGGTGTTCTTCACCAACACCACTGGTGTTCTTAAACCAAACCACTGGTTTTCTCCCCCAACCCACGGGTGTTCTCCCCCAAACACCACGGGTTTTTCTTCACCAACACCACGGGTTTTCTTCCCAACACCAGGGTGTTCCCACCAACACCACTGGTTTCTTCACCAACACCACTGGTTTTTCTCCACCAACACCCGGTGTTTCTTCACCAACACCACGGGTTTTCCTCCACCAACCCCACTGGTTTTCTACACCAACACCACGGTGTTCTTAAACCAACCCCACGGTGTTCCCACCAACACCATGGTTTCTCCACCAACACCACTGGTGTTCTTCACCAACCCACGGGTTTTTCCCCCCAAACACCACTGGTTTTTTCCCCCCCCAAAAACCACGGGTTTTCTCCCCAACACCACTGGGGTTTTTAAAACCAACCCCAAAAGGGTTTCTCCCCCAAACACCACTGGTTTTCTCCACCAACACCACGGGTTTTCTCCACCAACCCCCACGGTGTTCCCCCCAAACACCACTGGGGTTCTCCACAACACCACGGTGTTCCCACCACACCACGGGGGGTTCTCCACCAACACCACGGGTTCCCACCAACACCAGGGGTGTTCTCCACCAAAAACCACTGTTGTTTCCACCAACACCACTGGTTTTCCCACCAACCCCACGGGTTTTTCCCCAACCCCACTTTGTCTCCCCCAACACCACGGGTGCTCTCCACCAACCCCACTGGTGTTTTTTCCCCAACACCACGTGTTCTTCCCAACCCACTGGTGTTCCCCCCAAAAACCCCACTGGTGTTCTCCCCCAACACCACTGGTGTTTCCCCCAACAACCCACTGGGTTTTTTCACCAACACACTGGTTTCCCCAAACACCATTTTTTTCTCCACCAAAAACCACGGGTGTTCCCACCAACCCACTGGTTTTCTCCACCAAAACCATGGTTTCTCCACCAACACCACGGGTTCTTCCCCAAACACCACTGGTGTTTCCCCCCACACCACGGTGTTCTCCACCAACACCACGTGCTCCACCAAACCCACTGGTGTTCTCCACCAACACCAGGGGTGTTCTCCACCAACACCACTTGTTCTCCCAAACCCCACTTGTGTTCTCCACCAACACCACTGGTGTTCTTCACCAACACCACTGGTGTTCTCCACCAACACCACTGGTGTTCTCCACCAACACCACTGGTGTTTCTTCACCAAAACCAGGGGGTTCTCCACCAACACACTGGGTTCTCCACCAACACCACTGGGTTCTCCACCAACCCACTGTTTCCCCCAACACCATTTTGGGTTCCCCCAACACCAACTGGGTTCCCACCAACACCACTGGTGTTCTCCACCAACACCACTGGTGTTCTCCACCAACACCACTGGTGTTCTTCACCAACACCACTGGTGTTCTCCACCAACACCACTGGTTTCCCCCCAAACCCCACGGTTTTCCCTCCACCAACCCCACGGGTGTTCCCACCAACACCACTGGTTTTCTTCAACCAACACCACGGGTGTTCTCCCCAACCCACTGGTGTTTCCCCACCAACACCACTGGTGTTCTCCCCATCACACGGGTTTTTCTCCACCAACACCCCGGGTGTTCCCCCCAAACACCACTGGGTTCTTCCCAACACCACTGTGTTCTTCACCAAAAACCACTGGTTCTCCCCAACCCCAGTGTTCCCCCCCAAACACCCTGGTTCTTCACCAACACCACGGGTTTTTCCACCAACACCACTGGTGTTCCCCCCAACACCACTGGTTTTTTCTCCCCCAAACACCACGGGTGTTTCTCCACCAACACCACTGGTTTTCTCCACCAACACCACGGTGTTCCCCCACCAACACCACTGGTGTTCCCCACCCCAAACCCACGGGGTTTTTCTCCACCAACACCACGGTGTTCTCCACCAACACCACGGGTGTTCTCCACCAACCCCACGGGTGTTCTCACCAAAAAACCACGGTTTTTCCCCCCAACACCACTGGTTTTCCCACCAACACCACGGGTTCCCCACCAACACCACTGGTGTTCCCCCCAACACCCGGGTTTTTCCCCCCCAACAACGGTGTTCTCCCCCAAACACCACGGGTTTTCTTCCCCAACACCACGGGTTTTTCTCCACCAACACCACGGTTTTCCCCTCCCCCAACACCACGGGGTGTTCTTCACCAACACCACTGGTGTTCCCCACCAACACCACTGTTTCCCCCACACCACGGGTTTTTTCTCCACCAACACCACGGGTTTCTTCACCAAACCACGGGTGTTCTTAAACCAACACCACGGGTGTTTCCCAACCAACACCACGGGGTTCTCCCCAACACCACTGGTTTCCCACCAAACCACGGTTTCTCCCCCCAACCCACTGGTTTCTCCACCAACACCACGGTTTTTCCTCCACCAACCCCAAATGTGTTCTCCCCCAAACCCCATTTGGTGTTTTTTCACCAACCCCACGGGTGTTCTCCACCAACACCACGGGTTCTCCCCAAACCACGGTGTTCTCACCAACACCACTGGTGTTCTCCACCAACACCACTGGTGTTCTTCACCAACACCACTGGTGTTCTCCACCAACACCACTGGTGTTCTCCACCAACACCACTGGTGTTCTCCACCAAAACCACGGGTTTCTCCACCAACACCACTGGTGTTCTCCACCAACACCACTGGTGTTCTTCACCAACACCACTGGTGTTCTCCACCAACACCACTGGTGTTCTCCACCAACACCACGGGTGTTCTTTCCCCAAAACACCACGGGTTTCCCCCAACACCACTGGTTTCCCCCACCAACCCCACGGGTGTTCTCCACCAACACCACGGGGTGTTCCCAAACCCAACACCACGGGGTGTTCCCACCAACCCCACGGTGTTCTCCCCCAACACCACGTGTTTCTCCACCCAACCCGGGGGTTTTCTCCACCAACCCACGGTGTTTTTAAACCAAACCACTGGTTTCTCCACCAACACCACTGGTTTTCCCCCCACCAACCCAGGTGTCCCCCCAAACACCACTGGGTTTCCCCCAACACCCGGGTGTTCTTCACCCACAACCACTGGGTTCCCACCAACACCACTGGGTCTCCCCCAAACACCACTGGGTTCCTCCCCACACCACTGGGTTCCCCCCACCAACACCCGGTGCTCCACCAACCCACGGTTTTTTCTTCCCAACACCACGGGTTTTTTTTCCACCAACACCACTGTTTTCTCCACCAACACCAGGGTGTTTTCCCCAACACCACTGGGTTCTTTTCCCCAAACCCCACTGGGTTCCCCCCAAACACCACTGGTTTTCTTCACCAACACCACGGGGTTCTCCCCCAAACACCACGTTTCTCCCCCAAAACACCACTGGGTTCTCCACCAACACCACGGGTTCTCCACCAACACCACTGGGTCTCCCCCAACACCACTGGTGTTCCCCCCAAACACCACTGGTTTCCCCCAACACCACGGGGTTTTCTCCACCAACACCAGGGTTCCCCCCAACACCAAAGGTTTTCCCCACCAACCCCACGGGGTTTTTTTCCCCACCAACCCACTGGTTCTCCACCAACACCACGGGTTTCCCACCAACACCACTGGGTTTTTCCCAAACACCACGGTGTTCTTCACCAACCCACTGGTGTTCCCCCCAAACCCCGGGGTTTTTTCTCCACCAACACCACGGTGTTTCCCCCAACACCACTGGGTTTTTCACCAACACCACGGGTTTCTCCACCAACACCACTGGTTTCTCCCCAACACCACGGGTTTCTTCACAACACCACTGGTGTTCCCACCAACACCACGGTGTTCTCCCCCAAACACCACGGTTTTTTCCCAACCCCACTGGTGTTCCCCCCACCAGGGGTTTCCCTCCACCAACCCCCACGGGTTTTTTTTCCCACCAACACCACTGGTTTTCCCCAACACCACTGGTTTCCCACCAACACCACTGTGTTCTTCACCAACCCACGGGTCTCCCCAACCCACCCTGGTTTCTCCCCCAAACACCACTGGTGTTTTCCCCAAACCCCACTGGTGTTTCCACCAACACCACTGGTTTTCCCACCAAACCACTGGGTTCTCCCACCAACCCCCCGGGTGTTCTCCACCAACACCCGGTTTCCCCCACCAACACCACTGGTGTTTTTTCACCAACACCACTGGTGTTCCCCCAACACCATGGTGTTCTCCACCAAAAACCACGTGTTTTTTCACCAAACCCCCTGTGTTCTCCACCAACACCACGGTGTTCTCCACCAACACCAGGGGGTTTCCCACCAACCCACGGGTTTTTTCACCAACACCACGTGTTCCCCCAAACACCACTGGTTTTCTTCCCAAACCACGGTTTTTCTCCCCCAAACACCACGTTTTCTTCACCAACCCCACTGTTTTCTCCACCAAACCACTGGGTTCTCCACCAACACCACGGGTTCTTCACCAACACCACTTTTTCTCCACCAACACCACGGGTGTTCCCCCCAACACCACTGGTGTTCTTAAACCCAACACCACGGTGTTCCCACCAACACCACGGGGTGTTCCCACCAACACCCGGGTGTTTTTTTACCAACACCACTTTGTTCTCCCCCAACCCCCACGGGTGTTTTTCACCAACACCACGGGTGTTCTCCAACCAACACCAGGGGTTTTTCTCCACCAACCACTGGTGTTCTTCCCAACACCACTGGTTTCACCACCAACCACGGGGTGTTCCCACCAACACCACGGTGTTCTTCACCAAAACCCACGGGTGTTCCCACCAACACCCGGTTTTTCCCCCCAAACACCACGGGTTTTTTCACCCAACACCACGGGTGTTTTTCACCAACCCCATGGGTTTTCACCAACACCACGGGTGTTCTCCACCAACACCAGGGGTGTTCTCCCACCAACACGACGGTTTCTTCACCAACACCACGGTGTTTTTTTTCACCAACACCACGGGGGTTCTCCACCCACCACGGTTTCTTCACCAACCCCACGGGTGTTCTTCACCAACACCACGGTGTTCTTCCCAACACCCGGGTGTTCTTCCCCAAACACCACTGGTGTTCTTCCAACCCCAACACCACGGTGTTTTCACCAACCCCACGGGTTTTTCACCAACACCACGGGTGTTCCCACCAACACCACGGTTTTCTCCACCAACACCACGGTTTCTCACCAACACCACTGGTGTTTTCCCCCAAACACCACTGGTGTTTTCACCAACCCCCACTGGTTTTCTTAAACCAACACCACTGGTTCTTCACCAACCCACTGTGTTTTTCACCAACACCACGGTGTTTTTTTCACCAACACCACGGTGTTCTTCACCAACACCACGGTGTTTTTTCACCAACCCCACGGGTGTCTTCACCAACCCACTGGTTTTTCTTCACCAACACCACTGGTTTTTCTTCACCAACCCACGGGTTCTTCACCAACACCACGGGGTTCTTCACCAACCCACTGGGTTCTCCACCAAAACCACGGGTTTTTTCTCCACCAACAACCACGGGTTTTCTCCACCAACCCACTGGTGTTCTTCAACACCATTGTTTTTTCACCAACACCACTGGTTTTTCTTCACCAACACCAGCCTGACGCTGTTATAGAGTCACATTAGTCCCGTTTTCCATTGTTTTGAATAATGATACAAGGTGCGGTGGTGCCTTGACAATAAACTGACCACGTCGTCAGAACAACACTGATCACACATTATTTTCTGATACCCAAATTTGAAATTTTACTAAATTTTTTTAAAAATAATTTGAATTTTTGGTTTCATCTCTGCTACGGGAAATTCTTTTTAGATGGGTTTTAAATTTTTTTTTTGGGTTTTATTTTCTCTGAAAACGAAGAGAGAGAGAGAGAGAGAGAGAGAAGAAGAGAGAGAAGAAAAGAAAGAGAGAGAAGAGACAGACAGAAATGGAAAATTTTGCGAAAAATACGAAAAAAAACATTTATTTTTTTTTTTACAAAAACTCCTAATTAATACTTCATATATATGCCATTACACATATTTTTACACGACACAAATGTTCATCACTGTATAGGGTCCAATAAACAACACATCAATTCGTATATGCATAATTTTTTAATATAAAAACCCCATAAAAGCACAGTAAATTTTAAACACATTCAAGATACACGAAAGAACTTTAATACATTCTACGACAATCAAAATATGCATAGCACACATAAACATACATGGTATAAAGTGCAGTAAAAATCATACTGTAATATACGGGCACAGACATGCATATACTATACGCAAAAATTATTTTAAAACATTTTTGTTTTTTTCCCGGGTTAAAATTTTATCACCACCCTGTACTATTCCTTTTTCGGTGTTGAAATAGAGGAGGCTGGTTTTTGGGAAAACGGGATACCTTTTTTCGGCCCTGCGGTACCTAAATTAAACCCGCTGTTGATATAAAAACAAAGAAAAAAGGAAAACGCAACGCCTACTGACCCCTGCGGACGGGGCCATGGGTTCCCCCCCCCCAGATTGCCCAAAGACCCCCCCACCTGTCACCTCCACCAAGGAAAGGACACGGCACCAACCCAGCAGCACAACAGCAGGTCCAACTCACACCACTCATGTATTTATCTAAACTATTTTTTTAAAATACACAAAGTTTTAGGGGCCTCAAAAAACGTACCGGGGGCTTTTTCCACTCATCCCAACTCTATTACCAACCAGTGCTTTTTCCCAATCCTTCTTGAATCTGAATTTTCCAACTTTAAACCATTGCCACCGTCTTGGGCTGGAAATTTTCAGCACGCATTTGCATCCCCTTTTTTTTATTCCTGTTTTCCATTTAAACCCTTGATCATAAACCCCCCTAATTCTACCCTTTCGGAAGTGCAGTTTAGGCCTCAGTTATCCCAAGGGGAAAATTTCTGAACATGGATCACTTTGCATCCCCTTTTTACGTTTTCCCCAAACTTTATACCTTCGTAAACGGGGACCAGAAATAGCAGCATAGTCTAAATGGGGCCCAACCAAAGAAATATACAGTTGAAAACAACCTGGGACTCAATTTTTTTAACTTCTAGATGGAAGCCAAAATTCGTTAGCTTTTTCGCGAACACTAATGCACTTTTTCGGGGTTTTTAAAATTTCTGCAACCAAACCCCAAATCCTTTTTTCGCGATCATATATTAAGATCTACATTATTTTGTTTATATATGGCATGGTTTTTTTTCCCGTCCAACATTTAAACTTTTTATTGTCTTATTGAACTGCATCTTCCACTTCTCCGACCATTGCTCGTCTATTCAAATCACCTGATCTCTAGTTCCTCATTAGAAGAATTGGGGCGGCCTATTTTGGTTCATTACAAATCTGCTTATTGGGTTTTATTTCCCTCTCTAGTAGTTTAGTAAATTTTGAAAAACAAAGGCCCAACACTACCCTGAGGGCACCGCTTTTGGGCTCCCCCATTTTGATTTTCCCCCCCAAATATGCAAACCTTCGCTGTCATTTTTTCAACCTGCCTCTACCCCCGGAAAAAATTTCCTCTAAATTTCCTGTGCCTTAAGTTTTTTCCTCAAAGCCTCTGTGTGGAACTCTATCGAAAGCCTTTTTGAGTCCATAACCAAAATCATATTTATTACCGTGATCTACCTCCTCAAAAACTTTAGGCAAGAAAATTTTTAAATTCATAAGACAGAACGCCCCTTTGTAAAACGGTTGAAATCATTAATCAATCGTGCCTTCAAGATGGGTAAAAATTGCTTTGCAATTATTTTTTCCATAAATTTTTTCCCCTATGGAGGTACACTTATTGGCTATATTTAAGCCCAAAGGGCTGTTCACCGCATTTTAATAGGGATTAATTTGCCTTTTCGACTTTAGGGACATGCCATTTTTTAGTGATATTTTAAAAAAAATTAGCCAAAGTTGATAAGTCCCCTTTACATTCCTTTAACACCCTTCAAAAAAAGTTCACAGACCGGGGTTTGTTTGGTTTTAATTTCTCTATTTACTTGAGGACCATGTCACTATTTCCGCAATCGCTATTTATTATTGTCCGTTCACATAATCTATTATTTTAGAAAATCGCTATACTTTCCCGGGGGAAAAAAAATGGTAGGTGTGCCCACTACTGTTGATCGAGTGTTGTGACTGCATGTGTAGGGGGCGCCCCCTACTGTTGATACTGGCAGTGTTTACTGGCAGTGGTGGGGGCTGCCCCACGTAAAAATGACAGTTTTGTGACTGGGAATGTGTAGGGGGCTGCCCACCCACGTTGATTTTTACATGTTGTACGCAGGGGTTTTGGGGGGCCCCCCTACGTTGATACTGCAGTGTGTGACGGGAGTTGGGGTACCAGCCCACTGCTAATATTGACAGTGTATGCGGGGGAGTGTTAGGGGGGCGCCCACTCTGTAATACTCACATGTTTTACGGGAGGGTAGGGTGCTGCCCACTACTGTTGATATTGACAGTGTTGTGACAGCATTGGTAGGGTGCGCCCACTACGTTATACTGACACGTTGTGCGGGATGGGAGGGGGCCACAGCTACGTTCAATTGACAGTTTGTAAATGGGAGTGTTGGTGCGCCCACTATTGTTTTAGACAGTGTTGTACTGGCAGGGGGTTTGGGGGCTGCCCACTACTGTTATACGACTGTTGTACTGGGAGTGTAGGGGGCGCCCTATGTTTATAGACAGTGTTGTGACGGGGAGTGGTGGGGGCGCCCACCCACAGTAAATTGACAGTGTTGTGACTAGCAGTGTAAGGGTGCCACCCCCCTACTATTTATAAACTGTTGTGACTGGCAGTGTGTAGGGGCCCCCCCCTACTGTTGATATTGATATTTTTGCGGGAGTGTGTAGGGGGGCCATCCCTACTGTTGATATGACAGTGTTTTGCGCATGTTAGGGGGCGCCCACTACTGTTGATTGATAGTGGTGACTGGGGTGGTAGGGTCTGCCCACTATGTTTAATTGATGTTTGTGACTGGGAGGGTAGGGGCTGCCCACACGTTGATATTGAAGGTTTACTGGCAGGGGTAGGGGCTGCCCACTACTGTTTTATTTACAGGTTGGACGGGGAGGTTGTGGGGCTGCCCCCCATAATTGACAGGGGGTGACTGGGAGGTAAGGGTGCCACCCACTACTATGATATTTCATGTTTACTGCATGGAGGGGGCCCTCCACTACTGTTGATATTTTATATGTTGTGATGGGATTGTAGGTGCCTCCACTTGTTAAATTTACAGTGTTGTGAAATGCTGTTAGGTGCGCCCACTACTGTTTTATATTGTTGTTGGACTGGGATGTGTAGGGGGCTGCTCACTACTGTTGAATTTATAGGTTGGACGGCAGTGTTAGGGTGCTGCCCACTACTGTTTGATATTGAATTTTGTACGGCATGTGTAGGGGGCTCCCCCAAATGTTAATTGCAGTGTTGTGACGGCAGTGGTAGGGTGCTGCCCACTACTGTTTAACGACAGTGTTGTGACTGGGAGGTGTAGGGTGCTTTTCCCCATTGTTGATATGGTGTTGTGAAGCAGTGTGTAGGGGGCGCTCACTACTGTGAAGACAAATGTTGTGACTGGGAGTGTAGGGGGCCATCCACTATTGTTGAATTGACAGTGTTGTGACGCATGGTAGGGTGCCCATACTGGATATAAGTGTTTGACTGGGAGGTTTTAGGGTGCCATCCACTATTTTTGATATTGATAGTGTTTGGGCTGCATGTGTAGGTCGCCCACACTTTTGATATTGATAGTGTTGTGACGGCATTGTGGGTGCTCCCCACTACGTTGATATTGACAGTGTTGTGACTGGCAGGGTAGGGGCCCCACTATGTTGATATTTAATGTTGTGACTGCATGTGTAGGTGCTGCCCCCTACGTTGATACTGACAGTGTTGCGACGGGGAGTGTGTAGGGGGCTGTCCACTCTGTTTTATACGACATGTTTGACTGGGAGGTGTAGGGGGGCGCCACTACTTTGATACCCCACGTGTTCGACTGGCGTGTGAGGGGCTGTCCACTACTGTTAACGAAAAGTGTTTGACTGGCAGCGTGTAGGGGCTGCCCACTACTTTTGATATTTAAAAGGTTTTTGACTGGCGTGTTGGGTGCGCTCACTACTTTTATATTGACATTTTTGCGGCATTGGGTAGGATCCCCCCCCTACTTTTAGATGAAGTGTTGTGACTGGCAGTGTGTAGGGGGCTGCCCAAATCCTTTATACGACAGTTGTACGGCAGGTGTAGAAAACCACCCGCACGTTGATGAGACATGTGTGACGCAGGGGAGGGTGCGCCCCAAAATGTTGATTGCAGTTTGGACGCATGTTAGGGGCTGCCCACTACTGTTGATGTGACATTTGTGACGGGGAGTGTTAGGGTGCGCCCACTACGTTGATGATGACAGTGTTTGACGGCATGTGTAGGGTCCACCCCCTACTTTTAATTGACAGTTTGTACTGCAGTGTGTAGGGGCCACCCCACTACTGTTTTAATTGACAGGTTTTACTGGCAGTGGTTTGGGGGCTGCCCACTACTGTTTATGACAGTGTTGACTGCATGTGTGGGCTGCCCACTACTTTTATGAATGTTTGACGGGAGAAGGGGCGCCCACTACGTTATATTGCAGTTTGGACTGGCAGTGTTATGCGCCCACTACTGTAATTGACAGTTTGTGACGGGGATGTGTATGCTGCCCCCCCTACTGTTATATTGACATGTTTTTGACTGGGAAGGTAGGGTGCTGCCCCTACGTTGAATTTAAAATGGTTTTTGACGGGAGTGTTAGGTGCGCCCACACTGTTGATTTACAGTGGTTTTGACGGCAGTGTGTAGGGTCGCCCACTACTGTTGATTTGACAGTTTGTGACTGGCATGTGTAGGGGGCCACCCCCTACCTAAATGGGCTGGGGGAGCATTATGTTCTGCTGACACACTTCATTTCGCAAATCTCATACTAAAGTAAAGGAATTAATTTAATATAAAAAACTTTTTAAATGATATTCGGTGGTGCACTGCTTTGTACATTAAAAAGTTCTGTAATTCCTCAATCGTCTCTGTTTACACTTCTTCCTCTTTTCGGGCTGAACTTCAAGGGAAGTGTTCGGGTCCAAAAAAAACAAAAAATGTTTCCCCCCTTCCTTGCGTGTAATGTGAAATTTCCTTCCCCAAGGCCGGGAACCCCTGTAGGATAGATTTAAATTTTAAATCTGAACATAAATTTTGGGGGGGTGACGGTAAGCCAGCAATGGGTTCGACAAGGACCAAAATTCCAGCGCGAAAACATTTAAATTAAAGCCCGCGCAGAAACACTTTCCCATTTCCTACAAATTTAAAAGGGAAACCCAACCTAACCTCAGGATTGGGCCCCTTTTCCTCCCCAACACCACCCCTTCCCCCACACCATGAAATACAGTGGAACCTCAAATTTCGAAAGTATCGCTTATCGAACTCTTCGAAAATAAAAACTTTTTTTCGAACCAACTTTGTCCCTATTATCGAACTCGCCCCTATTTTCGAACCACCGGGTACCGGACCTGTCTGGCAGCCCGCTTTGTCTGCGTCCCCACGCAGGCGCCGTGAGCCAGCCTGGTTTTGTTGATGCTTGAGTGTACACTAACCTGCGCTCTCATTCAAACATTTTACGATTATTTCATTATGTTTAGTGCTTGTGGGACTGTGAAATAAGCTACAATGGGCCCCAAAAAACTTGCCAGTGGTACCCCTGTGGTAAAGAAAGTGAGAAACACCATAGATGTGAAGAAGGAAATAATACAGAAGTGGAATGATGTCCAAGTGGAATGATGTCCAAATGTTTGTGGAGAAGTACCACCCTGAGCAAGCTGAAACAAGCCATCTTTGCAACAAGTTCAGTGACAGAACCATGTCCCATTTTTAGGGAAATCTTAAAGAGGCACCAGAAAGAGAGGACTGTGGACAGTTATTTTGTGAGACAGGGGTCCAGTGACTCTCACGCTGGTCCTAGTGGCATTAAAAGACAGAAGGGAAGTAACTCCAGAGAGGGCTTTGATAACTGAAGTTCTCATGGAGGGGGATTCTCCTTCCAAACACTAACCCCAACTCCCTCTCTCTTCCCTATCTTCCAGATGCCATCACCAATCTTCAATAAAGGTAAGTAAAATGTTATTTTATATGTTTATTTAAATTTATTAATACATAATTGAACACTATATTTGTTGTGTGTATGTAAAACTATAATTAATCTCTATAAAATGTTTTTTTTTTTTTTGTGAATATTTTTGGGTTTCTGGAACGGATTAATTTTATTTCCATTATTTCTTATGGGAAATATTGCTTTGCTTTTCAGACTTTTCGAATTTAGAACTAACTCCTGGAACGGATTAAGTTCGATATTTGAGGTTCCACTGTACAATATACATACATTCTCAGGACAATCATCTTGCCTGTTATCAACATCAAACTCATTCATTTATATATTCTTGCCTTCACATTCCTTTAGTCATTTCTCTCTTGTTTCTCTCGTTCCCATCCTACCATTCTTTCATTGTTTTTCCATTTACTAAGCAATGGTTAGGCGAACACACGGTTTGGTGATCTTAAAATTTAACCCGAGTTTCAAGCACAGTAGAACCATAGACCCACTCGGCTCCAGCACAGCTGCCGGGTGGGACACACACCGCCTCAGAAATTAGAGGTAATCAGGTTTATTCTAAGGACTGGAGGGCAGAGTTGCTCCGGTTCATTCTATCAAGAATCCTTCACCTACACAAAGGCATCCCCCACCTCCCTCAGATGTGATGAATGGTTTGAAAAACCGACAAGTTGAAGATTGAGACACTTATGCAACATATGGGAATCTTTATTCAGGAAACGTTTCGCCACATAGTGGCTTCATCAGTCCAATACACAGTAGAAAGGCGTAAGGAGAGGAGGAGTTTGAGGTAATCAGTCCCTCAGCCTGGAGTCGATGTGTTCAGTCCATCAATCTTGTTGCATAAGTGTCTCAATCTTCACCTCCCTCAAATACAGAATAACTATAGAAAAGGCAGCCTAGGTCCAGCAGGTCAGCAGCCTAGCAGGTCCAACAGAGGCTATAAATCAGGCGTGTGGTCTCCTAGCAGTCAGGGAGGACAAAATAAGATCAAATCCCTGACAATATGGGTTAGATAATGGAAATAAAGCCTCCATTTTTCGTGTGTCTTTTATATTTCTTAAAAGTTTCAGATATTTTCAAGTATCGTTGATAATAGAAACACAAGAATTTTTAATGCAATTTTTTCCTATCAGTTGCTCATTGCTTTTAATTAGACATTTATTATAATTTACTCTCTTTACTATCTGAAAAATATTTTAAGAAAATAAAAGCAGAACTTCTGCTAAAATATGAATTATTATTTTCTGCCACATTTTTAAGAGGTAATAAATAACTAATTAAGTTAATGGGCGCAGGAAATTATTGCTGAAGCCAAATATGCGAATGTTAACAACAGTTTTTTATATTGCAGGAATAAATATTGTTAGTTTTTTTTTTAATCTAGTTTGACCGGCGGCATCATGAGTGATAAAAAGAATTCGTCAAATGCAAATGTTGATTAATTCTCCTAAGTGAAAAATTTGAAATTTTCTGAATTATTTCCGGCAGTGACGAGACTCTTAATTGTTCTGGAAAATATGAATAATTGATGACGAGGTAGCAGGTATGAATAATGAATATCATAAAGATAGTTTAACAATGTGTTGTCTCATGTATACATGCTAGTCTCTCTCTCTCTCTCTCTCTCTCTCTCTTTCTTACACAGGGCTCTACAAGGTTAGGTTTAAGATTTCTAACTTTATTTACAAGCCAATAGCTGTTACCTACATCAGCTCATTTGAAAGCCTTCTTATTGTTAAGAGATATACAAATAGTGAACAGGATGAAGTTGAAGCCATCTTTGGTCCAGTGATTTCATTTGGTCAAATGACTTCATTTCGTTGATACCGTTATGCTGTACAAACGTGTTCTAGACTGGGTCATCTTGGGAATAAATCATCTCAGTTGAAGTGATGTTCAGGAGAAGGGTACAGTCAGAGAGCGATAGCGAAAAGTGAGCTTCTACACAAGAGATTGCTGTGTAGAAGCTCAAGAGGTAACATAGACAGACAAACGCACCGCCGAAATTATACACAGCAGAGTCACACAACCAATGTTGACAGAAAATTAAGTTCACTAGGAAACTCCAAGTTCCCTGTGAAAACGGTTATTGGAAATTTTTGGGAAGACCTGATAAAAGATTTGATAAAACCCCACTGTGTTGGAGAAACGTTGTCAAAAGAGGATCGCGTTATACTCCATTTGTCTACTTTACCATTGTGTTGGTATTTTATACCATTTTCCTCCAAAGATTTCTGATGTTGAATCTGGTGAACTTTCCCTGGATTTCTGCTGTGAGGATCCCTGCCTGCGCTACCTCTTTTGGGTTTGGCATACTCTTGGCAACGCCAGTTTATACTGCTGTCTTTGAGGGGCATGGAAGGGAAGCCCTTTGCTCGTCATGCGGTGATTAATGTCATTGAGCATTTAGATGTGAGCCCCTCTCTTAGATTAAGCCTTGATGTGTTTGTGGTCAATGAAGTTGGTTTCTCTCCGTGTTCTTCTTGTATAGTGCCTGAGGTGCGTTTCTGTAGGCAGTGGACAGGAGACCCCAAGTGTCGAACTCGAGTGATTACCTTGGCTAATTTCTTGTTCGTGGTTCAGTTCATTCTAAGGATCTAAGAGTGAGGGTGGTGTTGACTTTGCTGTGATAGCCGTATTCTACAAAAGTCCTTAGCGGCAATCAGGAGAATCTTCAGTGTTTACTGAAGAGCTCCACGTAATCCTCACTGCTCCTGCTCTTTTAGCTGGCTTAATTAATTGGTTCTTGATTCACTATATACTCAGATTCTCAATGTGGCGCCTCTGCCCTGGCCTTATGTGCTTGTGTTCACCTCTGTGGTTCAAAAGATCCAGGGGTGGTTAGCTCGTCTTCACATACACGGCACAAGTACGTGGAGTTGTGTTTTGTCCTGAGCAATGAACAGAGGTGCTGAGGCAAAGGTTTCTGTAATTTGAACTCATCCCATTCTATAGAAAACTGGTTTACCTTACCATGATTTCATGGGTCATATTCACAGACATGTCTTTGGGAAGTGACAGGCCAGTGGGCCCTACAGACTAGGAGCAAATAATACAGGGATGTGGGTATTTGGCCTTCCTCCTTCAGCAGAAGTCATTATTTTAATGTGAATCTCTACTGACTTAAGGATCAGACACACATCTTGCCCATAACTTTCAGTTCACTAGTGCTTCTGTCCTCCTCCGTGTAGCTAGAGTGTGTAGCAAAGTTTTACAGTTCGCCCTCAGCTTAGGCCATTCTACTTTCATCACCGAGGTGGCTGTAAGGACCTCGAGGAATTTTTAGAATGTCTTTTAACATTAATAATTTAATGTTTTTAAACTGTTACATATTTTAACTTGGTATAATAGTGTTTAACTGTGTTGAGCATTTTATGTTCCTTGTTATTTATTGTTTATTCAGTATCTTTGTTTTTATTGTGTATGCTTGGTACATATTGTTTATATTGATAATATCACCGAGTGACCTACATAGTCAAATTCCTCTGTAAATATCACGCTGCTGTTGTTGTTGCTGCTGCTATTACTGCTGCTGTCATTGTTGCTATTGATTTTGCTGCTACTGCTGTTGATGCTGCTGCTGCTGCCACTGCTGCTATTGTTGTTGTTGCTGCTACTGCTATTGCTGCTACTGGTATTGCAACTGATATTGTTACTGCTATTGCTGCTACTGCTACTACTATTGCTGCTACTTCTGCTTCTGCTACTGCTGCTTCGGCTGCTGATAATGCTGTTGATATTTATGCTATGCTGCTGCTGTTATTGCTGCTGCTGTTATTGCTGCTGCTATTATTGCTGCTGCTGTTATTGCTGCTGCTGTTATTGCTGCTGCTGTTATTGCTGCTGCTATTATTGCTGCTGCTGTTATTGCTGCTCCTGTTATTGCTGCTGCTATTATTGCTGCTGCTGTTATTGCTGCTGCTGTTATTGCTGCTGCTATTATTGCTGCTGCTATTATTGCTGCTGCTATTATTGCTGCTGCTATTATTGCTGCTGCTGTTATTGCTGCTGCTGTTATTGTTGCTGCTATTATTGCTGCTGCTATTATTGCTGCTGCTGTTATTGCTGCTGCTGTTATTGCTGCTGCTATTATTGCTGCTGCTGTTATTGCTGCTGCTGTATTATTGCTGCTGCTATTATTGCTGCTGCTATTATTGCTGCTGCTGTTATTGCTGCTGCTGTTATTGCTGCTGCTATTATTGCTGCTGCTGTTATTCCTGCTGCTGTTATTGTTGCTGCTATTATTGCTGCTGCTATTATTGCTGCTGCTGTTATTGCTGCTGTTGTTATTGCTGCTGCTATTATTGCTGCTGTTGTTATTGCTGCTGCTGTTATTGCTGCTGCTGTTATTGCTGCTGCTATTATTGCTGCTGCTGCTGTTATTGCTGCTGTTGTTATTGTTGTTGCTATTATTGCTGCTGCTGTTATTGCTGCTGCTATTATTGCTGCTGCTATTATTGCTGCTGCTATTATTGCTGCTGCTGTTATTGCTGCTGTTATTATTGCTGCTGCTGTTATTGCTGCTGCTGTTATTGCTGCTGCTATTATTGCTGCTGCTGCTGTTATTGCTGCTGCTATTATTGCTGCTGCTGTTATTGCTGCTGCTATTATTGCTGCTGCTATTATTGCTGCTGCTATTATTGCTGCTGCTATTATAGCTACTGCTATTATTGCTGCTGCTGTTATTGCTGCTGCTGTTATTGCTGCTGCTATTATTGCTGCTGCTATTATTGCTGCTGCTATTATTGCTGCTGCTATTATTGCTGCTGCTATTATTGCTGCTGCTGTTATTGCTGCTGCTATTATTGCTGCTGCTGTTATTGCTGCTGCTGTTATTGCTGCTGCTATTATTGCCGCTGCTGCTGTTATTGCTGCTGTTGTTATTGCTGTTGCTATTATTGCTGCTGCTGTTATTGCTGCTGCTATTATTGCTGCTGCTATTATTGCTGCTGCTATTATTGCTGCTGCTGTTATTGCTGCTGCTATTATTGCTGCTGCTGTTATTGCTGCTGCTATTATTGCAGCTGCTATTATTGCTGCTGCTATTATTGCTGCTGCTATTATTGCTGCTGCTATTATTGCTGCTGCTGTTATTGCTGCTGCTGTTATTGCTGCTGCTGTTATTGCTGCTGCTATTATTGCTGCTTTGCTGTTATTGCTGCTGCTATTATTGCTGCTGCTATTACTGCTGCTTTCAGTTATTGCTGCTGCTATTATTGCTGCTGCTATTATTGCTGCTGCTATTATTGGCTGCAGCTGTTATTGCTGCTGCTGTTATTGCTGCTGCTATTATTGTGCTGCTAATTATTGCTGCTGCTGTTATTGCTGCGCTATTATTGCTGCTGCTGTTATTGCTGCTGCTATTATTGCTGCTGCTATTATTGCTGCTGCTATTATTGCTGCTGCTATTATTGCTGCTGCTATTATTGCTGCTGCTATTATTGCTGCTGCTGTTATTGCTGCTGCTATTATTGCCGCTGCTGCTGTTATTGCTGCTGTTGTTATTGCTGTTGCTATTATTGCTGCTGCTGTTATTGCTGCTGCTATTATTGCTCCTGCTATTATTGCTGCTGCTATTATTGCTGCTGCTGTTATTGCTGCTGCTATTATTGCTGCTGCTGTTATTGCTGCTGCTATTATTGCAGCTGCTAATTTTTGCTGCTGCTATATTGCTGCTGCTATTATTGCTGCTGCTATTATTGCTGCTGCTGTTATTGCTGCTGCTGTTATTGCTGCTGCTGTTATTGCTGCTGCTATTATTGCTGCTGCTGTTATTGCTGCTGCTATTATTGCTGCTGCTATTACTGCTGCTGCTATTATTGCTGCTGCTATTATTGCTGCTGCTATTATTGCTGCTGCTGTTATTGCTGCTGCTATTATTTGCTGCTGCTATTATTGCTGCTGCTATTAATTGCTGCTGCTATTATTGCTGCTGCTATTATTGCTGCTGCTATTATTGCTGCTGCTATTATTGCTGCTGCTGTTATTGCTGCTGCTGTTATTGCTGCTGCTATTATTGCTGCTGCTATTATTGCTGCTGCTGTTATTGCTGCTGCTATTATTGCTGCTGCTATTATTGCTGCTGCTATTATTGCTGCTGCTATTATTGCTGCTGCTATTATTGCTGCTGCTATTATTGCTGCTGCTATTATTGCTGCTGCTGTTATTGCTGCTGCTATTATTGCTGCTGCTATTATTGCTGCTGCTATTATTGCTGCTGCTATTATTGCTGCTGCTGTTATTGCTGCTGCTGTTATTGCTGCTGCTATTATTGCTGCTGCTGCTATTGGTGCTGCTATTACTATTACGACTACCAATATTGCGCGCGCGACCACACTCACTCGGACACAGAAACACGGGCACACACAGATACAGGTGTGTGTGTGTGTGAGCGCGCTCACACACACACACACACACACACACACACGAACCATGACTGTGAAGACAGGTGAGCCAAGATAACTTGGGGGAAGGGACACTCCACCCCTTCAGAGTACCTACTGGCAATACTCACCTGATTGTACTCACCTAATTGTGCTTGCACGAATCGATCGCTACTAGGTCCACTCTCTCCCTTCCCCATGAGCTTTATCATACCTCTTCTTAAAGCTATGTATGTATCCTGCGTCCACTTTTTCCACCCCCCATTCGGTTTTTAGCTGCTTTCG
>NC_069423.1:33960121-33967748 GCF_026875155.1 Cherax quadricarinatus | reverse complement strand
AATATATATATATATATATATATATATATATATATATATATAAATGAAGAAGTGGAAAAGAATTCTTCCTCCGTAAGCCATGCGTGTCGTAAGAGGCGACTAAAATACCGGGAGCAAGGGGCTAGTAACCCCTTCTGTATAGATTACTAAATTTAAAAAGAGAAACTTTTGTTTTTCTTTTTAAGGAGATACAAGATGCAAAACGATAATGAGGGAGGCGGGTGAGTTGAATAATTGCTTTAAGAATTTTGTGTTGCAATTAGCACATCTTCAGGAGCTTGCAATGTTGCAGAAATGACTAGGAAGTCCAAGTAGACTCGTTCAAAGGAAGGACTAGCTGGAATGAGATGGCACCGAGCAGACCAGTGCCAGGTGCCAGTAAGTTGAAAGAAAGACATTAAAACAGTAGCAGTAGAAAGCATATAAAAGCCCAGCAATATTAAATATTTAGTAATGACCTAGTGACCACAACATTAGTGACATGACAACTGTCACAAAAGTGCCATCAGACTTTATATCGTATCATTACAAATGATTTTAATATTCCGATCTCAAAACTCTCTGGACTGCGGTAAATGCAGTTCTACACTGATGAATTAAGCAGCATCCAGGTTCGGCTGCTCCCACACACATTTATGGATAAACCAGCATTTACATTGACCTTGTGTTTGGTCAATGTATTCTCTCTGTGCTCCATTATTCCTATATACCGTCTTTTACTGTATTTCTCTCTCTCTCTCCTCTTGTTCTGCTTTTCCGTATTCCCCTCTAATACTCACTAGTCCTCTCCATAATCTAGTTTACATCTTATTAATTTTCCCTTATTCTCACAGCATTGCTCTTAGCCTATTATTATCTCTCTCTCTCTCTCTCTCTCTCTCTCTCTCTCTCTCTCTCTCTCTCTCTCTCTCTCTCTCTCTCTCTCTCTCTCTCTCTCTCTCTCTCTCTCTCTCTCTCTCTCTCGCTCTCCCCTACAACAGCCTTAACGCATAGCATTAATTCCACACAAGGCAACATAGTGAAAGAGAATATTTAATGTTTCAGTGTGAGAGTAATCATACGTGATGGTTGCAGGGTGGAGGCGCACCTCTCAACCTTCTCATGTTTCAATTTATAGGTTAGTTTGTTAGAAATGCAGTAACTGTGGGCTTTTCCCTGGCACTGTGTTCACCCACGCAGATATAAACAAAGGTTTCCAATGAGCAACGGAAAGCAATATCATGTTCATTGAAGACAAATTTCAACTAATCCATTATGGAAAACTGGAGAAAATAATAGCTAAAACGGAATATACTACAAATTTTAATCATAAAACAGAGCGAAAAAGTAGTGTGAAGAACTTGGGAGTATTAATGTCACAGGATCTCCACCTTCAAGGATCACAACAGTCATTATTACATCTGTGAGGCAAATAATAGGATGAATAATGAAAACCCTCAAAATAAGCGATTCCATAAGTCATTTGCTCTCTCTAGGCTGGAATACTGCTATACACTAACAGTTCCATTCAAGGCAGGTGAAACCACAGATCTAGAAATGTACAGAGAATCTTCAATGCTCATATGAGTTCTGTCAAACACCTTAATTACTAGGAACAGTTGGAGTCACTTAACTTATACTCACTGGATCACAAGAGAGATACATTATAATATACAACAGGAAAATCCTAGACGAACTGGTACCAAATCTGCACACAGAAATCAATCCCTACGAAAGCAAAAGACTTGACAGACGGTGCAACACATCCCCAGTGAAAAGTAGTGGCGCCACTGGTACACTAAGAGAAAACACAATAAGGCTGTTGAATTCTCTTGAGCCCCGGACAAAACGGAAATTTCCAATAGATCCCTGACTGCCTTCAAGAAGGTCTAACTAAAGTCAGTACCCGGTCAGCCGGACTGTGGTTCGTACGTTTTACTACGTGCGACCAACAGTAACAGCCTGACTGATCAGGCCCTGATCCACCGGGAGGCCTGGTCAAGGACGGGGTCACGTGAGGCATTGACCCCCCGGAACACCCTCCAGGTAGACTCCAGGTAGATCTTTATCCTTGAGTGAGGTTTTCATCCTCTGTGTCTCTTGTCTGCGCTCCACGTCCAGTCTTTTTGTCCCTTTCAAATCTTCATAAGTTTCCATTTGCTAAAGTTGAATTCAATTTACAACTTATCTGACCAATCTTGCAGTTTGCCAAAATACATACGCAACCTTTCGTTGTTCTCATTTGTTTTGATTTTTCCTCATAAGTGTTATAACATCATCAAATAGTGATACGCTATTTACATCTAGTATTTCATTAACATATACCGGAAACACTACTGGTCCTAATACCGAACCTAGGAAAACCTCCCTAGTTAGTCTTACCCATTCTTACCTCTTCTCAGTCACTCTTTTCTTTCCACTGTGTGTGTGTGTGTGTGTGTGTGTGTGTGTGTGTGTGTGTGTGTGTGTGTGTGTGTGTGTGTGTGTGTGTTGACAGTTGTACCATCCCACCAATGAAAATTAAGGGTACCATGAATAAACAAAGAAACAACATAATAAGCATCAGGGGCCCAAAACTGTTCAGGTGCCTCCCAGCATACATAAGGGGATTATTACAAGACCTCTGACTGTCTTCAACAGGGAGCTGGACAAGCCCCTAAAGTCAGTACCTGACCAGCCAGACTATGATTTGTACGCTTGATTGCGTGCAGATAGCAGAAACAGCCTGACTGATTAGGCCCTGATTCACCACGAGGCCTGGTCACGGACCGGGACGCAGGGGCGTTGATCCCGGAACACCCTCCAGGCATACCCCAGGACTGTGTGTGTGTGTAAATATTATATATATGTCGTAACGAATAGCTAAACGCGATTTTCGCTTAAATAGCAACACTCTTCTTGCCGAATAAGGCAAGCGAAAATTTGTGTATGCAACGATTTCGTAAAAATCATTCTGAACCTAACGAAAAATATATTTCACTGTGTTTGTTTATTAATTATTGTAAATTTATCTCAAATATATTTAGTTGGAGTAGGCTAAATTAAATTGCGCTTGTTATAATAAGGTTAGGTAAGTTTTCTAAGGTTCTTTTGGTATAAAATTATTAATTTTTACATTAACATAAATGGAAAATTTGTCTTTAAACGTATAAGAGAAAATTTTAGAAAGGACTTAATTTTAAGTAAGTTCTTGTTAATTGACCAGTTTTACAATTTTACCTAATTATTAAAATTATTATATATATATTATATATAAATTATATATATATATATATATATATATATATATATATATATATATATATATATATATATCCATATATATATATATAAAATATATATATATATATATATATATATATATATATACATAAATATATATAATATATATATATATATATATATATATATATATATATATATATAAAATTTTTATATATATATATATAATATATATATATTTTTAATATATATATATATATAATATATATATATATATATATATATATATATATATATATTATATATATATATCTTCAAAAAACCACTGTGAAACAAATAGAAATTCCAAGCGCTTTCGTGACACTCACATTATCAAGGAACATTAAAAGTAATGCATCAAAGGAAGGCATATAAAGGGTCTAGCCCACACCTCACTATCAAATCCCACAACAAAGCAACACCTGACGCGCGATTCGTAAGAAAGGGAACACTGCAGCAGGCTCGCTGGCCCAACTAGACAGGTCCTTCACACAACCCACCAACAAACTATTCTACCCAAGAATTAAGAATTTTAAAATTTATTATTTGTCCAATGTATTATTAAATTCTTCCCAAATTCTATTAATTATAAAGGATCAAATTTTTATAAAAAACCAAAAGGGAAAATATTCATATTATTGTCAAAACTGCTTTTTATGAAACAAAATTCAATTATATTCCTGTCGACCATGGACTTGCTGATATTTACTTTCCAATTTTTTGAAAATCAATTGGTGGTTAAAATCTCTTACAGGGAATAAATAGAGCATTGGAATCTTGTCCAGTTCTAATGCTATATTTTGTTGTTTTAATCTTAGTTCGAGATTTTTACCAGTTTTACCATAATAAACTTAATAGCAAATTTTACAAGGAATCTTATAGACACATCCGTCAGCATTTTGGGGGAAATTCTTTATCAAAAGTTTTTTTTACTGTATCAAGATTTTTGAATACAACTTGAATATTAAAAGTCTTAAGAAGAGAAGGCATATCAACCAAGTTTTCATGGTAAGGGAGAACCTTACTTATCATTAAATACAAATTTTGCATCAACAATGCAAAGTTTAATAAGTTTAATGATAGTAGGAACTCGCAATAGTAAATCATAATTAACGAATTCTTCAGATAAGAAACTTAATAAATCATCAACAGGAACTTTCGTAAACAAGGAAGTAACATCAAAACTAAATGATTTTAACATGGTTAGTTTTGATGTTACTTCCTTGTTTACGAAAGTTCCTGTTGATGATTTATTAAGTTTCTGAAGAACTCGTTTTAAATTATGATTTACTATTGCGAGTTCCTACTATCATTAAACTTATTAAAACTTTGCATTGTTGATGCAAAATTTTGTATTTAATGATAAGTTTTACACTCAGAAGTTTGGTATGGGAATGGGAAATCCTCTTTTACCTGTTCTTAGTAACCTATATATGGAATTTTTTGAAACAAGGCTGCTTAACACAATCCTCCCTAATAGAGCTAAATGGTTCAGATATGTTGATGATATTTTGTGTCTTATGCCCAAAATGTAGATATACCCATTTCCTTTGGGAAATTAAATAACTTTGCCCATTCTATAAACTTTACTGTTGAGTTTGAAGAAAATAACTCATTGCCTTTTCTAGATGTTTTTAAATTTTTAAGAGTAATAATGAATTCAAATTTAAAATTTACAGAAAACCTACAAATAACTGTTCCTATGTCCACTATTATTCTTCACATCAAGATAGAGTTAAACTGTCTATTTTCTCATCAATGTTTTTGAGAGCTTTGCGTATTTGTAGTCCTGAGTTCATAGATGAGGAAATATCCAAAATTTATGAAACAGGTAATGATTTGAAATATGCAAGAAACGTAATTGATAAATCTTTTGAAATTGCTAGAAATACTTTTTACAATCCAAAAAGGGACAACCAGCCTTATTCAACTAAAAATATGTTGGTTCTCCCTTACCATGAAAACTTGGTTGATATGCCTTCTCTTCTTAAGACCTTTTAATATCAAAGTTGTATTTAAAAACCTTGATACAGTAAATAAACTTTTGATAAAGAATTCCCCCCAAAATGCTGACAGATGTGTCTATAAGATTCCTTGTAAAATTTGCGATAAAGTTTATTACGGTCAAAGTGATAAAAATATCGAACTAAGATTAAAACAACATAAATATAGCATTAGAACTGGACAAGATTCCAATGCTCTATTTATTCATGTGAGAGATTTTAACCATCCAATTGATTTTCAAAAAGTTGAGAAAGTTGTATCAAGCAAGTCTATGGTCGACAGGAATATAATTGAATCTTGTTTCATAAAAAGCAGTTTTGACAATAAAATGAATATTTCCTTTGGTTTATATAAATTAGATCCATTTATAATTAATAGAATTTGGGAAGAATTTAATAATACATTGGACAAATAATAAATTTTAAAATTCTTAATTCTTGGGTAGAATAGTTTGTTGGTGGGTTGTGTGAAGGACCTGTCTAGTTGGGCCAGCGAGCCTGCTGCAGTGTTCCCTTTCTTACGAATCGCGCGTCAGGTGTTGCTTTGTTGTGGGATTTGAGTGAGGTGTAGGCTAGACCCTTTATATGCCTTCCTTTGATGCATTACTTTTAATGTTCCTTGATAATGTGAGTAGTCACGAAAGCGCTTGGAATTTCTATATTGTTTCACAGTGGTTGTTTTGCATATATATTATATATAATATATATATATATATATATATATATATATATATATATATATATATATATATATATATATATAAATATATATATATATATATATATATATATTATATATGTATATACATATATATATATATTTTTTTATTCGCCGGTATTCTCCCGGCCCTGGTCTTTTCCAAGTAGTGGTGACCCGGCCTTGGCTCCCTATCTGGGGAGTGTCTCGAGACTTAAGTCTCCCATGGGAGGAGGTACAAGTACCCCCTCATCTTTGGGACTAACTGTCCCCAGGCCTAGCCACATTCCCCGCTCTCACGGGGCTCGTAGGGAGAAGCTAGGCTTCTGGTCTGCCATCTGCCCCCCCAAAGGGGCTCGTGGGGATGGCAGTCTTGTGAGCTGCAGGTGGTAGCAAGCTCAGGCCTTATCATATTATATATATATATATATATATATATATATATATATATATATATATATATATATATATATATATAAAATATATATATATGTATATGTAAAGCATGCTACAATACCGGGGGTTCGATCTCAGCTAGTCGCATTATTTGTTTAAAACCAATTTTTATTGGATACATTAATTGACTAGCGGGAATCGACGGTCCAGGACATCCCAACGAGGACCATCAAGAAAGTTATGAGGAATACCTTCAATGAAGGTTAAAACAGTCAGGTTAAATTTTGGATAGAGTTGTCTTAGAGATAGTAAGAAGCGGCAGAGGGTGTGATTTTTTTGGGCTAGGATGGAGGATATTGTTAGCCGTCTTGACATTATGAAAGTTACTAGAAGTAATCCTATTATCTATCTCAGTGCTGGAGGCAATGATGTTGGCAGACGTAGGACTGAGGATCTGATAAACAGATAAAGTTCAGTGATAGACATAATTATGAACAGAGGGCACCCTGTAATATGTGGCATTTTTCCAAAGGAGAAGTTGGAAATGAATAGATGTCCAGAGCAACTGGTGTCACTTGCTGGCTGGACGAACGTCGTCATGAGGTTTACTTTCTCCTATGTACGGGTTATTTATGTCTGGCTTACTATCTTTATCTCTTCTTTTCTCCACTCCCACCTCTACCAAATATTCAACGCTGAGCACAATAAGTTACTCAAGCACATCTCAGCTCCCAGTGGTAACCTATATTCAATTTAATCAATATCAGATTCACTCAAGGTGAAAACAATATCATTATTACTTTGATATGTCGGAACACAAAAATTTTCATTGCTGTCTCCATCAGTTTTGTTCTCCATGTTTCTGGTCCTCCAAGTGAGTCCCAGTTCTCCCAGTCTATCTCCTTGTGACTACAATTATCTTTGCTTTGGTTTTGTGTGCCACATTTTCTAGCATTCGTTTTGCGGTTCTATTGTTTTCATCTTACTCCTTCCTCGGTCTTCTGTTGCTTAGTGGGGGTTATAAACCACTGCTATTATTTCCTTGAGTCCTCTAATCATTATTTCTCCCACTATATAGTAACTAAAGTTATCAGTATTTATATTTCCCATCTCAAAACTCTAATGATTCTTTACCAGTAATGTCACCACACCACAATGTCCTCTTCCTCTGATTTCAGTTTCTTGTCACAGTGAGGTACCCTTCTGGGAATAATGGAATGATTATCCTTCCAAAACTTTTGTCTGTTATAGCTATAATGTCTGGATGCTCTTCATCTACCCTGTCTTTCTA
>NC_069423.1:33930121-33957621 GCF_026875155.1 Cherax quadricarinatus | reverse complement strand
CACAGGAGGAAAACAACTCAAGGCCCAGGAAAATCAGGCTAAGGAAGGAAGGAGGAGAGACAACAAGAAATGACCGTGAAGTATGTGAAGAATAAAACAAGAGATTCAAAGAAGTTTCACAGAGGGACAAAGGGACTCCAGAAAGACGGAGAGGTGGGGCACACCACCAAGTGCTGGACACAGTGCCAAAACCGAGGAAAAGTGAAGAGGCTTTGAGTGAGCTAGATACCCAAAGGCAATGGGGCCAGATAACATCTCCCCAGGGGTATTGAGAGAGGGAGCCAGAGGCGCTATGTGTACCCCTAACAACAATATTCAATACATCTATCGAAACAGGGAGATTGCCTGAGGCATGGAAGACAGAAAAATGTAGTCCCAATCTTTAAAAAAGGAGACAGACATGAAGCATTAACTACAGACCAGTGTCACTGACATGTATAGTATGCAAAATCATGGAGAAGATTACAGGGAAGAGTGGTGGAACACCTAGAAAGGAATGATCTCATCAACAGCAGCCAACATGTTTCAGGACGGGAAATCCTGTGTCACAAACCTACTGGAGTTCTATGACATGGTGACAGCAGTAAGACAAGAGAGAGAGGGGTGGGTGGATTGCATTTTCTTGGACTGCAAGAAGGCGTTTGACACAGTTCCACACAAGAGATTGGTGCAAAAACTGGAGGACCAAGCAGGGATAACAGGGAAGGCACTACAATGGATCAGGGAATACTTGTCAGGAAGACAGCAGCGAGTCATGGTACGTGGCGAGGTGTCAGAGTGGGCACCTGTGACCAGCGGGGTCCCGCAGGGTCAGTCCTAGGACCAGTGCTGTTTCTGGTATTTGTGAACGACATGACGGAAGGAATAGACTCTGAGGTGTCCCTGTTTGCAGATGACGTGAAGTTGATGAGAAGAATACACTCGATCGAAGACCAGGCAAAACTACAAAGGGATCTGGACAGGCTGCAGACCTTGTCCAGCAATTGGCTCCTGGAGTTCAATCCCACCAAGTGCAAAGTCATGAAGATTGGGGAAGGCAAAGAAGGCCGCAGACGGAGTACAGTCTAGGGGGTCAAGACTACAAACCTCACTCAAGGAAAAAGACTTGGGGTGAGTATAACACCAGGCACATCTCCTGAAGCGCACATCAACCAAATAACTGCTGCAGCATATGGGCGCCTAGCAAACCTCAGAACAGCATTCCGACATCTTAATAAGGAATCATTCAGGACCCTGTACACCGTGTATGTTAGGCCCATATTGGAGTATGCGGCACCAGTTTGGAACCCACACCTAGCCAAGCACGTGAAGAAACTAGAGAAAGTGCAAAGGTTTGCAACAAGACTAGTCCCAGAGCTAAGAGGTATGTCCTACGAGGAGAGGTTAAGGGAAATCAACCTGACGACACTGGAGGACAGGAGAGATAGGGGGGACATGATAACGACATACAAAATACTGAGAGGAATTGACAAGGTGGACAAAGACAGGATGTTCCAGAGATTGGACACAGTAACAAGAGGACACAGTTGGAAGCTGAAGACACAGATGAATCACAGGGACGTTAGGAAGTATTTCTTCAGCCACAGACTAGTCAGTAAGTGGAATAGTTTGGGAAGCGATGTAGTGGAGGCAGGATCCATACATAGCTTTAAGCAGAGGTATGATAAAGCTCACGGCTCAGGGAGAGTGACCTAGTAGCGATCAGTGAAGAGGCGGGGCCAGGAGCTCGGACTCGACCCCCGCAACCTCAACTAGGTGAGTACAACTAGGTGAATACACACACACAGACACACACACATACACACACACACACACAGACACACATACACACACACACATACACACACACCATACACACACACATACACACATACACACACACACACACACACACACACACACACACACACACACACACACACACACACACACACACACACACACACACACACACACACACACACACACACGAACACTGGAGGAGGTACTAGAGAAGTGGCACTGCTGATCAAAAACCGATGGAATTTTGATAAGCTGAAGAGAGGAGACAGCGGAGAAGCAAGCGATTATATAGAGGGAACACTTCACTCTGGAGGTCCCAAAGTGGTAATTGGAGTGATGTATAACCCACCACAGAACAGCAGGAGGCCAAGGCAAGAGTATGATGAGAGCAAAAGAGCGATGGTTGACACACTGGCTACAGTGGCCAGAAGAGCTCATGCATGCAGGGCAAAGCTCCTGATCATGGGTGACTTTAACCACAAGGAAATCGATTGGGAGAACTTGGAGCCACATGGGGGCCAAGATACATGGAGGGCTAAGATGATGGAGGTGGTACTGGAAAACTTCATGTACCAACACGTAAGGGACACTACAAGAGAGAGAGAGAGGATGAACCAGCAAGACTGGACCTAGTATTCACCTTGATTAGTGCAGATATTGAGGACATAACATACGAAAGACCCCTTGGGGACAGCGATCATGTGGTTTTAAGCTTCCAATACACAGTAGAGCTACAAGTGGAGGGGAAAGCAGGAAGGCCAGGGCGAATGAAGCCAAACTACAAGAAAGGGGACTACACGGGAATGAGGAACTTCCTGAACGGGGTTAAGTGGGACAGAGAACTGGCAGGGAAGCAGTTAATGAGATGATGGAATATGTAACAACAATGAGCAAGGAGGCTGAGGAGAGGTTTGTACCCAAGGGTAATAGGAATAATGAAAAAGCCAGGATGAGCCCATGGTTCATCCAAAGGTGCAGTGAGGCAAAAACCAAGTGTGCTAAAGAATGGAAGAAATATAGAAGGCAAAGGGCCCAGGAGAATAAGGAGAGCAGTCGTAGAGCCAGAAATGAATTTGCACGTGCTGTTGGAGTGTGAGCAAAGTAACATTTATGAAGGGGTTCAGGGAAACCGGCAGGCCGGACTTGAGTCCTGAAGGAGGGGTGTTAATGTTGCAGTTCAAAAACTGTAGTGTAAATCACCCCTCTAGCAAGACAGTGATGGAGTGAATGATGGTGAAAGTTTTTCTTTTTCGGGCCACCCTGCCTTGGTGGGAATCAGGCAGTGTGATAATAAAAAAAAAAAAAAGAAGGGAGGCCCAACGACAATATGAAAACGACATAGCAGCGAAAGCCAAATCTGACCCGAAGCTGTTATACAGCCACATCAGGAGGAAAACAACAGTCAAGGACCAGGTAATCAGGCTAAGGAAGGAAGGAGGAGAAACAACAAGAAATGACCGTGAAGTATGTGAGGAACTCATCAAGAGATTCAAAGAAGTGTTCACAGAGGAGACAGATGGGTCTTCAGAAAGACGGAGAGGTGGGGCACACCACCATGTACTGGACACAGTGCACACAACCGAGGAAGAAGTAAAGAGACTTCTGAGTGAGCTAGACACCTCAAAGGCAATGGGGCCGGATAACATCTCTCCATGGGTCCTGAGAGAGGGAGCAGAGGCGCTATGTGTACCCCTAACATCAATATTCAATTCATCTATCGAAACAGGGAGATTGCCTGAGGCATGGAAGACAGCAAATGTAGTCCAAATCTTTAAAAAAAGGAGACAGACATGAAGCACTAAACTACAGACCAGTGTCACTGACATGTATAGTATGCAAAGTCATGGAGAAGATTATCAGAAGAGTGGTGGAACGCCTAGAAAGGAATGATCTCATCAACAGCAGCCAACATGGTTTCAGGGACGGGAAATTTTGTGTCACAAACCTACTGGAGTTCTATGACATGGTGACAGCAGTAAGACAAGAGAGAGAAAGGTGTGGGTGGATTGCATTTTCTTGGGCTGCAAGAAGGCGTTTGACACAGTTCTACACAAGAGATTAGTGCAAAAACTGGAGGACCAAGCAAGGATAACAGGGAAGGCACTACAATGGATCAAGGAATACTTGTCAGGAAGACAGCAGGGAGTCATGTTACGTGGCGAAGTGTCAGGGTGGGCGCCTGTGACCAGCGGGATCCCACAAGAGTCAATCCTAGGACCAGTGCTGTTTCTGTTATTTGTGAGTGACATGACGGACGGAATAGACTCTGAGGTGTCCCTGTTTGCAGATGACGTGAAGTTGATGAGAAGAATTCATTCGATCGAAGACCAGGCAGAACTACAAAGGGATCTGGACAGGCTGCACACCTGGTCCAGCAATTGGCTCCTGGAGTTCAACCCCACCAAGTGCAAAGTCATGAAGATTGGGGTAGGGCAATGAAGACCGCAGACGGAGTACAGTCTAGGGGGACAGAGACTACAAACCTCACTCAAAAAAAAGATCTTGGGGTGAGTATAACACCAGGCACATCTCCTGAAGCGCACATCAACCAAATAACTGCTGCAACATATGGGCGCCTAGCAAACCTCAGAACAGCATTCTGACATCTTAATAAGGAATCATTCAGAACCCTGTACACCGTGTACGTTAGGCCCATATTGGAGTATGCGGCACCAGTTTGGAACCCACACCTAGCCAAGCACGTGAAGAATCTAGAGAAAGTGCAAAGGTTTGCAACAAGGCTAGTCCCAGAGCTAAGGGGTATGTCCTACGAGGAGAGGTTAAGGGAAATCAACCTGACGACACTGGAGGACAGGAGAGATAGGGGGGACATGATAACGACATACAAAATACTGAGAGGAATTGACAAGGTGGACAAAGACAGGATGTTCCAGAGATGGGACAGAGCAACAAGGGGACACAGTTGGAAGTTGAAGACACAGATGAATCACAGGGATGTTAGGAAGTATTTCTTCAGCCACAGAGTAGTCAGTGGGAAGCGATGTAGTGGAGGCAGGATCCATACATAGCTTTAAGCAGAGGTATGGCAAAGCTCACGGTTTAGGGAGAATGACCTAGTAGCAACCAGCGAAGAGGCGGGGCCAGGAGCTTAACTGCTGAATCAAAGACACCACAATGAACACACACACCACACACACGACACACACACACACACACACAACACACACACACACACACACACACACACTACAACACACACACACACACTACACACAACACACACACACACACACACACACACACACATACACACAACACACACACACACACACACCAAAACACACACACACACACACATAAACACACACACACACACACAGACATACACACACACACACACACAACATACACACACACACACACACACACAACACACACACAACACACACATCAACACACATACACACACACACACACCACACACACACACACACCACACCACACACACACACACACACCACATACACACACACACACACACACACACACACATACACACACAACACACACACACACACACACACACACACACACACACACACACACACACACACAACACACACACACACACACACACACACACACACACACACACACACACACACACACACACACACACACAGTCAACGGGAAATCGACAAAGTTGAACATTAAAATAGCGTGATCCCTCAGGAAGACTAAAAATAGAAGAAGTTGTGCAATGAATTGTTCTTGGCCGCCCACTGCAGCAGCTGCTGCCACCCACTGCAGCAGCTGCTGCCACCCACTGCAGCAGCTGCTGCCACCCACTGCAGCAAGCTGCGCCACCCACTGCAGCAGCTGCGCCCACCCCACGCAGCAGCTGCTGCCACCCACTGCAGCAGCTGCTGCCGCCCACTGCAGCAGCTGCTGCCGCCCACTGCAGCAGCTGCTGCCACCCACTGCAGCAGCTGCTGCCACCCACTGCAACGGCTGCTGCCACCCACTGCAGCAGCTGCTGCCACCCACTGCAGCAGCTGCTGCCACCCACTGCAGCAGCTGCTGCCACCCACTGCAGCAGCTGCTGCCACCCACTGCAGCAGCTGCTGCCGCCCACTGCAGCAGCTGCTGCCGCCCCCACTGCAGCAGCTGCTGCCACCCACTGCAGCAGCTGCTGCCACCCACTGCAGCAGCTGCTGCCACCCACTGCAGCAGCTGCTGCCGCCCACTGCAGCAGCTGCTGCCGCCCACTGCAGCAGCTGCTGCCACCCACTGCAGCAGCTGCTGCCACCCACTGCAGCAGCTGCTGCCACCCACTGCAGCAGCAGCTGCCACCCACTGCAGCACTGCTGCCACCCACTGCAGCAGCTGCTGCCGCCCACTGCAGCAGCTGCTGCCACCCACTGCAGCAGCTGCTGCCACCCACTGCAGCAGCTGCTGCCACCCACTGCAGCAGCTGCTGCCGCCCACTGCAGCAGCTGCTGCCGACCCACTGCAGCAGCTGCTGCCACCCACTGCAGCAGCTGCTGCCACCCACTGCAGCAGCTGCTGCCACCCACTGCAGCAGCTGCTGCCACCCACTGCAGCAGCTGCTGCCACCCACTGCAGCAGCTGCTGCCGCCCACTGCAGCAGCTGCTGCCACCCACTGCAGCAGCTGCTGCCGCCCACTGCAGCAGCTGCTGTCACCCACTGCAGCAGCTGCTGCCACCCACTGCAACGGCTGCTGCCACCCACCACACAGCAGTAGCAGCAGTGTTGTCGCCGCCGTCGCCGCCGCCGCCGCCACCTTCAATAAGCCACGCAACATTTCCATTTAATTAAAAGAGTTCTGTGTGACAGTCAACAAGTCTAATGTAAATTACCCGTTACTGAGTGAGGCAAGAAACCTGCTTCCCCTGGAGGTCACTCCCCTAGGGCCACTCCCCTGGGGTCGCTTCCCGGGGGCCACTCCCCTTGCGTCACCCTCGTGGTGTCGCTTCCCGGGTGTGTCACTTCCCGGGTGTGTCACTTCCCGGTGCGTCACTTCCCGGGTGTGTCACTTCCCGGGTGTGTCACTTCCCGGGTGTGTCACTTCCCGGGAGGGTCACTTGCCATGGGTCACTCCCCCGGGGGGTCACTTGCCAGGGGTCACTCCCCGGGGGGGGTCACTAATGCAACAGACTTCACTAATATGACTGGCGAGAGAGTGTGAGTGCCTGGTCTCGACTGGTCTCAGAGAAGCAACATGGAAGTAGTTCACTGTGACAGTTTGTAGGTAACTCAACCACTCATTTTCAGGTATCCCCCTGAAAGAGAATACTTAGTATGATACCAGATATCCCTTGAAGGGGAATACATAGTATAATACCAGGTATCCAGTGAAAGAGAATACTTAGTGTCATACCAGGTATCCCCTGAAAAGGAAAGCTAGTGTAATACCAGTTATCCTCTGAAGGAGAATACTTAGTGCAATACCAGGTATCCCCTGAAAAGGAATACCTAGTGTAAAACCAGGTATCCCCTGTAAGGGAATACTTAATGTAATACCAGGTATTCCCTGAAAGAGAATACTTAGTGTAATATCAGGTATCCCCTGCAAGGGAATACTTAATGTAATACCAGGTATCCCCTGAAAGAGAATACTTAGTGTAATATCAGGTATCCTCTGAAATGGAATACTTAATGTAAAACCAGGTATCCCCTGAAAGGCGACATTAAGTATCCCTTCAAAATGAACGCTTCTGGCGAATAATCTGCTATCCCCTTCTTCATATTATCATCATAACTAAGCGCTAAACCCATAAGGGTGATGCAGCTAGTATTCCCTTAAATCGAATACTTTTAATGCAATATCAAGAATCCCTTGAGAGGGAATATTTAGTGTAGTTTCAAGTATCCCTTGATAGAGGTTATCGAGCTGTTTGCATTATTCCCATCACTTCTGTGCGATAACTTGAAAATGTATCATGTGATCGGGTTGAAACTTTGACCACTGATGTATCCTGCGTAGATAAACAGACCAATAACTACTGGCCCGTGTTGATGCTAATTTTCCAGTCGTATTAAGGCAATAGGGATATTATTTTCGGTGTGATAACTCAGGAATGGTTCTTCTGAAAGGCTTGAAACTCTCAATGCTGGTATATCGCCGTGAGTGCAGAGTCTGTGTGGTTTCTGGCCGCCCCCCCGCCCCCACCGGGTGTTATCTTGCAAGTTTAAGTGAATAAATTGTGATGGTAATTAGTGTGCAATAACTCAGCAATGATTGGTCACTAAACTTTCTACAATATTGTGTTAATACTGAAGGTAAAGTAAACCTTTTGATGAGTTACTTACCTGTGTGTGTGTGTGTGTGTGTGTGTGTGTGTGTGTTGTGTGTGTGTGTGGGGTGTGTGTGTGTGTGTGTGTGTGTGTGTTGTGTGTGTGTGTTTTGTGTATGTGTGTGTGTTTTTGTGTGTATGTGTTGTGTGTGTGTGTGTGTGTGTGTGTGTGTGTGTGTGTGTGTGTGTGTGTGTGTGGTGTATGTGTGTGTTGTATGTGTATGTGTGTGTGTGTGTGTGTGTGTGTGTGTGGGGTGTGTAGGTGTGTGTGTGTGTTTTGTGTTGTGTGTGTGTGTGTGTGTATGGTGTGTGTGTAGTGTATGTGGGGTGTGTTTTGTGTTGTGGTGGTGTGTGTGTGTGTGGTGGTGTTGTGTGGGGTGTTGTGTGTGTGTGTGTTGTGTGTTGGTGTGTGTTGTGTTGTGTGTGTGTGTGTATTTTGGGGGTGTGTTGTGTATGGTGTGTGTGTGGTGTGTGTGTATGTGTGGTGTGTGTGTGTGTGGGGTTTTTGTGTGTGTGTGTGTGTGTGTATGTGTGTGGTGTGGTTGTGTGTGTGTGTGTGTGTGTGTGGTGTGTGTGTGTGTGTGTTGTGTTTTTGTGTGTGTGTGTTGTGTGTGTGTGTATGTGTATGTGTGTGTGTTGTGTGTGTGGTGTGTGGTGGTTGTGTGGTTGTGTGGTGTGTGTGTGTGTGTGTTGTGTGTGGTGTGGGGGTGTTGTGTGTGTGTGTGTGTGGTGTTGGTGGGTGTGGTGTGTGTGTGTTGGTGTGTGTGTGTGTGTGTGTGTGTGTGGGTTTGTTATGTGGGTGTGGTGTGTGTGTTGTGTGTGTGGTGTGTGTTGGTGTGTGTGTGGGTGTGTTGTGTGTGGTGTGTGGGGTGTGGTGTGTGTGTGTGTGTGTGGGTGTGTGTGTGTGTGTGTGTGTGTGGTGGTGTTGTGTGTGGTTTTGTGGGTGTGTGTGTGTTTGGTGTGGTGTGTGGGGTGGTGTGTGTGTGTGTGTGTGTGGTGGTGTGTGTGTGGTGTGTGTATGTGTGTGGTGTGTGTGTGTGTGGGTGTGTGGTGTGGTTTTGGGGGTGTGTGTGTGTGTGTAGTGTGTGTGGTGTGGTGTGTGGTGGTGTGTGTGTGGTGTGGTGTGGGTGTGGGGTGTGTGTGTTTTGGTGGGGTGTGTGTGGTGTGGTGTGTGTGTTGGTGTGTGTGTGTGTGTGTGGTGTGTGTTGTGGGTGTTGTGTGTGGGGTGTGTTGGTGTGTGTGTGTGGGGGGGGGGGGGGTTTTTGTGGGGGGGGGGGGGGGGGGTGGGGTGTTGGGTGGGGGTTGCGGTGGGGTGTTTTGTGTGGGGGGTGGGGGGGGTGGGGGGTGGGTGTGGGGGGGGGGGGGTGTGTGGGGTGTGGGGTTTTGGGGGGGGTTGGGTGGGGGGGGGGGGGGGGGGGGGGGTGTGGGTTTTTTGGTGGGGGGGGGGTGGTTTGGGGGGGGGGGGTTGGGGTTGGTGGTTTGGTGGTTGGATGTGGGGGGTGTGTGTGTGGTGTGGTGTTGTGTGGGTGTGTGGTGTGTGTGTTTTCCCCATTTGCGGTTTCGGGGGGCGAGCCACAGCTCCCCGGGCCCCGCCCCTTTCTGATTTCACTAGGGCCCCTCTTCCCCCCCCCATGAGGTTTAATACCTCGCCTTAAAACTATGTATGGTTCCTGCCTCCACTAAGTCACTTTCTAGGCTATTCCATGCCTGACTACTCTATGACTGAAGAAATACTTCCTAACATCCCTTTGATTCATCTGAGTCTTCAACTTCCAATTGTGACCTCTTTTGTCTGTGTCCCTTCTCTGGAACATCCCGTCTTTGTCCACCTTGTATATTCCGCGCAGTATTTTATATGTCGTTATCATGTCTCCCCTGACCCTCCTGGCCTCCAGTGTCGTCAGACCGATTTCCCTCAACCTTTCTTCGTAGACAATCCCCGTAGCTCTGGGACTAGTCTTGTTGCAAACCTTGCACTTTCTCTAATTCTTGACGTGCTTGACTAGGGTGGATTCCAAACTGGTGCTGCATACTCCAGTATGGGCCTGACGTAAATGGTATACAGAGTCTTAAACGAATCCTTACTGAGGTAACGGAACGCTATCCGTAGGTTTGCCCGGCGCCCGTATGCTGCAGTAGTTATCTGATTGATGTGCGCCTCAGGAGATATGCTCGGTGTTATACTCACCCCCAGATCTTTTTCCTTGAGTGAGGTTTGCAGTCTTTGGCCATCTAAACTATATTGTGTCTGCGGTCTTCTTTGCCCTTCCCCAATCTTCATGACATTGCATTTGGCAGGATTAAATTCAAGGAGCCAGTTGCTGGACCAGGCTTGTAGCCTGTCCAGGTCTCTTTGTAGTCCTGCCTGATCCTCATCCGATTTGATTCTTCTTATTAACTTCGCATCATCTGCAAACAAGGACACTTCTGAGTCTATCCCTTCCGTTATGTCGTTCACATATACCAAGAACAGCACAGGCCCTAAGACTGACCCCTGTGGAACCCCGCTTGTCACAGGCGCCCACTCTGACACCTCGTCGCGTACCATGACTCGTTGTTGCCTCCCTGTCAGGTATTCTCTGATCCATTGCAGTGCCTTTCCTGTTATGTGTGCCTGATCCTCTAGCTTTTGCAGTAACCTCTTGTGAGGAACTGTGTCGAAGGCCTTCTTGCAGTCCAAAAATATGCAGTCGATCCACCCCTCTCTCTCTTGTCTTACTTCTGTCACCTTGTCATAAAACTCTAATGGGTTTGTGACACAGGATTTTCCTTCCCTGAAACCGTGCTGGTTGTCAATTATACACTTATTTCTTCCCACGTGCTCCACCACTCTCCTCCTGATGATCTTCTCCATGACCTTGCATACTATACACGCTAGTGATACAGGTCTGTAGTTTAGTGCCTCATGTCTGTCTTCCTTTTTAAAAATTGGGACTACATTTGCCATTTTCCATACCTCAGGGAGTTGCCCAGTTTCAAATGATGTGTTGAAGATCTTTGTTAATGGTACACACAATATCTCTGCTCCCTCTTTAAGGACCCATGGAGAGATGTTGTCTGGTCCCACCGCCTTTGAGGTGTCAAGTTCGCATAGCAGCTTCTTCACCTCCTCCTTGGTTATATGTACCTCATCCAGCACTTGCTGGTGTGCCCCCCTGTTCTGATTTCCTGGAGTCCTACTGGTTTCCACTGTAAATACCTCTTTAAATCTTGTGTTGAGCTTCCGACATACCTCTCGGTCGTTTCTTGTGAATTCCCCATCACCCTTCCTCAGTCTGATTACCTGGTCCTTGACTGTTGTTTTCCTCCTGATGTGACTGTACAACAGCTTCGGGTCAGTCTTTACTTTTGATGCTATGTCATTTTCATATTGTCTCTGAGCCTCCCTTCTTATCTGTGTATATTCGTTTCTGGCTCTTCGGCTAATTTCTTTATTTTCCTGAGTTCTCTGTCTTCTGTACCTTTTCCATTCTCTAGTACACCTAGTTTTTGCCTCCCTACACCTTTGGGTGAACCAAGGACTCGTTCTGTTCTTCCCATTATTTCTGTTTCCCTTGGGAACAAACCTCTCCTCTGCCTCCTTGCATTTTGTTGCCACATAGTCCATCATTTCTTGTACTGGTTTTCCTGTCAGTTCCCTCTCCCACTGAATGTCTTGAAGGAAGTTCCTCATGCCTGAATAGTTCCCCCTTTTGTAGTTTGGTTTTTCCCAGCCTATTCCTGCTACTCTCTCCACTTGGAGCTCAACTATGTAGTCAAAGCACAGAACCACATGATCACTAGCTCCCAGGGGCCTTTCATACATGATACCCTCGATGTCCGAACTATTCAAGGTGAATACAAGGTCCAGTCTTGCTGGTTCATCCTCTCCTCTCTCTCTGGTAGTGTCTCTAACATGTTGATGCATGAGGTTTTCCAGTACCACATCCATCATCTTGGCTCTCCATGTTTCGGGACCCCCATGGGGCTCCAGGTTTTCCCAGTCAATCTCCTTGTGATTGAAATCACCCATAACTAGTAACTTTGCTCCCCCCATGTGTGCTCTCCTAGCCACCTCGGCTAGTGTATCGATCATTGCTGTGTGTGTGTGTGTCCGTGTGTGTGTGTGTGTGTGTGTGTGTGTGTGGTGTGTGTGTGTGTGATGTGTGTGTGTGTGTGTGTGTGTGTGTGTGTGTGTGTGTGTGTGTGTGTGTGTGTGTGTGTGTGTGTGAAGTGTGTGTGTGTGTGTGTGTTGTGTGTGTGTGTGTGTGTGTGTGTGTGTGTGTGTGTGTGTGTGTGTGTGTGTGTGTGTGAATGTGTGTGTGTGTGTGTGTGTGTGTGTGTGTGTGTGTGTGTGTGTGTGTGTGTGTGTGTGTGTGTGTGTGTGTGTTTGTGTACTCACCTATTTATAGTTACAGGGGTCGAGTCTTAGCTCCTGGTCCCGCCTCTTCGCTGGTCGCTATTAGGTCCACACTCTCCCTGCTCCGAGAGCCTTATCGTACCTCTTCTTAAAGCTATGTGTGTGTGTGAACGCAAATTAACCACAGGTCGGGGGGATGGAAGGTAAGAGGGAGATGACTTCCTTGAGGCAACTTTCAAGATGAAGAACAATGCTTTCTCAAGATCAGTGCAACATGGAAATATACATTTAAGTTAGCATCCAGCATCAGGCTCTTGCTCACACAAGATGGGAATTACACGGATGACACCAAAGAAATGAGTGATATAGTGAAGTCTCAGTAAGAGTGTGTTTAGCGACCCATTAATCTAACTAAAGATTAACAGTCCGAAGCAAATTTTTCGTGAACGAGACTCAGAACCTTGCCAATGTCTGCCAAATTTCTGACATAACCCTAATTCGATTTGACTTTGAAAAAAGCCACTGACAACATGACCATCAGTCTGCCCCAGGCCCAGCCTCGTGGAAATCCATTTCTCAAGAACGCAGGGAAACCTCTGTTGCTGTCTTTTGTTGGTATGAGGGAAGTGGACACAGGGTATCCCACGTCACTAAAAAAACGGGATAAGCCTCACCCACAAAGGCGCGTAAAGCAATAACAAAGAATTGCAGATCATAGCGCAACCTCCAATTATAAAATTTTTTTTTAAAATGTTGGGTTCCCAAGACTTTCACAAAACAAGGCAACGTGGGTTTTTCAGTAGGGCGCCCTCCTCTCACAGCCGGGGTGTTGGAGGCAAACGAATTCAGATGAAGTGTGGCATGTGAAGAGTATATTACAATTTATTCGACTTAATTCACATCCNGCCCATTTTGGCATGTCCTCTTGACCAGTGAACTAGCAGCTAAGAATATAGCATTTGGGGCCCCACTGTTATGCTAATTGCTGGTTCATCAGCCAGTCACTTTATTAAGCGATATCTTCAACTGGTGGAGCAGACTAGTAAGGTTTCCATTACCTCTGAAGACTGTTCTTACAGTGGCTCTTACTGGTATATACCATCTTGTAAATATTTACTGTAAATATGTAAGTACTTATACACAGTTTTGGTGAACGAATATATAAATTAAAATTTATTACTGCTGTTTTGCTTTGTCCCTGAGCTGCCTGGCTGACAGTTTGCTTTGTCCCTGAGCTGCCTGGCTGACAGTTTGCTTTGTCCCTGAGCTGCCTGGCGGACAGTTTGCTTTGTCCCTGAGCTGCCTGGCTGACAGTTGCTTTGTCCCTGAGCTGCCTGGCTGACAGTTTGCTTTGTCCTGAGCTGCCTGGCTGACAGTTTGCTTTGTCCCTGAGCTGCCTGGCTGACAGTTTGCTTTGTCCTGAGCTGCCTGGCTGACAGTTTGCTTTGTCCCTGAGCTGCCTGGCTGACAGTTTGCTTTGTCCCTGAGCTGCCTGGCTGACAGTTTGCTTTGTCCCTGAGCTGCCTGGCTGACAGTTTGCTTTGTCCCTGAGCTGCCTGGCTGACAGTTTGCTTTGTCCCTGAGCTGCCTGGCTGACAGTTTGCTTTGTCCCTGAGCTGCCTGGCTGACAGTTTGCTTTGTCCCTGAGCTGCCTGGCTGACAGTTTGCTTTGTCCTGAGCTGCCTGGCTGACAGTTTGCTTTGTCCTGAGCTGCCGGGCTGACAGTTTGCTTTGTCCTGAGCTGCCTGGCTGACAGTTTGCTTTGTCCCTGACTGCCTGGCTGACAGTTTGCTTTGTCCTGAGCTGCCTGGCTGACAGTTTGCTCTGTCCCTGAGCTGCCTGGCTGACAGTTTGCTTTGTCTGAGCTGCCTGGCTGACAGTTTGCTTTGTCTGAGCTGCCTGGCTGACAGTTTGCTTTGTCCCTGAGCTGCCTGGCTGACAGTTTGCTTTGTCCCTGAGCTGCCTGGCTGACAGTTTGATTTGTCCCTGAGCTGCCTGGCTGACAGTTTGCTTTGTCCCTGAGCTGCCTGGCTGACAGTTTGCTTTGTCACTGAGCTGCCTGGCTGACAGTTTGCTTTGTCCCTGAGCTGCCTGGCTGACAGTTTGCTTTGTCCCTGAGCTGCCTGGCTGACAGTTTGCTTTGTCCCTGAGCTGCCTGGCTGACAGTTTGCTTTGTCCTGAGCTGCCTGGCTGACAGTTTGCTTTGTCCCTGAGCTGCCTGGCTGACAGTTTGCTTTGTCCCTGAGCTGCCTGGCTGACAGTTTGCTTGTCCCTGAGCTGCTTGGCTGACAGTTGCTTGTCCATGAGCTGCCTGGCTGACAGTTTGCTTCGTCCCTGAGCTGCCTGGCTGACAGTTTGCTTCGTCCCTGAGCTGCCTGGCTGACAGTTTGCTTCGTCCCTGAGCTGCCTGGCTGACAGTTTGCTCTGTCCCTGAGCTGCCTGGCTGACAGTTTGCTTTGTCTGAGCTGCCTGGCTGACAGTTTGCTTGTCTGAGCGCCTGGCTGACAGTTTGCTTTGTCTGAGCTGCCTGGCTGACAGTTTGCTTTGTCCCTGAGCTGCCTGGCTGACAGTTTGCTTTGTCCCTGAGCTGCCTGGCTGACAGTTTGCTTTGTCTGAGCTGCCTGGCTGACAGTTTGCTTTGTCCCTGAGCTGCCTGGCTGACAGTTTGCTTTGTCTGAGCTGCCTGGCTGACAGTTTGCTTTGTCCCTGAGCTGCCTGGCTGACAGTTTGCTTTGTCCCTGAGCTGCCTGGTTGACAGTTTGCTTTGTCCCGAGCTCCCTGGCTGACAGTTTGCTTTGTCCCTGAGCTGCTGGCTGACAGTTTGCTTTGTTCCTGAGCTGCCTGGCTGACAGTTTGCTTTGTCCCTGAGCTGCCTGGTGACAGTTTGCTTTGTCCCTGAGCTGCCTGGCTGACAGTTTGCTTTGTCCCTGAGCTGCCTGGCTGACAGTTTGCTTTGTCCCTGAGCTGCCTGGCTGACAGTTTGCTTTGTCCCTGAGCTGCCTGGCTGACAGTTTGCTTTGTCCCTGAGCTGCCTGGCTGACAGTTTGCTTTGTCCCTGAGCTGCTGGCTGACAGTTTGCTTTGTCCCTGAGCTGCCTGGCTGACAGTTTGCTTTGTCCCTGAGCTGCCTGGCTGACAGTTTGCTTTGTCCCTGAGCTGCCTGGCTGACAGTTTGCTTTGTCCCTGAGCTGCCTGGCTGACAGTTGCTTTGTCCCTGAGCTGCCTGGCTGACATTTGCTTTGTCCTGGAGCTGCCTGGCTGACAGTTGCTTTGTCCCTGACTGCCTGGCTGACAGTTTGCTTTGTCCTGAGCTGCCTGGCTGAACGTTTGCTTTGTCCCTGGCTGCCTGGCTGACAGTTTGCTTTGTCCCTGAGCTGCCTGGCTGACAGTTTGCTTTGTCCCTGAGCTGCCTGGCTGACAGTTTGCTGGCTTATTTACGAACAGTAATAGAGGCCCATCAGAAATCACCTGTGTTTGTATACATATTAACACATGGTAGTACACCGCAGCACATGGTAGTACACTGTAGCACATGGTAGTGCACCGCAGCACATGGTAGTACACCGCAGCACATGGTAGTACACTGTAGCACATGGTAGTACACCTGCAGCACATGGTAAAACACCGCAGCACATGGTAGTACACGAGAAACATGGTAGTACACGTAGCACATGGTAGTACACCGCAGCACATGGTAGTACACCGCAGCACATGGTAGTGCACTGTAGCACATGGTAGTACACCGCAGCACATGGTAGTACACTGTAGCACATGGTAGTACACCGCAGCACATGGTAGTACACTGTAGCACATGGTAGTACACTGTAGCACATGGTAGTACACCGCAGCACATGGTAGTGCACTGTAGCACATGGTAGTACACTGTAGCACATGGTAGTACACTGTAGCACATGGTAGTACACTGTAGCACATGGTAGTACACCGCAGCACATGGTAGTACACTGTAGCACATGGTAGTACACCGCAGCACATGGTAGTACACCGCAGCACATGGTAGTACACCGCAGCACATGGTAGTACACTGTAGCACATGGTAGTGCACTGTAGCACATGGTAGTACACCGCAGCACATGGTAGTACACTGTAGCACATGGTAGTACACTGCAGCACATGGTAGTACACTGTAGCACATGGTAGTACACTGTAGCACATGGTAGTACACCGCAGCACATGGTAGTACACCGCAGCACATGGTAGTACACTGTAGCACATGGTAGTAACACTGCGCACATGGTAGTGCACTGTAGCACATGGTAGTACACCGCAGCACATGGTATGCACTGTAGCACATGGTAGTACACGTAGCACATGGTAGTACCCGAGCACATGGTAGTACATGTAGCACATGGTAGTACACCGCAGCACATGGTAGTGCACTGTAGCACATGGTAGTACACCGCAGCACATGGTAGTGCACTGTAGCACATGATAGTACACTGTAGCACATGGTAGTACACCGCAGCACATGGTATTGCACCGCAGCACATGGTAAGTACACTGAAAGCACATGGTAGTGACACTGTAGCACATGGTAGTAACATTGTAGCACATGGTAGTACACTCGTCAGCACATGGAAAGTACACTGTAGCACATGGTAGTACACCGCAGCACATGGTAGTACATTGTAGCACATGGTAGTACACTGTAGCACATGGTAGTACATTGTATGACTTGGTAGTACATTGTAGCACATGGTAGTACACTGTAGCACATGGTAGTACACTGTAGCACATGGTAGTACACTGTAGCACATGGTAGTACACTGTAGCACATGGTAGTACACTGTAGCACATGGTAGTACACTGTAGCACATGGTAGTACACTGTAGCACATGGTAGTGCACCGCAGCACATGGTAGTGCACTGTAGCACATGGTAGTACACCGCAGCACATGGTAGTACATTGTAGCACATGGTAGTACACTGTAGCACATGGTAGTGCACCGCAGCACATGGTAGTGCACTGTAGCACATGGTAGTACACCGCAGCACATGGTAGTACATTGTAGCACATGGTAGTACATTGTAGCACATGGTAGTACATTGTAGCACATGGTAGTATACATTGTTGCACATGGTAGTACATGTTAGCATATGGTAGTACATGGTAGACGATGGTAGCACATAGTCTACTTGGAGGGTGTTCCGGGGGCCAACGCTCGGCGGTCCAGTCCATGACAAGATCAGATCTAGGATTAGGGCCTGATGAACCAAGCTGTTAGTGCTGGTCACACGCAATCCAATACGCGAATCACAACTCGGCTGGTCAGGTACTGACTTTAGGTGCCTATTTAGTTCCCTCTTGAAGACAGCCGCGGGTCTATTAGCAATCTCCACTATTATACTGGAGGGCAGTTGAACAGTCTTCGGCCCCTGACACTTATTGTGTTGTCCCTTAGCGTACTCATGGTGGCCCTGCTTTCATTGGGGAATGTTGAATCATCTGCCGAGTCTTCTGTTTTCAAAGGAAGGGATTTCTTTGTACAGATTTCAGACAAGTCCCTCTAGGATTTTCCAGGTGAAAATTATGATGTACCTTTCTCGCCTGCACTCCCAGGAGTACAGGTCTAGGGACTTCTAACGTTCCCAGTAATTGAGATGCTTGACTGGACTTATACGAGCAGTGAAGGTCCCTTGTATATTCTCTAGATCTGCAATTTCGCCTACCTTGAAAGGGGCTGTTAGTGTACAACAGTAATTCCAGCCTAGATAGAATAAATGGCTTAAAGAGGATCACTGGATTGGCATCCCTTGTTCTGAAGCTTCGCATTACACTATGCAACAATTTTTGTTCTTGGTAAGTAAATGTTATTTTCCAACTTCTTTTATTGGAAAACAATAGAAAATGCCCATTATTCCTTTAAACTTTGCTTTGTGCTTACAGGATAAATTTTTGACAAAAAAATGGCTAAATATAAATATTTTTTTGCTAGTTTTGGATGTAAAACAAAAACATAAAATAAAATAAATAAAATCTATATAAATAAAATAAAATTTACACAAATTTTATTTTAAACTTTTTGAAACATATTTACAAAGTTAAAAACGAGCAGTTTTTTCTAGATTTGCGAGCAGCAACAAATCGCTCTCCCGTTTAAGCCTCCATTGTAGTCTGCCATCATGTTTTCATTATAAGATCCCTGATATCTGTGTTCGAAGTCCATTATATCTTGGTGGAAGCGCTCCCCTGGCATATTCTCCTTGAAACTGTTAAGATGAGCATTAAGGAAATGGACCTTAAGGAACATCCTACAGCCTGTCTGACCATAGCTTTTTACCAAGGTCTCAACAAGTTCCACATAATTATCAGCCTTGTTGTTGCCCAGAAAGTCCTGTGCTACAGCAACAAAACTCTCCCAGGCTTCCTTTTCCTTCTCTGTGAGCTTCTTTGGAAATTCTGAGCACTCCATGATTTTCCTGACTTGTGGTCCAGTGAAGATGCCAGCCTTCACCTTTGCCTCTGATAGCTTGGGAAAGAAGTCTTGAAGACACATGAAGGCTGCAGACTCTTTGTCAAGAGCTGTAACAAATTGTTTCATTAGCCCTAGTTTGATGTGTAATGGTGGGAACAGAACCTTTTGAGGATCCACCAATGGTTTATGTTTGATATTATGTCTTCCTATAGAGAACTCAATCCTCTGAGGCCAGTGCTTCCTCTGCTAATGTGATGCTCTGTCTCTAATATAACAGTGACAGAGTTAACAGAGAAACTTGGTATAACCTCCTTGGAGTTCCATCAAAAATGCCACTATTCTGAAGTCTCCAATAACCTCCCAGACATACTTATCATAGTTCAAAGCTTCCAGTAGAAGTTTGACACTGTTGTAGTCCTCCTTAAGATGCGCTGAATGAACCAAGGGAAGAGATGGATACTTGTTCCCATTGTACAAAAGTACAGCTTTTAGGCTTCTGGAGGAGCTGTCAATGAAGAGTCTTCACTCATCTGGATTGCATACAATTCCAGTTGCATCAAACAGGCCTGATACATCATTACAGTAGCACAACCTGTCTTCATTAGTGAAGAAGCTTGAGAAATGCTGGTGACGTTTTCTTTGGCTTGTCACTTGCACACTTTCATCCACCAAGTCCCACTCCTTGAGCCTTGAAATCAAAAGCTCAGCATTTGACTTTGTCAAACCAAGATCTCTGATAAGGTCACTGAGGTCTGTTTGGTTTGGGTAGTAAGGATTCTTCCCAACAGCCGCATCTGTGAGATCATAGTCTTGTTCACTGTGCTCTTCATTTTCAGATTTGCTGCTTTCTTCTTCTGACGGTTGACTTCTTTCTGGAGGTGCAGGTACAGGAAGCTCAGCACTGTGTGGTACTGCTGCAATAGAAGAGAGAAGATAAAAAATAGCAGGTGCATTTTTCCCAGTTCGGCGTCTGGAAGGATCCACCAGACAGAAGTAGCAGTTGGCTGAGTGATCACTGGTTCACGCCATATTCAAGCAACACCAAACTGTATGGCTCTTTTTTCTTCTCTATGCCATCCTGTAAAATAACAAAATAATTAGTTTTTGTTACATGCATTTTATTTAAAAAAATGTTTCTATTCAAGATTTTACCCTTCATATAACTAATGACTTTCTTACCTTCCAATGTTTTCTTACAATGTTCACAGCAACATGAGGCGCCCAGGTCTTGTCTTGGTCCACAACTGACATGACAAAATATGCTTCGTAAGCTTCACACATTGTTTTAGATGCTGTTACAGAGAACTTCTTTGCTCTTGTCTTAATGAATTGGCCACATATGTAGCAGAATGTGTCTGGAGAATGATTGCAGCCTCTTGATGCCATTTCACTTCTGATGTGTCTTCTCAGGTAGTCAGAGCTGAACTGAATGCTGGTTTGTGAGCTCCTGTTTTTATATTTGCCAAGCAAAGTGCTCCACAAGTGTCCTGACCACAAAAGCAAAGTTCTGGGATCAAAATTGCTTTTTTAAACTTTGTTTAGTTATAAAGAATTTGGAAATGATGCTTTTTTTTCCCAGGAACACGACAAAAATTAAATTTTATTACATAGTCTTATCCATCCTATCCATTTTCCTCGCAGATGTGATAATGACACTGTTGTGATCCTTGAAAGTGAGATCCTTTGGCATTATCACTCGCATCCCTTTCACATTATTTTTTCACTATTGTATGGATAGAATTTGTCTCACGCTCTGTTCTAGCTTTTAATTCCTCAAGTTTTCCATAGCGTAGTAACTGAAATTTGCCGTCATTGGAAAACTTTGTGAATATTAATTGGAGATTCACAATGGATGACAGTCATGCAGATTATGGTCTCGTCTGCAATGGAAGAACAGTGCAATAGTTGACATCTCTATGTCTGACATGAGATGAAGTGGATTTAGGCGAGGTAAAGTGAAGGTGAGGTAAGAGGAAGGTGAAGTAAGGTGATCTTCCGCCTCAGCGTCACGTTGTACAACTCACCTTCCTGTCTACGAGGTTCCTGACGCCGCAGGTGAGGTTAACAGGCACCCCCTGAGAGGTGGTCACCTGAGTACTGGTGTTGAGAAAGTAGGGGCAGGTAGGGCACACCTCCCCACGTAGCACCCCACCTACACTCTCCTCCCCAGAGCCGTGAGTCAAGCCTGTCGGGGAGACAAACATAGAGTGAGTCAAGCCTGTCGGGGAGACAAACATAGAGTGAGTCAAGCCTGTCGGGGAGACAAACATAGAGTGAGTCAAGCCTGCGGGGAGACAAACATAGAGTGAGTCAAGCCTGTCGGGGAGACAAACATAGAGTGAGTCAAGCCTGTCGGGGAGACAAACATAGAGTGAGTCAAGCCTGTCGGGGAGACAAACATAGAGTGAGTCAAGCCTGTCGGGGAGACAAAACATGAGTGAGTCAAGCCTGTCGGGGAGACAAACATAGAGTGAGTCAAGCCTGTCGGGGAGATAAACACAGAGTGAGTCAAGCCTGTCGGGAGATAAACATAGAGTGAGTCAAGCCTGTCGGGGAGACAAACAAGAGTGAGTCAAGCCTGTCGGGGAGACAAACATCAGAGTGAGTCAAGCCTGTCGGGGAGAAAACAAGAGTGAGTCAAGCCTGTCGGGGAGACAAACATAGAGTGAGTCAAGCCTGTCGGGGAGACAAACACAGAGTGAGTCAAGCCTGTCGGGAGACAAACACAGAGTGAGTCAAGCCTGTCGGGGAGACAAACATAGAGTGAGTCAAGCCTGTCGGGGAGACAAACATAGAGTGAGTCAAGCCTGTCGGGGAGACAAACACAGAGTGAGTCAAGCCTGTCGGGGAGACAAACATAGAGTGAGTCAAGCCTGTCGGGGAGACAAACATAGAGTGAGTCAAGCCTGTCGGGGAGATAAACATAGAGTGAGTCAAGCCTGTCGGGGAGACAAACAGAGTGAGTCAAGCCTGTCGGGGAGACAAACATAGAGTGAGTCAAGCCTGTCGGGGAGATAAACAAGAGTGAGTCAAGCCTGTCGGGGAGACAAACACAGAGTGAGTCAAGCTGTCGGGGAGACAAACACAGAGTGAGTCAAGCCTGTCGGGGAGACAAACATAGAGTGAGTCAAGCCTGTCGGGGAGACAAACACAGAGTGAGTCAAGCCTGTCGGGGAGACAAACATAGAGTGAGTCAAGCCTGTCGGGGAGACAAACATAGAGTGAGTCAAGCTGTCGGGGAGACAAACACAGAGTGAGTCAAGCCTGTCGGGGAGACAAACACAGAGTGAGTCAAGCCTGTCGGGGAGACAAACATAGAGTGAGTCAAGCCTGTCGGGGAGATAAACATAGAGTGAGTCAAGCCTGTCGGGGAGACAAACATAGAGTGAGTCAAGCCTGTCGGGGAGACAAACACAGAGTGAGTCAAGCCTGTCGGGGAGACAAACACAGAGTGAGTCAAGCCTGTCGGGGAGACAAACATAGAGTGAGTCAAGCCTGTCGGGGAGACAAACATAGAGTGAGTCAAGCCTGTCGGGGAGACAAACATAGAGTGAGTCAAGCCTGTCGGGGAGACAAACATAGAGTGAGTCAAGCCTGTCGGGGAGACAAACATAGAGTGAGTCAAGCCTGTCGGGGAGAAAACATAGAGTGAGTCAAGCCTGTCGGGGAGACAAACATAGAGTGAGTCAAGCCTGTCGGGGAGACAAACATAGAGTGAGTCAAGCCTGTCGGGGAGACAAACACAGAGTGAGTCAAGCCTGTCGGGGAGACAAACACAGAGTGAGTCAAGCCTGTCGGGGAGATAAACATAGAGTGAGTCAAGCCTGTCGGGGAGACAAACATAGAGTGAGTCAAGCCTGTCGGGGAGATAAACATAGAGTGAGTCAAGCCTGTCGGGGAGACAAACATAGAGTGAGTCAAGCCTGTCGGGGAGACAAACATAGAGTGAGTCAAGCCTGTCGGGGAGATAAACATAGAGTGAGTCAAGCCTGTCGGGGAGACAAACATAGAGTGAGTCAAGCCTGTCGGGAGACAAACATAGAGTGAGTCAAGCCTGTCGGGAAGATAAACATAGAGTGAGTCAAGCCTGTCGGGGAGACAAACATAGAGTGAGTCAAGCCTGTCGGGGAGACAAACATAGAGTGAGTCAAGCCTGTCGGGGAGATAAACATAGAGTGAGTCAAGCCTGTCGGGGAGACAAACATAGAGTGAGTCAAGCCTGTCGGGGAGATAAACATAGAGTGAGTCAAGCCTGTCGGGGAGACAAACATAGAGTGAGTCAAGCCTGTCGGGGAGACAAACATAGAGTGAGTCAAGCCTGTCGGGGAGACAAACATAGAGTGAGTCAAGCCTGTCGGGGAGACAAACATAGAGTGAGTCAAGCCTGTCGGGGAGATAAAACATTAGAAATAGTCAAGTTTCGAGAATACATAAATAATAGATCTAGAATGTGGGAAAAATAGGTTAGTAATTCTGGAAAAATAAAAATAGAAGGAAAGTACAACAATGTGGGGAGAAAAATAAAGTGAGTCAGCTTAATAAAACATAGAGTTAGTAATTGGAGATCAAAACATAAAGAGTGAGTCAAGCCTTGGGAACAATATATATTATGTCAAGTGTCATATATTATTTTATCATTTTATTACTAATTATTATATTATACCAAAGTGACCAGTTACAAACTTTGCAAAGACTTAGAAAATTTGAAGAAAAAATGTTTTAAATTCTGAGAAAAAGAAAAATGAGAGAGGAAAGAAGAGAAAAGCTGAGGAAAATGAGAAAATGAGAGAGGGAAAGGCTAGAAAATGTGAGGAGAAACTAGAAAATAATAAAAGATAAGAGTAGAGTAAATAAAGATGTTATATTAAATGAAATAAAAAGAAGATGACAAAATATTATATAATGTATGTATATATGATAAAGTATATTATTAATATATAATCATTATATATGAAAATGCTCACTCATCTTTCCATACTTTATGTTTACTTATGCCAACATAATGACATTTCAAAAGCTATGTCAGAACACCCAGCTTGTCAATAATTAGAATTTAATTAAATATGTAATAAAGCTAGGGATCCTTAACCTTGTCAAACTCTGTGTAAAAAAAAAAAAAAAAAAAAAAAAGAGAAAGAGAGACAGGGCCACCTGTTTACAGACCTGTTCTCAGAACAAACCAGCAGGATTTCTGAATTGGTGAACACACTCACACGTCACCCACTCAGCTACTCCTATTTCAGCCCAGCAGGTGGTATTGTGCCTTATACAAGATCACAGACCTACATCCCTGCAGCTGCCTCAGTGCCCTACCTCTCTCGAGAACAGGCACCTTACATGCCTTACACACCCACCACCTCAAGCTGACCACATCATGAGGAGCCAGTCTATCAGCATCCTGTCGGCCACCATTAGAGGTTTCATTACTAATGTTGGAGAGCTCACACATAGTTTTGTGAACACTCGACGTCCCGACATGATAGCTGTTGTTGAAACATTTTTGGACGACAGGACTCCAGAAAATTTTGCAAGAATTGCTGGCTACACCTCATGGATGAGAAGAGACAGGCAAGGGCAAGGAGGAGGTGTTGCTGTGTGCTTCTCTAAAAGTGTTCATGCCCAGCACATTGATGTTGCCACCCCTACACATCTTGAAATGATGTTCTTCAAGCTCTGCATAAACACTAGTACCTCTGTACTAGCATGTGCAATGTACAGACCTCAGTGGCAACATGCAGACCCTATCAACTTCCTAATGGAAAATGTGGACTCCCTTCTGCTACAACACAACTGTCAACATATCATAATTGTTGGTGACCTCAACCAACACCTTATACAAAGGGACTTTGATGACCTTCTTGCAGTATTTGACATGAGAAACTTTGTTGATTTCCCTACTCACGTCTCTGGCTCCTCCTTTGACCCAGTAGTGTGTGATCTGGCAGAAGGTATAGTCACTAGTCAACCCCTCGGCTACGTTGGATCATCTGACCACAAGGTTGTCTTTGCGACACTTAAGATCCCAACAGAACGAGGTAAGGAGTCCACACGCACAACCTGGATATGGGAAAGAGGTAATTGGCCAGCCCTTTGCTCTGAGCTCGCCACCACCGATTGGAATGCTCTTCTCCAAGGGGATGTTGACAACCAAGTGAAAACCTTCACTGGACACATCCTTAATCTACAACAAGAACACATTCCTCACCGGCAATATGTGACGAAGCCTACAGATTAACCTTGGTTTGGCTTTCGTTGTAGAGAGGCTGCTACTGCTAAGTACAAGGCATGGCGAAGGTATAAGAGACATCCTACCCATTATAACAGGAACTTGCACAGGCAAGCCTGTAAGCATATGGGTGACATTCAAAAGTGGGCCATCACTAAATGGGAGATGGACACAAGAAGAAAGCTAGCATCAGGTAGGGTAGGCTCCAAAACCCGGTGGTCCCTGGTCAAGAACAGACAAGGTTATCTGCCTGATGAACTCATTCCACCTCTAAATCGACAGGAAGGGACCACCTCTACTAGTAGTCAAGAGAAGGCGGACCTCTTTGCCGAACACTTTGCTACCAAAATGCAAGTTCCTGATCCAGCAAGGGACCCTCCTTGGCTAGCTGCAAGAACTGTGTCAAAACTGTCAGTGGTGACAATAAGGCAGGAGGAGGTGCATTTTCTTCTTAAATCGCTTGACCAAGAAAAGGCTGTGGGCCCAGACAAATTGAGCCCAAGACTGCTGAAAAGATGTGCAGACCAGCTAGCAGCACCTCTAACTCGCATCTTTCAGCACTGCCTAGTACAGTGTAAATGGCCCTCTCTGTGGAAAGAGGCAAATGTAGTCCCTGTTCACAAAGAGAAGAGCAGAGCAGAAATCAACAACTACAGACCAGTGTCACTCCTGTCAGTCATTGGTAAGATCCTTGAGATAATAATCTCTAGACTACCACTCACTACTTTGTGACCGTCAATATGGTTTCAAGAAAGGTTACTCTGCTGCTTTTCTGTTGTTAAACCTCTCCACTAAGTGGCACCAGTCACTGGATGAATCCAAAGTCAGCTGTGTGGTAGCTCTGGACATTGCTGGTGCTTTCGACCGGGTGTGGCACCAGGGCCTCTTAGCAAAACTTCAAGCACTGGGAATTGGAGGCTCTACGCTATGTCTCCTCAGTGATTACCTTCATGGTAGATCTCTAAGGGTAGTTCTCAATGCAACGGAATCAGCAAGACATCCTATTGGGGCAAGTGTTCCACAAGGAAGCGTGCTGGAACCATTGTTATGGAATGTCTACTTCAATGTCCTTCTTCATCTCATCCCAGAATCCCATGCATATGCAGATGACTGTACACTGACATTCACTTATCCAAGAGAAGAAATGCCAGCTGCTCTAAGCTACATAAATTACCAACTAAGAGCTATATCAGCTTGGGGAAATAGATGGCAAGTAACATTTGCACCTGAGAAAATGCAAATGATGATGGTCTCTAGGCACCATGATGGTAATGCTGGTGCAGTAGTAAGGATGAATGGGAGGGTGTTGGCACATAGGGAAGAAGTTGATATCCTTGGGGTGAAATTTGACTCCAAACCGACGATGAAGAACCATGTTGTAAATCTTGCAAGCAAGGCAGCCAGGAAGCTTACAGCACTTCGCCGTATCTCGCCTCTGCTTGACATGAGGGGTTGCAAAATTCTGTACGAGGCACAGGGACGCTCACACCTTGAGTATGCTCCACTTTCTTGGTTTGCCTTGTCCCCCCCCCCTCTCATCTTGACTGCTTGACAGAGTAGAGAACAGAGCAAGACGTCTCATCTCTCGCCTGGACCCATCCTGGATAGATCTGTCATTTCAGCAGACCCTTTCCCAAAAACAGAGGGATGGGGGGGCCCCTTAAACTGTTATGTAAAAAGGGAAAAATTTTGGGCCCAAAAGTACCAAAACCTTGGACCCATTCGAGGAAAAGGGGTGAAGCAAGTTTCCCCATACCACAAAAACGGGCAGAAAGCGCAACTTCACCCTGGCTGTCCCCCCCCCTCCAAACTTTCACCCCAAACTGAGATCATAATTACCCCAGGATGCCCTCGGGGTATGGAACACTTTCGTAAAAGCAAAATAAAATGTCAAGGGAGATAAAGCCCGTTAAACCCAAATGAAAATGCGGGCCCCCACAGATGGCTCCAACTTCACCCTTTTCCCCCAAATTTTGGTAGTCCCCCCCATAAACAAAAAAAATGTTTTCAAAATGAGCTAAATGTGGGGGTTTAAAAAAGGGCCTTTTTAAAAAGCTTGTCAAAAAAGTTAGGAATTTTTTTAAAAAAACCTTTTTGTAAATACTTGCCCAAAAAAATTGGGGATCCTTTCCCCTAACCTTGTAAAAAGGTTTTTAGTTTTTTATTTTTATTTGTAGGGTTTGGGGTTGTGTTGTTGTTGGTGTGGGGTGTGGGGGTTTTTTTTTAGTGGGGTTGTGGGGGGTGGGGGGGAGTGTGTGTGGGGGTGGGGTGTGTGGGGGGGGGGGAGTTTTTTGTTTTTGGGGTGTGTGTGTGGGGTTGTGTGTTTTGGGGGTGTGTGTGTGTTTGTGTGTGTGTGTGTGTGTTTGTTTTGTGATGTGTGGGGGGTTGTGGGGTGTTTTTCCCCCCCCTCCTTTTTGTAGTTGCGGGAGTCGAGTTTAACG
>NC_069423.1:33912621-33925121 GCF_026875155.1 Cherax quadricarinatus | reverse complement strand
CTAACTCTTAGTGCTGAGACACCTAACTCTTACTGCTGGGACACCTAACTCTTACTGCTGGGACACCTAACTCTTACTGCTGGGACACCTAACTCTTACTGCTGGGACACCTAACTCTCACTGCTGGGACACCTAACTCTTACTGCTGGGACACCTAACTCTCACTGCTGGGACACCTAACTCTTACTGCTGGGACACCTATCTCTTACTGGTGGGACACCTAACTCTTAGTTCTGGGACACCTAACTCTTACTGCCGGGACACCTAACTCTTAGTGCTGGAACACCTAACTCTTACTGCTGGGACACCTAACTCTTACTGCTGGGACACCTAACTCTCAGTTCTGGGACACTTAACTCTTACTACTGAGACACCTAACTCTTACTGCTGGGACACCTAACTCATAGTGCTGTGACACCTAACTCTCAGTGCTGGGACACCTAACTCCCACTGCTGGGACACCTAACTCTTACAGCTGGGACACCTAACTCTCACTGCTGGGACACCTAGCTCTTACTGCTGGGACACCTAACTCTCACTGCTGGGACACCTAACTCTCACTGCTGGGACACCTAACTCTTACTGCTGGGACACCTAACTCTCACTGCTGGGCCACCTAACTCTTACTGCTGGGGCACCTAACTCTTACTGCTGGGACACCTAACTCTTACTGCTGGGACACCTAACTCTCACTGCTGGGACACCTAACTCTTAGTGCTGGGACACCTAACTCTTACTGCTGGGACACTTAACTCTCACTGCTGGGACACCTAACTTTTACTGCTGGGACACCTAACTCTTAGTGCTGGGACACCTAACTCTTACTGCTGGGACACCTAACTCACTGCTGGGACACCTTACTCTTAGTGCTGGGACACCTAACTCTTACTGCTGGAACACCTAACTCAGTGCTGGGACAGTAAATTCTCAGTGCTGGGATAGTAAATTCTCAGTGCTGGGACACTAAATTCTCAGTGCTGGGACACTAAATTCTAAGTGCTGGGACACTAAATTCTCAGTGCTGGGTACACAAAATTTCTCAGTCCAGGGACATAAATTCTTAGGGGCTAGTATACTAATTTTCAGTGGGGTACATTTAAATTTCTCATTGCTTACACTAATTTTTTTTTCCAGGACCTTTACACAAAATTTTCAGTGCTAGTAAACAAAATTTTTCTCAGTGATGGGACACAAAATTTTTCCCAGTGTGGGAAGAAAAATTTCTAGTGTGGGACACTAAATTCTCAGTGCTTGGGACACTAAATTCTCAGTCTGGGACACTAAATTTTTCAATTTTGGGGACAAAAAATTCCCCAGTGTGGGACAGAAAAATTCCCCTTCTGGGACACAAAATTCTCAGTGCTGGGACACAAAATTTCTTGGGGACACAAAAATTCCAGTGTGGGACAGTAAATTCTAAATTGTGGGACATTTTTTCCATGCGGGTACACAAATTCTCATTGGGGGACACTAAATTCTTTAGTGTTTGTACACAAAATTTCCCTTAGTGTTTAGTCCCCTAAATTCCCCGGGCGCGGGGACACAAAATTCTCGGGTGCGGGTAAAAACTAAATTCTTGTCTAGTACTCAAAAATTCTCAGTGCTGGGCCCACTAAATTCTTAGCGCAATTTACACAAATTCTCAGTGTGGTACACTAAATTCTTTTGCTAGTGAAACCCCGTTACCAGTAACCGGGTCCCATTTGATGAAAAATTCCCCAAACTGTCTCGGCCCTGGGGGTTCCTGCCCGTATTCTTTATTGTGCGACCCCCTTTTTTTTTTTTAAAAAACACCCCCCTCCCATATGGGTACTTGGGTTTAAAGTCATTATACGAGAGTGAGAAGGAGGCAGGTCAGGCTGTTTGGTCTTCATACTTACCTTTAAAAATTTTTTATTTCCTTCCAGCCTAGTGAGTTTTAAACTTTCCCCTATCCAGTGTTCGAACCCCCCTTTGAAAATGGGGGCCCAAGGGTTTTGTGGGGTGGTTTTAAAGGGTTTTTAAAAGGGTTTTTCAAGACTTTTAAAAAGACTGGGGAGTACCCGGCGGGTAAAAAGGTAAACCCGTCTCACCCCCCGGGTACTCGCCCCCCCCACAAACCTCCACCCATGCAAGCCTGTTGAAAGCTGTTTTTAAAAACCCCTGGTTTGGGGGTTCTTTTGTAAAAATTTGTTTCAACCCGAGGGTTGCCCCGGGGAATTTGAAATTAAGCCCCCCCCGAAAGCCGGGACTGTGTAAGGAACCCCAGTCCCCTTATATCCACCCTGCCCCCTGTATCCACCTCCCTCCCCCGTGTGTGTGCATCGTTAAAACGTTTTTCCAGTCAGCCTTTCCTCATGGGTTAACCCCGGGTCACCCAACCCAGTTTCAAACCCCACTGAGAGAGGAAGTAACCCACGCAATTCCCCTCGGGGAAATTTCCCCTCTGAATTTATTGTTTTATATCGCTTTGTGCCCCCATTGGGGGCCCTTTGGATGCAGAGGTTTTTCCCCCCCTTTCCTGTGGAAATAGAGTGGTTTATAAGCCACCTTCTTTGGGGTGTGAGGGGAAAATGGCGCGCCAGTAGCCCCAGTGATTTAAACCACAAAAACCTTTCCACTTACTACACCCCCCACCACCACCCACCTCATCAAACCTGTGGTTGTTTGAAACCCTTGTCCCGGGTTTCCTAGAACTGTTTTTGGCTCAGGTAATTTGGTAAAGAGATTGTAGCTGAGCGCCACCGATAAAGCCAGTTATGTGGGGTTCACCAAAAAAGGGCTTTTTTTCCCAACGAGACAGGTGGTGTCGGCGCCCATCCCCGCACAGGACAACCTTTCCCTCACACCGGGTCTTTTCCCGTCGACTTTTCCGGGACTTCTGTGAAAAATTTTTGTTTAGAGACTTTTTTTCTTGCATTTAAAGACTTTGGGCGGGTGTGGACTTTTAATTGAATTTTTGTGTACTCAAAACCTTTTGTTTTCAGTGAAAGGACCAGTTTTTTTTGGACTCATTATTTTTGCAAATTTTTCAGGGGAAATCCTCTCTCATATTTTTTTTATCTGTGTTTTTTTTTTTTTGAAATCTCTGTCTGTAGTAAGAATTATTGGTAGTGTAGAAAGTAGTACTCCGTGTAAAGGGATTCATTTTTTTTCGTGTTTCCCTTTTCAGCATTGTTTTAAAGAAATTTCCCAGTATTTCATCCCCAGTGATATTCACCCCAGTACCCAAAATTTTTCCCTTTTATTTCTTGTGGGTTTTTTTCGTAGCCAGCAGTGTCTCATTCCTCAAATTTTTTTCGCAGACTTGTGTCCTTTTTTGGGGGGGCCAAAAAATTTTTTTATCGTATAAGTCACAGCAAGTTTTTTGTTGTAAAAAAAAAACAAAAATCATAAAATAGGGTGTTTAAAGTGTTGTGGGGCCCCGCCACTTGTAAGTGTTAAACTTTTGTTTTTTTTCCCTTTGTAATTTTTATTCAAAATTTTTTATATTTTTTTTTTGAAAAAATTTCACTCTTGTTTTAATTAAATTTATTTTTAAAACGAAAAGGGTTTTTTTTTAATTTCTGAAAAATTTTTGTCTAATTTAAAATTTAAGATTTAAAAGTGTTCAACCCTTTTTTTTTCTTCATATTTTATTTTATTTTTTTAACCTGGTTTTCACAGTGAAACCCTTTTTTTACTGCAGTAAATTATTTCTACCCTTTTTTTTGTTGCCCCTTGTTCTGCGTGATTTTTTTTGTTGTACTTTTTTTGGGCAGTAAAAAAATTTTGTTGCACTTGTTCTGCAGAAAATTATTTTGTTGCATTTGTTCTGCAGAAAAATTAAATTTTTTTTGTATTTGGGTTTGCAGTAAATTTTTTTTCTTTTATTGATATTTTTACCCTTTTTAAATTCTCATTTTTCTTTAAAATTGCATTTGTTTTTCATTTTTTTAAAATTTTCCCTAAATGTTGTCTTTGCATTTTTTTTAATTTTGTTTATGTATTCTTGAAAATTTTTTAAATTTTTCCCAAAAATTTAAACCCCCCGTTGCATAAAATTTTAAGGGGATTTTTTTTTTCTATTTTTTACATTGTTTTAAAAATTTTTTCTTAATTAATTTTTTTTAAATTAGAAAGAGTAAAGACGGGCTTTTTTTGCTTTTAAAATTCAGTCCCCAGTAATATTTTTATTTGGGGAAAAATTTCAATGTTTTTTTTTATCTTGGGCCCAATTAGTCCTTTACATTGAGTTGTCCTTCCTCTTGCAGTAAAATTCTTAGACATTTTTTTTTATTACTTATGCAAATTTTTAAGAAATTTTCTTCCATTTAACCCTTACTGTGTCTTTTTCTCTTTTTTTTTTTGCCTTTGTCCTTGAGTAAGTTCATGGATCATGCCCAAAGTCCTTTAAATTTTCCCACTTGTGATCATCCCGTAAAAGTCAATATGAATCAGCCCCACAGTCCCAAAACCCCCCTTAAAGACTAAAAGAAAAAACCTACCCCTTGAGCAAAGTGTTTTTTTCTCACAGCTTGTATCTGAGATTTTTTAAAAAGTGCGCGAAAATGTAAAGGGTTCAGTTTAAATTTCCTAAAATCCGTGAATTACTTTTTAAACGTAGCCGAGCAGTCAGGAAAGATGATCCTGTCCCTTCTGTCTGGTTCCTGCAATTCAGACTTGCAAGTATTGTCCAGTTACCCAAGTGCCCCGAGGACCTCTGACTCCCTTTGAGTGCTGAGCCTATCCCGCAATGTCTCTAGTTAAAGTAGTTTTTTCCCCACGGGGGGAAGGGCCTTGGGGGAAAACAATTATTTGCAACTGTTTTACCCGGGAGTTTACCTGGAGGGGTTTTTGGGGGGTAAACGCCCCCCGGGGCCCCGGGGTCTGTACCGGGCCTCCTGGGGGGAATCAGCGCCTGATCAACCGGGCTTTTGCTGCTGGCTGCACGCAAACCAAACATACGAGCCCCACCCCGGGCTGATCGGGAACGACTTTGGGTGCTTGTCCAGGCCAGCTTGAAGGGACCCCCAGGGGTTGTTGGTAACCCCCCTTATGTTTTGTGGGGGGCAGTTAAACCCGTCTGGGGCCCCTGCCCATTTATTTTTTGGGTCTTTTAAAACTGCTGTGACCCCCCTGCTTTTCTTTGGGGGGGATGGTGATCGTCTGCCAAGTCTTTTGTTTCGTTGTGATTTGATTTTCTTTGGCAAGTTCGGTACTAGTCCCTCTAAAGGGTTTTCCAGGTGTATAAATCATGTATCTCCCCTCCTGCGTTTCCGGGAAATACAGGTTTTTTGAAACCCAAAACGCCCCCCGAAATTGAGGTGTTTTTTTCCCGTTATGCGCGGTAAAATTTTCTGAACCTTTTTTTGGTTTGGGAAATTTTACCTGTTTGAAAAAGGGGCTGTTTGAGTGCACAATTTCCAGCCTGGTAGAACAAGTGACCCGATAGTGTCATCATGGGCTTGGCCTTTCCCAGTTTTGAAGGGTTTTCATTTTTTTCCCCCTGTCATTTTTTTGCAGATGCGATTGATACAAGTTATTTCCTTTAAGGTGAATTTCCCCCGACATAATACTCCCAGGGCTTTGACGTTGGGGGTTTCGCTCAATTTTTTGCCAGGGAAATTTGTTTTTTAATCTGATGAAGATTTAATTTCCTCATGTTTACCATATCTGGTAATTGAAATTTCTCATCGTTGAATTTCCCTATTTTTTTCCCGCAGGGCCCCCTGAAAAATTTGGTTGTTTGGGGCCGCCTGGGGCCTTTTCAGTGTCTGCAATGGAAAAACACTGTAAAAAAGATTTTGGGTGTCTCTGCAAAGGAAAACACGGTTTTTGGGTGACAAACCCCTTTTATTTCGGGTTGGGGGAAGGGGAAAAAGTGGGAGCTAGTACTGTGCCTTGGGGAACAGACTTTTCCCGTACTGCCTCGGGCTTTCCCTTTAAATCTGTAGTAATGCCATCTTTGTTATTCAATGCCGTTTCCCGAAAGAACCCTTTCTGTCGCAGCTAGTGCCCCCCAAATGATTTTCTGTTGTTTTTTCCTAGTGTTTTGATGGGATAAAGCCTAGTTTTACAAATGATTCCTGCAAAGTAAAAAAGGGTTTTTTGTTGGGAAACCCCCTTACCGTTGTAAGAGTTTGGAAAATCCCTTTTTTTCCCGGCCAACAAATTCGGTCAAGTGTTCGCCTCAGAGCCCCCACCAATTTTGTTGACCTTGTTTCACAAACCCTTAAACCCCGTTAGGTAGAGGATGAGTTTTTCACCTGGGCCCCGTGGGGGCGGTGCTATTTCTGCCGGGGGGACCTCATCCACTTCCCCTGATCAGTCCCGTTCCCCCAGTTGAGGAAAAAGATTAGGGTCCCCCCTGACTTCCCCGATGAAGTCAAGCGTTTTTTTGAATTGTTGAAAAAACGTCGTTTAAAACATTTTTCCTTACCCCGGTGAAAGATGGGTTAAAAGAACTTTTTGTTCCCCCGTTTCCACTTAAACCCGGTACTAAGGGCCTATCTACATACCTGCGTACAGAAGCCCATTCACAAGTTTCGCGCAGAAGAATTTAAACAAACAAATGCTTGATGTGGAGTTTTTGCACCTAGCAAATTTACCCTTTGGGAAGCGCCCTTGTTCCCAGTTCCTAAGAAGGGTGGAAAATTTGGGGGCCCCCGTAATTGACTTTTGGAAGTTAAACACAAAATATTCCAGATGCTTCCCATTCCCGATGGGTGTCTTTTAAAGTAACCCTCGGAGATAACAAAATCTTTTTAACCCCCGGATTTTTTCCCAAGGGGTTTTTGGGAAGTCCCTTTCACCCAGGACAGCCAAGGGCTAATGCATTCTCCCCTCCCACAGGTCACTATCACTTTCCAAATGGCGTTTGGAAAACGCCCCCCTATCACTTCTTTTGGGTCATGACTAATATTTTAAAGGCTCATAGGTTTAAAGCACTTATGGTGTACTTAGGGTGACATAATTTTGGGGCATGTCTAAAATACTGGAAAACAACTTGGGAAAAAAACTTGATGTAGTATTGGGAAACTTGAAAAAGCCAATTTTTAAAAATCAAACTGTCAAATGTCAATTTTTCAGATCAAAATTAAGTTTCCCTTTGGGCAAAGTATCACTCCCAGAGGGTTAAAAAACGCCCCAAAATAAAGTAACTGCGTACTAAATTTTTCCCAAAACCCAAAACTGCTGAGGGCCCTAAGATCCTTTTGGGCTTTGCAGGTTTTTTTTAGATCTTTCATTGCCAAATTTTTTTTCCATAGCTGTCCTCTAACTGAGTTGGGTTTAAAAAAGATGCTCTTTTTTTTTTGGACCTTCCATCAAGAAAGAGCATTCTAAACTCTAAAAGAAAAGTAAAAATTGCCCCCAATTTTGAAAATTTTCCCGATTTTTTCTAAGCCCCTTTTTTTTGACAAAAATGATGCTGTTTTTTTTGGGATAAAGGGGTGGACTTTGCTCAGAAACCCATGGCAATTTCAACGCAGTTTCATTTGCTAGGGCCCAGTTTTTACGAAAGGGTTTAACCCTAAAATTTTTACTTTAAATGAGGGAAAAAGCTTTAGCAATATTAAGGCCCTTTTAAAACACTTCCAAGACATTTTTGTCCTACCCCTGTTCAAAGTCTTGACAGACCATCCACTGATACCTTTATTCCCGAACAAACAACCTATGGAAAGGGGGGGCCGATGGCCCGACTATCCCCAAAAGTTTTCCCCAAACCCCCCCTTTGAAAAAACTTACCTCAAGTCAAAAGTGTCGCAGTTTCCCCTTTTCGGACATGTTAAATAATTTTGTAATTGCCCGACCCCCCATTTTGTGTGAAGTGTTTTAAAAAAAGCTCAACCCAACCCGACCCCTGGGTTTTGGGTGTTCGATTCCTGCTCCAGGAAAATCTTATTCTGATGTGAAAAACCCCCCAGCCCCCTCAAATGACTTTGTCCTGAACCAAGAATTTCTGTATCGAACAGCCGGAGGGGGGTACTCCTAGCAGAAGAGTTAAAACCAGTTTTAATTCCCCCAGTCACTAGTGAATGTACCTTAAAACTATTTCAAGATGTACCAGGGGTTGCACACCCTGGGGATGGATCGTTCCCGGGAAAACAAGCCAGATTGAAATTTTTTTTGGGGCCCCGTAGGGCAAAATTTATATTTCTGGTTTTGTAAGAAAGTAGTTTTCTGCATGCAAAAATAAAGGTAATGTAATGCCCTAATCCAATCCCAAATTTTAACCAACCACTAAACGAAACCAAAGGGAAAAAGTTGCGCTAGATTTTTTAAATCCTTTTCCCCTGGGGTTCCCCCCCCCCCGGCAACAAACCCTCTGTGTGTTTTTGGTAGAAACCCTTTCACCAGATATTGTGGTTAGTTCCTATTGCAGATAAGACTCCCCAGACAGTATAAACTTTTTTAAAAACCCCATTATCTGCAGGGATAAACCCCCCCAAGTCCCCGTAACAGATAAAGGAGGTGAATACTGTAAAAGAATTCTTGAAAAAAATTTTTGTACTTTGGACAAAATTTTCCCAAAAACCACCCCCTTGGGCCTCATCAAACCTGCCCGAAATGTTGGGGGGTTTTTAAACCCGGGAAAAAAACCCCAAAAAAAAAGTACTTGAGTCTGAGAAACCCCCTATCAATCCCAACATTAAAATTTGGGGTGAAGTTATACCTTTGTGCCCGTGTGTAAAAAATTTTGCTTTAAAAATGTTTTATAGGTGACACTCCCCAAATTTTGCTTGTACGGTTTTAATAAAAAGTTTTTTTATGAAATTTTTTATATTCAAAACCGAAACCAAATTACAACCCTGATGATTTCAAGCAAAATGTACCCCTTAGCTCAAAATGTTTTTTTGAAGAAATTTTCAAGAGCGCAAACATCGACAAAGCCATCCAAAAAACCCAAAATAGGTTCGAGTGATGCTGACTAATTTTAACAAAACCTCGGGAATGCCCAAAATTGATCAAAAAATTTTTTTGGTTCTTATCGAGTAGTTGAACATACATGGTAATAATAAAAAGGTTTGAGAAATTTTGTATGGTCCCTATAAAGAATCCCCCTTTCGTTAAAGAATTAGTAAAGTGATTTATAAGGGTGTTCCAACCCAGCTAATGTGACAGCCCCTGAAATCCCCGATCCCCGTTTCCCTTCCTCTGGGGTACTCCGTCAGCCCATCAACCTGAACGTCGTTTTTTCCCCACGGAACCCACAGGTTTTTGGGAAATCCAAGTATCATTTGTAACTTCTAATTTTAGAAATTTTCTCAAATACCGATGAATTAGCCAAGGGAAAAAGAGTTGTCCTCCCAGAGATGACATCATTTGATAGTCCAATTTTCCCTAGCAGATTTGGGGGGTTTAAAAGTAAATAACCTGAAAAGATGAATAATTACAGTTTTCAACTTTCATATTCAAAAATTTTTTTTTTTGTGTTCATGTTCTCTCCCCATTCTGAGAGTTAACAGTCTAGATTTGAGTGCCCGAATTGCTTTCTGTTAAACACTTTTTTTTTTGTTTTTTTTTTCTTCCTCAGAAACCGTTTTTTAAAATGAATACAGATCGATCGATAAATTTTTTTTTTTTCCTTCTTTTTTTTTGTAAATTTTCGTTTAGTTTTCATTTGTTGAGTTTTTATTCAATGGTTTTTTCAATGACTATCATTTGATGAGTTGTCTTAAAAAAAAAAAAAAAAATTTTATACCTTTTATGCAATTACAGTTTCAGTTATGTAAGCTTCCATTTTCCCAAAGTTTTACTCATGTTGGGATAATGTTTTAAAATTTTTTGTTACTTTTTACAATTTTATAGAAAACAGCCCCAAACCGTACCCTGCCCTCTCTAGTTTTTATTAGGTTTTATGTTGGGACGGGCAAACGTTAGCGTCGCCGGGGCTCCCCAGTAGTAGAACCAGTTACCAGTAAACCCTTTTTACCAGTAGATGATCATACCAACCGTCTTGCCTGAGTCACTGTCTGGATTTCCTTTTTGTTTTGACCACAGCAGTTTCAAACACCCCCCCCCAATATGGGGGACTGGGTTAGTCCCCCCATACGGAAAATGAGCAAGGGGCAGGGGGGCTGTTTGGCTTTCCAACTTACCCCTTATAATTATACGTACTTCCAGCCTACATGAGTATTACTTTACCCTATCCACGTGTTCGAACCCCCACATGATACACTAAATTCTCAGTGCTGGGACACTAAATTCTTTGTGTTAGTACACTAATTCTCAGTGTTAGTACACTAAATTCTAAGTGCTAGTACACTAAATTCTCAGTGTTGGGACACTAAATTCTTAGTGCTAGTCACTAATTCTCAGTGCTGGTACACTAAATTCTTAGTGCTATTACATTAAATTCTCTGTGCTGGTACAATAAATTCTTAGTGCTAGTACACTAATTCTCAGTGCTGGTACACTAAATTCTCAGTGCTGGTACACTAAATTCTTAGTGCTAGTACACTAATTCTTAGTGCTGTTACACTAAATTCTTAGTGCTAGTACACTAAATTCTCAGAGCTGGCACACTAAATTCTTATTGCTAGTACACTAATTCTCAGTGCTAGTACACTAAATTCTCAGTGCTGGTACACTAAATTCTTAGTGCTAGTACACTAATTCTCAGTGCTGGTACACTAAATTCTCAGTGCTAGTGCACTAATTCTCAGTGCTGGGTATAACGAAGCCAAGTCTTGTCTGAAGATGCAAATGCAAATCTCTCTCTCTCTCTCTCTCTCTCTCTCTCTCTCTCTCTCTCTCTCTCTCTCTCTCTCTCTTTTCACGGGATTTTACAAGGTTGGATTAAAGTTGCTAACTTTATTTACAAGCCAAGAGCTGTTACCTACATCAACTCCTCTGAAAGCTTTCTTTACTGTTATGAGACATAAAAATATGGAACAGGATGGAGTTGGAGCCATCTGAGAGCCAGCAGTTTGATGTGATCTAGTGAGTTTATTTCGCTGATGTCATTATTCTGTACGTTCATGTTGAGTTGTCATACGAATCTTTCTCTTTCTTTCTCTATCTCCTTTTACCGTTTCTTTTTCCGCTTCGACGTCTTCATTTCTAAACCAGGGAGAGGAATGGGGAGTGAAAGGGAGTGTTGAGTGGGGGAGGTGAGGGGAAGGGAGACAGTGGAAGAGGAAAGACAGGAAGAGAAACCATTGAAAGTAAGGAAGTGAAAAGGCAAATGGAGTGTGAAAAAGATAGAAGGGAGATGAAGTGGAAGAGCAGATAGAGAGTGAGAGAGAAAGAGATAGGAGAGAGGAAGAGAGTTGGAGCGAACTGAGAGAGAAGAGGAGAGTGAGAGGAGAGAGAGAGGAAGTCAGAGAGAGGAAAAAAGGTGGAGGAAGAGGAGAAGAGTTCTGTGGTGGTGGTCGATTGTGATTGTGCTGGTGGTGGTGGTAACAGTGGTGGTGGGGAATGGTGGTGGTGGTGGTGGTAGTGGTGGTGGGGTATGGTGGTGGGGATGGTGGTGGTGGTGGTAATGGTGGTGACGGTGGTAGGTAGTGGTGGTAGTGGGTAGGTAGTGGTATTAGTGGTGGTAGTGGAGTGGGGTGGTGGTGGATTATGGTGGTGGTGGTGGTGGTGGTGGTGGTGGTGGTGGTGGTGAGTGGTGGTGGTGGTGGGTGGTGGAGTGGTGGTGGTGTGGTGGTGTGGTAATGGTGGTGATGGTGGTGGTAGTGGTGGTAGTGGTAGTGGTGTGATGGTGGTGAATGGTGGTGGTGGTGGTGATGGTGTGGTGGTGGTGATGGTGATGGTGGTGGTGGTGGTGGTGGTGGTGGTGGTAATAGTTCAACAAAACGAGGAACTAGCTGTACTGCCCTTGCACACTAAAGTCATCTACAGTCTGGTTGAATTGTTCTCTCCGGTGTGGTTATCAAACTTGTGCTGCTATGCTCGCTGCTCCTGGTTGTTGCAACATTGGAGTGTGGGCTAACTCAAGCACCAATGAAGCGGACTCGTCCTGAGACAAGCCCGATGCACCTGCTTTACACTACTGGTCTTGTTGCTCTGGTGTTGTACCTCCCTATACGAAGGAATCTAAGCTCCTGTAGTGGGAGGATACTCAGTTGGTGGCATGTTGTTAGCTCTCAATATGTCGAATAATATGGGAACCCGCACAGCAGTAAGAGATCGTTGATATTTCAAACAATAGACGAGCAATTCACCCAACAACGCGTAGAGAAAGTTTGGGCAGATTTATTTGTGTTGAGTTCAGACCTCCAATCGTCTGACTCGTGTAGGTGGCATTAACCCCAACTAAAACGCATTTCATACATGCAACAAGCAGCAATAGCACAGGTTTTGACTGCGGGTTTACCATCCACACACACAGAATCAAGGCTGCACGAATGGCGGATCGATGCATTGCTATCTGAAGGATACTAAGACTAGCTGTACTCCAGCTCCCGGACAGGGCATCCCATATTACCACACAGGTAATGATGGCCGTTGAAACAGGTTAAAATGGGATTGGGCAAAATAAACAACACCAGTAATCTTTAACTTGTAGTTGCTTCACCAAGTATGTATATTAT
>NC_069423.1:33855121-33907621 GCF_026875155.1 Cherax quadricarinatus | reverse complement strand
ACACTATCACTGCCTCAACTGTTACATTATCACTGTCTTATCTGTTACACTATCACTGCCTCAACTGTTACATTATCACTGTCTTATCTGTTACACTATCACTGCCTCAACTGTTCCACTACTACTGCCTCAACTGTTACACTAGCACTGCTTCAACTGTTACACTATCACTGCCTCAGCAGTCTAGTTAGAGGTGGTAACAGGAATGTAGATAGTCCTCAGCTATCAGTCACCAAGAGGACTCTGAGCTGCTGTCTTGCTATCTGCCTATACCGCGTACCACCACATACGTACAGGCGCACTTGACAATGACGTACCGCCACGTATGTATATATATATATATATATATATATATATATATATATATATATATATATATATATATATATATATATATATATATATATATATGTATATGTATGTATGTTATGTATGTATGTATATTACACTCAACAACACATGCAGCCAGGAGAATCCTCCGGCCTCTCACAACACTCTCACGTAAACACAGAAAAATAAATTCACCTTGGCAGAATGGTGGCGGTATTTCCCACCACTTTTAGACTTCCATGATTTCTTCTGGGAAAAATTTTCCGAGCAGGAGGCGAAGTAGAAAAACTGTGGGATGGCGGAATATTTGGCGCCTCCATTATGCGCGCGAATAAATGACTATTTACTGTTGTTGTTGGTGACTTTTTTTTTATTATATTGCCCGCAGACCGGGTCTGGTGGCTGGAAAATTGAGGCCAGATGCTGTGGGAGACACTTGAGAGGTTAGTCTTGCAGGGCTGACTGGATGCTGGTGAAGGATCTTGAGATGGAGCCCTCCTCGCATTCCATGGATCAAATTTGATTACCTTCCTTACGAGTTTAGAGCTTCCGATGAATTTAATAATCGCAATGTGAGGTAAAGGGTTGTGAGCAACAGCGAGAGAGAGATTACAAGATTGTACATTTAATATATATATATATATATATATATATATATATATATATATATATATATATATATATATATATATATATATATATATATATATATATATATATATATATATATATGTGTGTGTGTGTGTGTGTGTGTGTATAGCACGTAATGAAAGTAGTTTATTAGATTATGTATTGGTGGATAAAAGGTTGATGGGTAGGCTCCAGGATGTACATGTTTATAGAGGGGCAACTGATATATCGGATCATTATTTAGTTGTAGCTACAGTTAGAGTAAGAGGTAGATGGGAAAAGAGGAAGGTGGCAACAACAAGTAAGAGGGAGGTGAAAGTGTATAAACTAAGGGAGGAGGAAGTTCGGGTGAGATGTAAGCGACTATTGGCAGGATGGTGGGCTAGTGCAAAGATGAGTAGTGGGGGGGTTGAAGAGGGTTGGAATAGTTTTAAAAATGCAGTATTAGAATGTGGGGCAGAAGTTTGTGGTTATAGGAGGGTGGGGGCAGGAGGAAAGAGGAGTGATTGGTGGAATGATGAAGTAAAGGGTGTGATAAAAGAGAAAAAGGTAGCTTATGAGAGGTTTTTACAAAGCAGAAGTGTTATAAGAAGAGCAGAGTGTATGGAGAGTAAAAGAAAGGTAAAGAGAGTGGAGAGAGTGCAAAAGGAGAGCAGATGATAGAGTGGGAGAGGCACTGTCAAGAAATTTTAATGAAAATAAGAAAAATTTTTGGAGTGAGTTAAACAAGTTAAGAAAGCCTAGGGAAAGTATGGATTTGTCAGTTAAAAACAGAGTAGGGGAGTTAGTAGATGGGGAGATGGAGGTATTAGGTAGATGGCGAGAATATTTTGAGGAACTTTTAAATGTTGAGGAAGAAAGGGAGGCGGTAATTTCATGCACTGGCCAGGGAGGTATACCATCTTTTAGGAGTGAAGAAGAACAGAATGTAAGTGTGGTGGAAGCACGAGAGGCATTACGTAGAATGAAAGGGGGTAAAGCAGCTGAAACTGATGGGATCATGACAGAAATGTTAAAAGCAGGGGGGGATATAGTATTGGAGTGGTTGGTACTTTTGTTTAATAAATGTATGAAAGAGGGGAAGGTACCTAGGGATTGGCGGAGAGCGTGTATAGTCCTTTTATATAAAGGGAAGGGGGACAAAAGAGATTGTAAAAATTATAGAGGAATAAGTTTACTGAGTATACCAGGAAAAGTGTACGGTAGGGTTATAATTGAAAGAATTAGAGGTAAGACAGAATGTAGGATTGAGGATGAGCAAGGAGGCTTCAGAGTGGGTAGGGGATGTGTAGTTCAAGTGTTTACATTGAAGCATATATGTGAACAGTATTTAGACAAAGGTAGGGAAGTTTTTATTGCATTTATGGATTTAGAAAAGGCATATGATAGAGTGGATAGAGGAGCAATGTGGCAGAAGTTGCAAGTATATGGAATAGGTGGGAAGTTATTAAATGCTGTAAAGAGTTTTTATGAGGATAGTGAGGCTCAGGTTAAGGTGTGTAGAAGAGAGGGAGAATACTTCCCAGTAAAAGTAGGTCTTAGACAGGGATGTGTAATGTCACCATGGTTGTTTAATATATTTATAGATGGGGTTGTAAAGGAAGTAAATGCTAGGGTGCTCGGGAGAGGGGTGGGATTAAATTTTGGGGAATCAAATTCAAAATGGGAATTGACACAGTTACTTTTTGCTGATTATACTGTGCTTATGGGAGATTCTAAAGAAAAATTGCAAAGTTTAGTGGATGAGTTTGGGAATGTGTGTAAAGGTAGAAAGTTGAAAGTGAACATAGAAAAGAGTAAGGTGATGAGGGTGTTAAATGATTTAGATAAAGAAAAATTGGATATCAAATTGGGGAGGAGGAGTATGGAAGAAGTGAATGTTTTCAGATACTTGGGAGTTGACTTGTCGGCGGATGGATTTATGAAGGATGAGGTTAATCATAGAATTGATGAGGGTAAAAAGGTGAGTGGTGCGTTGAGGTATATGTGGAGTCAAAAAACGTTATCTATGGAGGCAAAGAAGGGAATGTATGAAAGTATAGTAGTACCAACACTCTTATATGGGTGTGAAGCTTGGGTGGTAAATGCAGCAGCGAGGAGACGATTGGAGGCAGTGGAGATGTCCTGTTTAAGGGCAATATGTGGTGTAAATATTATGCAGAAAATTCGGAGTGTGGAAATTAGGAGAAGGTGTGGAGTTAATAAAAGTATTAGTCAGAGGGCAGAAGAGGGGTTGTTGAGGTGGTCTGGTCATTTAGAGAGAATGGATCAAAGTAGAATGACATGGAAAGCATATAAATCTATAGGGGAAGGAAGGCGGGGTAGGGGTCGTCCTAGAAAGGGTTGGAGAGAGGGGGTAAAGGAGGTTTTGTGGGCAAGGGGCTTGAACTTCCAGCAAGCGTGCGTGAGCGTGTTAGATAGGAGTGAATGGAGACAAATGGTACTTGGGACCTGACTATCTGTTGGAGTGTGAGCAGGGTAATATTTAGTGAAGGGATTCAGGGAAACCGGTTATTTTCATATAGTCGGACTTGAGTCCTGGAAATGGGAAGTACAATGCCTGCACTTTAAAGGAGGGGTTTGGGATATTGGCAGTTTGGAGGGATATGTTGTGTATCTTTATATGTGTATGCTTCTAAAATGTTGTATTCTGAGCACCTCTGCAAAAACAGTGATAATGTGCGAGTATGGTGAAAGTGTTGAATGATGATGAAAGTATTTTCTTTTTGGGGATTTTCTTTCTTTTTTTTGGGTCACCCTGCCTCGGTGGGACACGGCCGACTTGTTGAAAAAAAAAAAAAAAAAAAAAAAAAAAAAATTATATATATATATATATATATATATATATATATATATATATATATATATATATATATATATATATATATATATATATATATATATATATATATATATATATATGTATATATATATGCAATAAGATCACAGTAAACAGGTGATTTCAAAATATGCAAAACAACCACTCTGAAAGAATAGAGAAATTCCAAGCGCTTTCGTGACTACTCACATTATCAAGGAACAATGCTCTAGGTTTTGGCCTAAGTTTTGCAACTTCAAAAACACTTAATAATGTTGAAATTGCAAAAACCTTTTGTAACTTTGAAAAATTTTCTGATTTATCCTCTGATGAAATTAATATTAGTAAAGGAATGGTATATAGCTCTATGTTAAAACCAAACATTCCCAATTGCCCTCAAAGATTCTTTAAGTCTTATTATACACATAATAACAATAAGAATTTACGCCTTACTAAAGCAGACAAAATAAATGCAATAATAATTATGAAAGAAAATGATTACCAAGAAAAAATGAATAATCTCTTAGATGATACTGAAACCTATTCTAAACTTGGAAAAAATCCCCTAGAAACCGTTAACAGCAATTTCAATAAAACAATAAAACTTCTACTGAAAGGCAAAGATGAATTAGTCAAACAATTTACTTCCACTAATCCATCTTTACCTTACATGTATGGACTAATAAAAACACACAAACCATGTCTATCGCATGGGTTCGACTCCTTGGCTAGTCGTGCACACCCAGCATCTGCCGGGTGTGCTACAGGGAATGTGTAGTCAATCCCTCAACTGACAACATCCGTGTGCACAATGGATGTCTAGGCTCCAGGAGAGCTCCAAATGAGAACAACCAACAGCCCCTCCCAGCAGACAGGGCTGACAGCTACAGAGACTTCACCTCTACAGAGGACATCAAATCTGCAATCAAATTAACATCCACCAAGACTCTGACACACATCCCCATGCAGCTCGCCCCTCAAATTGCTAGCAAATTCACTGACCTGAAGAAAGTCAACTATGCTCCTTCAAACAACAGATCCTGGCACAACCTGCTGCTTTTTGGCAATGCCTGTTTGGCTGTCCCACCAAGGAGGGACAGGTCGCCAGCAACACATGTTATTAGGACAATAAATGTATTTGCAAGGGATGACAACCTCGTCCGTCTCCCCCCTAGGGCGACAAACACCCGCCGGGCAAATGCCAACAACAGGACACACAACGCCTCAAAAATCAGACCACAAATTAGCAAAAAAATAGAAGAGGTGATACTATTGGAGCTCTGAGGCTTATAACCAGTGAGGATACCAACGCTCCCAAGGACGTCAGTACGGCGCAAGCTCTGAAGGACAAACATCCACCCAGGGCTCCCAGTACCAACACTGACCTCCCTGACATTGCAGCAGGCGAAGAACATCTAACCTTACAGGATGCTGATGTGTATAAAGCTGCTATGTCATTTCCACAGAGCTCAGCAGGAGGTTTCACCGGTTTAAGGCCTCAACACTTAAACAAATACTTAATCCAGTACTTGGTGATGTTTCAGAGAGGCTGCTGTCTGAACTTACCAAATTTTCCAACCTGTGCCTGGCTGGCAGTGTCCCAGAGGCCATCAGACCCCTTTTCTTTGGTGCCTCATTGTGTGCCCTGCGGAAAAAGGATGGCGGAATCAGGCCCATTGCAGTGGGCAACACTCTTCGGCGCCTAATCGCCAAGGCTGCAGTATGAAGGGTGAGTCAAGAGGCTGCTGCAGTGCTGAAACCAACTCAGCTCGGTTTTGGCGTTCAACAGGGCTGTAAAGCAGCTGTCCACGCAGCACGAGTACATATCAACAACATGTTCGATGAAAAAGCCTTGGTCAAATTGGACTTTGCCAACGCTTTCAACTCAGTCAGAAGGGATGCTGCTCTCCAAGCAGTTTATAGAAACTTCCCTCCCCTTTATCCCTTCATAGAATCGTGTTATAGTGCGACTTCCAAACTATTGTTTGGGGACCATGAAATTGACTCATGTTTGGTCATCAAAGATCAGTAAAATTAAAGACATGGAAGAAAGCCTGGGCCTATCTTTAAACCCCACCAAATGTGAAATAGTTTCTATCAATCGACAGATGATACAGAATATTAACGCTGTTTTACCAGGAGCACGAGCCATTGATCCAGCCAATAGCACTCTCCTTGGTGCTCCTCTTGGGTCCAATGCCATCGATCTGATCCTAGAAAAAAAGTCTCAGACCTCCGAACGATGGAAAGCAGGACGAATGACATTGACACACACGATGCCTTCTACCTACTCACCAGGTGCCTGTCAATCCCAAAACTTACCTACTTTCTGAGATGCTCCCCAGCCTTCAGCAGTCCAAAACTCAAGGAATATGACTCTCTCCTTAAGACCATGCAAGAGACTGTATTGAATCTTTCCCTTGAAGATGGACAGTGGTTGCAAGCCTCACTTCCGGTCAGGCTTGGGGGGCTGGGAGTACGCAGATTCTCCCAGATTGCTTTTCCAGGTTTCCTATCCTCTTCCATAGCATCAAACGAGTTGATAAGACAAATTCTTCCTGATAACCTCAGTGACTCAGCAGGAATACAGGACCCTAGCTATGTCAGTGCCATCACTGAATGGGAGACTCTTTCTGCTCCAACACCAAACCCTAGTGCAGCACTGGCTCACAAACAGTCAAGCTGGGATGGCCCAATTGCTGAAAAGATGCTTGCCAACATGGTCACGGCTGCAACATCAGATAGGGAGACTGCTCGTCTCCAGGCTGTGAGCACACATCACTCCGGGGACTTCCTCCAAACAGTTCCCATATCGGCAATGGAAACGCGGCTCGACCCTAAGACCCTCCGTATTGCAGCGACTCTGCGCCTTGCTGCCCCAATTCACACAGAATATACGTGTATTTGCGGCGAAACACAAGCAGACCAATGCGGTCTACATGGTCTTAACTGTTCCAAAACCAAGGGCTGGCATGCAAGACACAATAAGATCAACGACATCCTAAAGAGAACCCTTGCTACAGCTGGATGCCCAGCCGAGAGGGAGCCCCAATCACTAGCAGCCAACAATACCAACAACCCAGCAAACCGCCCCGATGGGATCACCATCTATCCTTGGAAGAATGGCAAGCTCTTAGCATGGGACTATATCTGTGTGTCCACACTGGCTGACACCTATATCCATCACAGTGTGGGGCGACAGGGAGGAGCTGCTGACCACAGGGAGGAGTATAAGATCAGCAAGTACAGGGACATAAGCCAACAGTTTCAATTTGTCCCAGTGGGATCATGGGGAAAAAATGCCACACGTTTCCTTAAAGAATTGGGTTCCAGACTCATCGACACCACCAGGGACCCAAGGGCAGCCACTTTCATGTTCCAGCGCCTCAGCGTAGCCATCCAGAGGGGAAATGCTTGCTGCATACTTGGCTCGCGTCCAGCCTCGGAGGAGCTGGAGGAAATTCATGATTTTTAATACATTGTACCATTGTATTCATGTTTGTGTTTTCTGTAAATGTATTCTGTTTATTAATAAATGTTCACATAGAATATAAAATATAGGGAGTGGTAGGAGAAGAAAATATTCAAATAGCTCCAGGGAGAACTTTGAATTTTCCCAGAGGTACGTTTATACAATTACTAAAAAAGAGAAGAAGAAAAACTTTATAAAACTGGGTTGCTTAAATGTGCGTGGATGTAGTGCGGATGACAAGAAACAGATGATTGCTGATGTTATGAATGAAAAGAAGTTGGATGTCCTGGCCCTAAGCGAAACAAAGCTGAAGGGGGTAGGAGAGTTTCAGTGGGGGGAAATAAATGGGATTAAATCTGGAGTATCTGAGAGAGTTAGAGCAAAGGAAGGGGTAGCAGTAATGTTAAATGATCAGTTATGGAAGGAGAAAAGAGAATATGAATGTGTAAATTCAAGAATTATGTGGATTAAAGTAAAGGTTGGATGCGAGAAGTGGGTCATAATAAGCGTGTATGCACCTGGAGAAGAGAGGAATGCAGAGGAGAGAGAGAGATTTTGGGAGATGTTAAGTGAATGTATAGGAGCCTTTGAACCAAGTGAGAGAGTAATTGTGGTAGGGGACTTGAATGCTAAAGTAGGAGAAACTTTTAGAGAGGGTGTGGTAGGTAAGTTTGGGGTGCCAGGTGTAAATGATAATGGGAGCCCTTTGATTGAACTTTGTATAGAAAGGGGTTTAGTTATAGGTAATACATATTTTAAGAAAAAGAGGATAAATAAGTATACACGATATGATGTAGGGCGAAATGACAGTAGTTTGTTGGATTATGTATTGGTAGATAAAAGACTGTTGAGTAGACTTCAGGATGTACATGTTTATAGAGGGGCCACAGATATATCAGATCACTTTCTAGTTGTAGCTACACTGAGAGTAAAAGGTAGATGGGATACAAGGAGAATAGAAGCATCAGGGAAGAGAGAGGTGAAGGTTTATAAACTAAAAGAGGAGGCAGTTAGGGTAAGATATAAACAGCTATTGGAGGATAGATGGGCTAATGAGAGCATAGGCAATGGGGTCGAAGAGGTATGGGGTAGGTTTAAAAATGTAGTGTTAGAGTGTTCAGCAGAAGTTTGTGGTTACAGGAAAGTGGGTGCAGGAGGGAAGAGGAGCGATTGGTGGAATGATGATGTAAAGAGAGTAGTAAGGGAGAAAAAGTTAGCATATGAGAAGTTTTTACAAAGTAGAAGTGATGCAAGGAGGGAAGAGTATATGGAGAAAAAGAGAGAGGTTAAGAGAGTGGTGAAGCAATGTAAAAAGAGAGCAAATGAGAGAGTGGGTGAGATGTTATCAACAAATTTTGTTGAAAATAAGAAAAAGTTTTGGAGTGAGATTAACAAGTTAAGAAAGCCTAGAGAACAAATGGATTTGTCAGTTAAAAATAGGAGAGGAGAGTTATTAAATGGAGAGTTAGAGGTATTGGGAAGATGGAAGGAATATTTTGAGGAATTGTTAAATGTTGATGAAGATAGGGAAGCTGTGATTTCGTGTATAGGGCAAGGAGGAATAACATCTTGTAGGAGTGAGGAAGAGCCAGTTGTGAGTGTGGGGGAAGTTCGTGAGGCAGTAGGTAAAATGAAAGGGGGTAAGGCAGCCGGGATTGATGGGATAAAGATAGAAATGTTAAAAGCAGGTGGGGATATAGTTTTGGAGTGGTTGGTGCAATTGTTTAATAAATGTATGGAAGAGGGTAAGGTACCTAGGGATTGGCAGAGAGCATGCATAGTTCCTTTGTATAAAGGCAAAGGGGATAAAAGAGAGTGCAAAAATTATAGGGGGATAAGTCTGTTGAGTGTACCTGGTAAAGTGTATGGTAGAGTTATAATTGAAAGAATTAAGAGTAAGACGGAGAATAGGATAGCAGATGAACAAGGAGGCTTTAGGAAAGGTAGGGGGTGTGTGGACCAGGTGTTTACAGTGAAACATATAAGTGAACAGTATTTAGATAAGGCTAAAGAGGTCTTTGTGGCATTTATGGATTTGGAAAAGGCGTATGACAGGGTGGATAGGGGGGCAATGTGGCAGATGTTGCAAGTGTATGGTGTAGGAGGTAGGTTACTGAAAGCAGTGAAGAGTTTTTACGAGGATAGTGAGGCTCAAGTTAGAGTATGTAGGAAAGAGGGAAATTTTTTCCCAGTAAAAGTAGGCCTTAGACAAGGATGTGTGATGTCACCGTGGTTGTTTAATATATTTATAGATGGGGTTGTAAGAGAAGTAAATGCGAGGGTCTTGGCAAGAGGCGTGGAGTTAAAAGATAAAGAATCACACACAAAGTGGGAGTTGTCACAGCTGCTCTTTGCTGATGACACTGTGCTCTTGGGAGATTCTGAAGAGAAGTTGCAGAGATTGGTGGATGAATTTGGTAGGGTGTGCAAAAGAAGAAAATTAAAGGTGAATACAGGAAAGAGTAAGGTTATGAGGATAACAAAAAGATTAGGTGATGAAGATTGAATATCAGATTGGAGGGAGAGAGTATGGAGGAGGTGAACGTATTCAGATATTTGGGAGTGGACGTGTCAGCGGATGGGTCTATGAAAGATGAGGTGAATCATAGAATTGATGAGGGAAAAAGAGTGAGTGGTGCACTTAGGAGTCTGTGGAGACAAAGAACTTTGTCCTTGGAGGCAAAGAGGGGAATGTATGAGAGTATAGTTTTACCAACGCTCTTATATGGGTGTGAAGCGTGGGTGATGAATGTTGCAGCGAGGAGAAGGCTGGAGGCAGTGGAGATGTCATGTCTGAGGGCAATGTGTGGGTGTGAATATAATGCAGAGAATTCGTAGTTTGGAAGTTAGGAGGAGGTGCGGGATTACCAAAACTGTTGTCCAGAGGGCTGAGGAAGGGTTGTTGAGGTGGTTCGGACATGTAGAGAGAATGGAGCGAACAGAATGACTTCAAGAGTGTATCAGTCTGTAGTGGAAGGAAGGCGGGGTAGGGGTCGGCCTAGGAAGGGTTGGAGGGAGGGGGTAAAGGAGGTTTTGTGTGCGAGGGGCTTGGACTTCCAGCAGGCATGCTTGAGCGTGTTTGATAGGAGTGAATGGAGACAAATGGTTTTTAATACTTGACGTGCTGTTGGAGTGTGAGCAAAGTAACATTTATGAAGGGATTCAGGGAAACCGGCAGGCCGGACTTGAGTCCTGGAGATGGGAAGTACAGTGCCTGCACTCTGAAGGAGGGGTGTTAATGTTGCAGTTTAAAAACTGTAGTGTAAAGCACCCTTCTGGCAAGACAGTGATGGAGTGAATGATGGTGAAAGTTTTTCTTTTTCGGGCCACCCTGCCTTGGTGGGAATCGGCCGGTGTGATAATAAAAAAAATATACACAAAACAACCACTGTGAAAGAAAAGTGAAATTCCAAGCGCTTTCCTGACTTCTCACATTATCAAGGAACTATAAAAACAAAACATCAAAGGAAGGCATATAAACTTAATAGTGTTGAAACTGCAAAAGCCTTTTGTAACTTTGAAAAATCTTCTGATTTATCCACTGATGAAATTAATATTAGTAAGGGGATGGTATATAACTCTATGTTAAAACCAAACATTCCCAATTGCCCTCAAAGATTCTTTAAGTCTTATTATACACTTATTAATGATAAAAAATTGCGCCTTACTAAAGCAGATAAAATAAGTGCAATAATAATTATGAAAGAAAATGATTACCAAGATAAAATGAATAATATCTTAGATGATACTGAAACCTATTCTAAACTTGGAAAAAATCCCCTAGAAACCGTTAACAGCAATTTCAATAAAACAATAAAACTACTGAAAGGCAAAGATGAATTAGTCAAACAATTTACTTCCACTAATCCATCTTTAACTTACATATATGGATTAATAAAAACACACAAACAGGGAATCCAGTCCGACTAATTATTAGCTCCATAGGATCAGTTTCATATAAATTATCTAAATGACTTGTTGACATTTTGAGCCCTATTGTTGGTTAAATTTCTAACTTTAATGTTAAAAATAACATAGATTTAGTTGATAAATTAAGCTCCTTGACTGACTTAAATGATTTTAACATTTGTTAGTTTTGATGTTACTTCCTTGTTTACGAAAGTTCCTGTTGATGATTTATTAAGTTTCTTATCTGAAGAACTCGTTAATTATGATTTACTATTGCGAGTTCGTACTATCATTAAACTTATTAAACTTTGCATTGTTGATGCAAAATTTGTATATAATGATAAGTTTTACACTCAGAAGTTTGGTATGGCAATGGGAAATCCTCTTTCACCTGTTCTTAGTAACCTATATATGGAATTTTTTGAAACAAGGTTGCTTAACACAATCCTCCCTAATAGAGCTAAATGGTTCAGATATGTTGATGATATTTTGTGTCTTATGCCCAAAAATGTAGATATACACCATTTCCTTGGCAAATTAAATAGCTTAGCCCCTTCTATAAACTTTACTGATGAGTTCGAAGAAAATAACTCATTGCCTTTTCTAGATGTTTTAATTATTAAGAGTAATTAATTCAAATTTAAAATTTACAGAAAACCTACAAATAACTGTTCCTATGTCCACTATTATTCTTCACATCAAGATAGAGTTAAACTGTCTATTTTCTCATTAATGTTTTTGAGAGCTTTGCGTATTTGTAGTCCAGAGTTCATAGATGAGGAAATATCCAAAATTTATGAAATAGGTAATGATTTGAAATACCCAAGAAACGTAATTGATAAATCTTTTAAAATTTCTAGAAATACTTTTTACAATCCAAAAAGGGACAACCAACCTTAGTCAACTAAAAATATGTTGGTTCTCCCTTACCATGAAAACTTGGTTGATATGCCTTCTCTTCTTAAGACTTTTAATATCAAAGTTGTATTTAAAAATTTCGATGCAGTAAAAAAAACTTGATAAAGAATTCCCCCAAAATGCTGATGGATGTGTCTATAAGATTCCTTGTAAAATTTGCAATAAAGTTTATTACGGTCAAACTGGTAAAAGTCTCGAACTAAGATTAAAACAACATAAATATAGCATTAGAACTGGACAAGATTCCAATGCTCTATTTATTCATGTAAGAGATTTTAACCATACAACTGATTTTCAAAAAGTTGAGAAAGTAGTATCAAGCAAGTCCATGGTCGACAGGAATATAATTGAATCTTGTTTCATAAAAATCAGTTTTGAAAATAATATGAATATTTCCTTTGGTTTATATAAATTGGATTAATTTATAATTAATAAAATTTGGGAAGAATTTAATGATACATTAAACAAATAATAAATCTTAATTCTTGGGTAGAGTATTAGGTGTGTCTCACAGAGTCGGGTGTCGTCACGCATCAGTTGTTGCTTTGTTGTAGGATGAGATGGTTAGGTGTAGCCTTGACCCTTTATAAGCCTTCCTTTGATGTAGTGTTTTTATAGTTCCTTGATAATGTGAGAAGTCAGGAAAGTGCTTGCAATTTCACTATTCTTTAAAAGTGGTTGTTTTGCATATTCTGATTTCGCCTGTTTAATGCATTCTTATTGCACACACACATACACACACACACACACACACACACACACACAAAACACACACACAACACACACACACACACACACACACACACACACACACACACACACACAACACACACACACACACACACACACACACACACACACAAATATATATATATATATATATATATATATATATATATATATATATACATATATGTAATGCACACACAAACAATCAAACATGCATACACACACACACTCACTCACACACACACACGATGCTATCTCTAAGGTTGGAAACAATAATTATCTCTCCCTCTTAAGAACAGAATTGTATCACTCTTTGTGTCTCTCCTACCAACACAGATATTAATAACCAGCATTCAGCAATGTTTCCCCCACCGAGAGGAAACATCACTAGAGTCCACACAGTGAAGATGATTAGCACAGCTTCAAAGACTGCAGATCAAAGGTATTAATGGAAGAATATTAATGAGTAAATTTGCTCCCTAGAATGACTATGGAATTACTGTGGAATGACTGTGGAATGACTGTGGAATGACTGTGGAATGACTGTGGAATGACTGTGGAATGACTGTGGAAGGGCTGAAATTTCTGTGGAACGACTGCAGGATGGTTGTGGAATGCCTGAGGCTTGGTCTTGAAATAATTGTGGAATGACTATAGAATAGATGTGAAATAATGGAATGACTGTGTAATGGTCATGGAAGGACGGTGAAATAATTGTGGAATATGGAATTACTGTGGCAGGATTGTGGAATGACTGTGGGATGACTAGAGGGAATGTGAAATGATTGTGGAATGAGTATGAAATGACCGCAGAATTACTGTGGAATGAGTAAAACTGAGAGAATGAAGGTTTTCAATCCAGAAGTGGCACACACTCACTAGAAAACCTCATGCATCAACATGTTAGGGACACTACCAGAGAAAAAGGGGAAAACGAACCAGCAAGACTGGACCTCGTGTTCACCCTTAGTAGATCGGACATTGAGGATATCACATATGAAAGGCACCTCTGAGCTTTGAATACATAGTAAAGTTACAAGTGGAGAGGGTAACAGGAGTAAGGTGGGAAAAGCTAAACTATAAAAAGGGGGACTACACAGGTATGAGAAACTTCTTACAGGAGGTTAAGTGGGAAAGAGAATTGGTAGGAAAGTTAGTAAACAAAATGATGGACTACGTAACAACCAAAGGCGTAGGGAGGCAAAAACTAAGTTGGCTAGAGAACGGAGAAAGTACAGAAGAAAAAGGACCCAGGGAAATAAAGAGATTAGTCGAAGAGCCAGAAACGAGTATGCACAGATAAGGAGGGAGGCCCAGCGAAAGTACGAAAATGACATTGTATCATGGAGCCTGAAGCTGTTATATAGCCACATCAGGAGGAAGACAACAGTCAAGAACCAAGTAATCAGGCCGAGGAAAGAAGGTGGGGAGCTCACAAGAAACGACCAAGAAGTATGTGAGGAACTCAACATGAGATTTAGAGGAAGTGTTTACAGTAGAGACAAAAAGGACTCTGGGAACAACAGCAACAGCAAACAGCAAAGAACTACAGACCGATAACACTAACATCCCATATCATAAAAATCTTTGAAAGGGTCCTAAGAAGCAAGATCACCACCCATCTAGAAACCCATCAGTTACACAACCCAGGGCAACATGGGTTTCGAACACGTCGCTCCTGTCTGTCTCAACTATTGGATCACTATGACAAGGTCCTAGATGCACTAGAAGACAAAAAGAATGCAGATGTAATATATACAGACTTTGCAAAAGCCTTCGACAAGTGTGACCATGGCGTAATAGCGCACAAAATGCGTGCTAAAGGAATAGCAGGAAAAGTCGGTCGATGGATCTATAATTTCCTCACTAACAGAACACAGAGAATAGTCGTCAACAGAGTAAAGTCCGAGGCAGCTACGGTGAAAAGCTCTGTTCCACAAGGCACAGTACTCGCTCCCATCTTGTTCCTCATCCTCATATCCGACATAGACAAGGATGTCAGCCACAGCACCGTGTCTTCCTTTGCAGATGACACCCGAATCTGCATGACAGTGTCCTCCATTGCAGACACTGCAAGGCTCCAGGCGGACATCAACCAAATCTTTCAGTGCGCTGCAGAAAACAATATGAAGTTCAACGATGAGAAATTTCAATTACTCAGATATGGTAAACACGAGGAAATTAATTCTTCATCAGAGTACAAAACAAATTCTGGCCACAAAATAGAGCGAAACACCAACGTCAAAGACCTGGGAGTGATCATGTCGGAGGATCTCACCTTCAAGGACCATACATGATATGTATGCAAGGGATGGGGTACATCTCTCTGGGGCTGGGGTGGTAGCACTTGCAGACTCGATTGAGAAGGCCATTGGTGAAATGCCTATGATTTTAAACTGATGGAAGATAGAGGTATGGGTGTGTGTGGGAAACAAGCAGGTTGCAACACTTGGGTTGGAAACAGTAAATGTATAAAAGGCATTCAGCATGAAGTTATAAATAAAGACAATAGATCAGGTCAGCAAACAAAGGGGGACAGCAGAGGGCAGCAAGGGACTAGCTCCCTTAAGGTTTACTATACTAATAGCAGGAGTGTAAGAAATAAGATAGATGAGCTAAGATTAATTGCAAGTGCAGGAGACATAGATATTATTGCTATAACAGAGACCTGGCTCAATCTGAAAGATAGAGAGATGCCCTCTGAATGTCACATACAAGGCTATAAATTATTCCACACTGACAGGGTCAACAGGAAAGGTGGTGGAGTAGCGATGTATGTCAGAGACAATTTAAATTGTTGTGTTAGACAAGATATTAAATTAGAAGCGTCAGCCACTGAATCTGTTTGGTTACAGCTTCTCGAGGGCCGAGAAAAACTAATTTTGGGTGTGATTTACAGGGCCCCAAATCTTGATAGGGAGTGCAGTAAACTTCTATGGGACGAAATTCGTAAGGCATCTACATACGAAAATGTTGTGCTAATGGGAGATTTCAACTATAGACAGATTGACTGGAGCAATTTGACAGGAAATTTAGAGTCAGGTGACTTTCTTGATACGATCCAGGATTGTTTTTTAAAACAGTTTGTGACAGAGCCAACTAGGGGAAATAACCTCCTTGACTTGGTTCTTGCCAGTAGGGAAACACTAATTAATAATCTTGAGGTTAATGATGAGCTTGGGGAAAGTGATCACAAATCACTCAGTTTTAATATATCATGGAATTCCCCTAATAATGGCAATCAAGTCTCCGTCCCTGACTTTCGCTTGGCTGATTTCATAGGACTGAAAAATTACTTAGGTGGGCTGAACTGGAATGACCTGACTAAGGGTCAGGTAGGTGGTGATGGTTGCCGATATGATGCTTTCCAGGGCATAGTTCTAGCTGCTCAGTCAAATTATGTTCCAAATAGGGAAATCAGATCAAACAAAAATGATCCTAAATGGATGAACAATAGATTAAAATATCTGATTGGTCAAAAGAGAGGCATATATAGGCAAATCAAAAGAGGAGAGGGGCAATTGAGAAATCGATATATTCAGTTAAAGAGAGAAATAAAAAAGGGAATTAGAAAAGCAAAAAGAGATTATGAGGTTAAAGTTGCAAGAGAATCGAAGACTAACCCAAAAGGATTCTTTCAGGTATACAGAAGTAAGATCAGGGACAAGATAGGCCCACTCAAAAGTTCCTCGGGTCAGCTCACTGACAGTGATAAGGAAATGTGTAGAATTTTTAACACATACTTCCTCTCAGTTTTTACACAGGAGGATACCAGCGATATTCCAGTAATGATAAATTATGTAGAACAGGACGATAATAAACTGTGTACTATTAGGGTCACAAGTGACATGGTCCTTAGGCAAATAGATAAATTAAAACCTAACAAATCCCCAGGCCCTGATGAACTGTATGCAAGGGTTCTAAAGGAATGTAAAGAGGAGCTTAGCACACCTTTGGCTAATCTTTTCAACATATCACTACAAACTGGCATGGTGCCAGATAAGTGGAAAATGGCAAATGTGATACCTATTTTCAAAACAGGTGACAGGTCCTTAGCTTCGAACTATAGACCAATAAGCCTAACCTCCATAGTGGGAAAATTTATGGAATCAATAATTGCCGAGGCAGTTCGTAGCCACCTTGAAAAGCATAAATTAATCAACGAATCTCAGCATGGTTTTACAAAGGGGCGTTCCTGCCTTACGAATTTATTAACTTTTTTCACTAAGGTATTTGAGGAGGTAGATCATGGTAATGAATATGATATTGTGTATATGGACTTCAGTAAGGCTTTTGACAGGGTCCCACATCAGAGACTATTGAGGAAAATTAAAGCACATGGAATAGGAGGAGAAATTTTTTCCTGGATAGAGGCATGGTTGACAAATAGGCAGCAGAGAGTTTGCATAAATGGGGAGAAATCAGAGTGGGGAAGTGTCACGAGCGGTGTTCCACAGGGGTCAGTGTTGGGCCCCCTGCTGTTCACAATCTACATAAACGACATAGATGAGGGCATAAAGAGCGACATCGGCAAGTTTGCCGATGACACCAAAATAGGCCGTCGAATTCATTCTGACGAGGACATTCGAGCACTCCAGGAAGATTTGAATAGACTGATGCAGTGGTCGGAGAAGTGGCAGATGCAGTTTAATATAGACAAATGCAAAGTTCTAAATGTTGGACAGGACAATAACCATGCCACATATAAACTAAATAATGTAGATCTTAATATTACGGATTGCGAAAAAGATTTAGGAGTTCTGGTTAGCAGTAATCTGAAACCAAGACAACAGTGCATAAGTGTTCGCAATAAAGCTAATAGAATCCTTGGCTTCATATCAAGAAGCATAAATAATAGGAGTCCTCAGGTTGTTCTTCAACTCTATACATCCTTGGTTAGGCCTCATTTAGATTATGCTGCACAGTTTTGGTCACCTTATTACAGAATGGATATAAATTCTCTGGAAAATGTACAAAGGAGGATGACAAAGTTGATCCCATGTATCAGAAACCTTCCCTATGAGGATAGACTAAGGGCCCTGAATCTGCACTCTCTAGAAAGACGTAGAATTAGGGGGGATATGATTGAGGTGTATAAATGGAAGACAGGAATAAATAAAGGGGATGTAAATAGTGTGCTGAAAATATCTAGCCTAGACAGGACTCGCAGCAATGGTTTTAAGTTGGAAAAATTCAGATTCAGGAAGGATATAGGAAAGTACTGGTTTGGTAATAGAGTTGTGGATGAGTGGAACAAACTCCCAAGTACCGTTATAGAGGCCAGAACGTTGTGTAGCTTTAAAAATAGGTTGGATAAATACATGAGTGGATGTGGGTGGGTGTGAGTTGACCTGATAGCTTGTGCTACCAGGTCGGTTGCCGTGTTCCTCCCTTAAGTCAATGTGACCTGACCTGACTAGGTTGGGTGCATTGGCTTAAGCCGGTAGGAGACTTGGACCTGCCTCGCATGGGCCAGTAGGCCTTCTGCAGTGTTCCTTCGTTCTTATGTTCTTATGTTCTTATCAATCGCATCTGCTAGAAAAATGACAGGATGGATAATGAGAACCTTCAAAACTAGGGAGGCCAAGCCCATGATGACACTCTTCAGGTCACTTGTTCTATCTAGGCTGGAATATTGCTGCACACTAACAGCACCTTTCAAGGCAGGTGAAATTGCTGACCTAGAAAATGTACAGAGAACCTTCACGGCGCGCATAACGGAGATAAAACACCTCAATTACTGGGAGCGCTTGAGGTTCCTAAACCTGTATTCGCTGGAACGCAGGCGGGAGAGATACATGATTATATACACCTGAAAAATCCTAGAGGGACTAGTACCGAACTTGCACACGAAAATCACTCACTACGAAAGCAAAAGACTTGGCAGACGATGCAACATCCCCCCAATGAAAAGCAGGGGTGTCACTAGCACGTTAAGAGACCATACAATAAGTGTCAGGGGCCCGAGACTGTTCAACTGCCTCCCAGCATACATAAGGGGGATTACCAACAGACCCCTGGCAGTCTTCAAGCTGGCACTGGACAAGCACCTAAAGTCGGTTCCTGACCAGCCGGGCTGTGGCTCGTACGTTGGTTTGCGTGCAGCCAGCAGTAACAGCCTGGTTGATCAGGCTCTGATCCACAGACCGGGCCGCGGGGGCGTTGACCCCGGAACTCTCTCCAGGTAAACTCCAGGTAAACTCCAGGAACTCAGAGCAGAGGGGTACACCAACAAGGGATATACCAACAAATGTTGGATGAAATACACACAACAGAGGAGGAGGTGAAGAGGCTGCTAAGTGGCCTTGATACCTCCAAATCGGCGGGACAGGACAACAACTATCCGTGGGTCCTTAGAGAGGGAGCAGAGAAGCTGTGTGTGCTACTAACAATAATTTTCAATACATCCACTGAAACTGGGCAACTACCTGAGGTATGGAAGATAGCAAATGTAGTTCCCATTTTCAGGAGGCAGACACGAGGCACTAAACTATAGAGCAGTGTTACTGACGTGTAGTATGCAAAGACATGGAGAAGACTATCAGGAGGAGAGTGGTGGAGCACCTAGAAAGGAACACACTCATGAACGACAGCCAGTATAGATTCAAGGAAGGCAAATCCTGTCACAAACTTACTTGAGTTTTATGACATGGTAACAGAAGTAAGACACGAGAGAGAGGGGTGGGTAGATCTCATTTTCTTGCACTGCAAGAAGGCCTTCGACACAGTTCCTCACAAGAGATTAATGTAAAAGATAGTGGATCAGGCACGTGTAACAGGAAGGGCACTGCAATGGCTTAGAGAATACCTGACAGGGAGGCAACAACGGGTCATGGTACTTGACGAGGTATGTAAATGAATGGTATGTGTGTAATTTATCAACTTGACGAGGTGTCAGACTGGGCGCCTGTGACAAGCGGGGTTCCACAGGGGTCAGTCCTAGGACCAGTGCTGTTTTCGGTAAATGTGAATGACATGACGGAAGGGAAAGACTCAGAAGTGTAACTGTTAGCACATGATGTGAAGTTAATAAGAATTAAATCAAATGGGGAACAGGCAGGAGTACAAAGAGATCTGGACAAGCTGGAAACTTGGTCCAGCAACTGGCTCTTCGAATTTAACCCCGCCAAATGCAAACTCATGAAGATCGGGGAAAGGCAAAGAAGACTGCAGATAGAGTATAAGCTAAGTGGCCAAAGACTGCAAACCTCACTCAAGGAAAAGGATCTTGAGGAGAGTATAATACCGAGCACATCTCCTGAGGCGCACATCAACCAAATAACTGCTGCAACATATGAGCGCCTGGCAAACCTAAGAACAGCATTCCGACATCTTAATAAGGAATCGTCCAGGACCCTGTACACCGTGTACGTCAGGCACCAGTTTGGAATCCATACCTACCCAAGGAAACTAAAGAAAGTGCAAAGGTTTGCAGCAAGACTAATCCCAGAGCTAAGGGGTATGTCCTAAGAGGAGAGGTTAACTGAAATCGACCTGACGACACTGGAGGACATGAGAAACAGGGGGGATATGATAACGACATATAAAATACTGAGAGGAATAGACAAGGTGGACAGAGACAGGATGTTCCAGAGATGGGACACAACAACAAGGGGTCACAGTTGGAAGTTGAAGAATCAGATGAATCACAGGGATGTTAGGAAGTATTTCTTCAGTGACAGAGTTGTCAGGAAGTGGAACAGTCTGGTAAGTGATGTAGTGGAGGCAGGATCCATACATAGCTTCAAGAAGTGTGATAAATCTCGTGGAGCAGGAAGAGTGACCTAGTAGTGACCAGTGAAGATGCGGGGCCAGGAGCTGTGACTTGACCCCTGCAGCCACAACTAGGTGAGTACAGACACACACACACACACACCAAACACACACCAAACACAACACACACACACACACACACACACACACACACACACACACACCACACACACACACACACACACACACACCACACACACAACAAACACACCCCACACACACACACACAGACACACCCACACACACACACACACACACACACATGATAAAATAACAAAAGTAAGACAAGAGAGAGAGGGGTGGTTGATTGCATCTTCTTGGACTGCAAAAAGGGCCTTTGACACAGTTCCTCACAAGAGATTAGTGCAGAAGCTAGAGCATCAGGCGCATATAACGGGAAGAGCACTGCAATGGATCAAGAATACTTGACAGGGAGGCAACAACGAGTCATGGTACGTAATGAAAGTATCACAGTGGGCACCTGTGACGAGCGGGGTCCCACAGGGGTCGGGCCTAGACCAGTGCTATTTTTTGGTAAATGTGAACGACATGACGGAAGGGTTAGACTCAGAAGTGTCCCTGTTTGCAGATGATGTGAAGTTAATGAGGGGAATTAAATCTGATGAGGACCGGCAGGACTTCAAAAAGACCTGGACAGACTGGACACCTGGTCCAGCAAATGGCCCTTTTCGAATTTAATCCTGCCAAATGCAAAGTCATGAAGATAGGGAAGGGCACAGAAGACCACAGACAGAGTATAGGCTAGGTGGCCAAAAAACTGCAAACCTCACTCAAGGAGAAAGATCTTGGGGTGAGTATAACACCGAGCATGTCTCCGGAAGCACACATCAATCAGATAAAATGCTGCGCATATGGGCGCCTGGGAAAAACCCGAGAACAGCATTCCGATACCTTAGTAAGAAATCATTCAAGACACTGTACACCGTGTATGTCAGGCCCATACTGGAGTATGCAGCACCTGTTTTGGGAAACCCCCACTTGATAAAGCACGTCAAGAAACTAGAAAAGTACAAAGGTTTGCAACAAGGTTAGTTCCAGAGCTAAGGGGAATGTCCTATGAAGAAAGGATTAAGGGAAATCGGCCTGACGACACTGGGGGACAGGAGGGTCAGGGGAGACATGATAACGACATAATAAAATACTGCGTGGAATAGACAAGGTGGACAAAGACAGGAGTTCCAGGGAGGGGACACAGAAACAAGAGGCCACAATTGGAAGTTAAAGACACAAATGAGTCAGAGAGATAGTAGGAAGTTTTTTCTTCAGTCATAGAGTTGTAAGGCAGTGGAATAGCCTAGAAAATGACGTAGTGGAGGCAGGAACCATACACAGTTTTAAGACGAGGTTTGATAAAGCTCATGGAGCGGGGGAGAGAGGGCCTAGTAGCAACCGGTGAAGAGGCGGGGCCAGGAGCTAGGACTCGACCCCTGCAACCACAAATAGGTGAGTACAAATATTTGAGTACATACACTCACACCACACACACACACACACAACACACACACACACCACACACAAAAAAAAAAAAAAAAAAAAAAAAAAAAAAAAAAAAAAAATAAATAATAAACACACAAGTATAGAAGGCAAAGGACCCAGGAGAATAAGGAGAGCAGTCGTAGAGCCAGAAATGACTATGCACGGGTAAGAAGGGAGGCCCAACTATAATATGAAAATGACAACAGCGAAAGCCAAATCTGACCCAAAGCTGTTGTATAGCCATATCAGGAGGAAAACAACAGTCAAGGACCAGGTAATCAGGCTAAGGAAGGAAGAAAGGAGGAGAGACAACAAGAAACGACTGCGAGGTACGTGAGGAACTCAAAATGAGATTCGAAGTGTTCACAGAGGAGACAGAAGGGGCTCCAGAAAGACGGAGAGGTGGGGTACACCACCAAGCGTTGGACACAATACATACAACCGAGGAAGAAGTGAAAAGTCCTCAGAGCGAGCTAGACACCTCAAAAGCAGCGATGGGGCCGGATAACATCTCTCCATGGGTCCTGAGAGAGGGTGCAAAGGCGCTATGTGTACCCTTAACAACAATATTCAAAACATCTATCGAAACAGCGAGATTATCTGAGGTATGGAAGACAGCAAATGTAGTAACAATTTTTAAAAAAAGGAAACAGACAAGAAGCACTAAGCTACAGACCAGTGTCACTGACATGTATAGTATGCAAAGTCATTGAGAAGATTATCAGGAGAAGAGTGGTGGAGCACCTAGAAAGAAATGAGCTTATCAACAACAGCCAACACGTTTTTAGGGACGGGAAATCCTGTGTCACAAACCTACTGGAGTTCTATAACATGGCGACAGCAGTAAGGCAAGAGAGAGAGAAGGTTGGGTAGATTGCATTTTCTTGGACTGTAAGAAGGCGTTTGACACAGTTCCACACAAGAGATTAGTACAAAAAACTGGAAGACCGGGCAGGGATAACAGGAAAGCCACTATAATGGATCAGGAATACCTGTCAGGAAGACAACAGCGAGTCATGGTACGAGGCGAGGTGTCAGGCACCTGTGACGAGTGGGGTTCCACAGGGGTCAGTCCTAGGACCGGTGCTGTTTCTGGTATTTTTTGAACGACATGACGGAAGGAATAGACTCCGAAGTGTCCCTGTTTGCAGATGATGTGAGGTTGATAAGAAGAATTTAATCGGACGAGGACCAGGCAGAGCTACAAAGGGATCTGGACAGGCTGCAGGCCCGGTCCAGCAACTGGCTCCTGGAGTTCAACCCCACCAAGTGCTATGTCATGAAGATTGGGGAAGAGCAAAGAAGACCGCAACAAGGCTAGTCCCAGAGCTACGGGGTATGTCCTACGAGGAGAGGTTAAGGGAAATCAACCTGACGACACTGGAGGACAGGAGAGATAGGGAGGACATGATAACAACATATAAAATACTGAGAGGAATTGAGAAGGTGGACAGAGACAGAATGTTCCAGAGATGGGACACAGCAACAAGGGGAAACAGTTTTAAATTGAAGACACATATGAATCACAGAACAGTGGTGCTGAAGGAAATACGACAAATAGATTCTGCTCTTGACTCTCGCCCAGGCAGGTCATAGCAGCTCTCCTTACTTACTCTGTCTCCCTACGATCCCCGTTGGGGAGGGGAACCTTTACCAGCGATGTCATCGCCTTGACTTACACGATGAGCTACGCAAATCGTGTAAAGATCAAACCAAGAAATGGTACCGTTGATGATTCAACGAAGATTGCTCTTGCAACTGTTGTTCAGGGAGCACTGGAAGTAAAATTCAACACCATATTGTCACTGAAAGAAGCATTCATTGTTGTGTGTCACGATGATGCTGAAGCAGAGAAGCTACTCACTACAGAAGCCATCACTACTCTTACTACTCAAGGGTTTACTGTTACGTCATCTCCTGCCCTCAGGGCAAGGAAATCAGTATTCCTAAAAAAACTGGACAAGATTCTGACGTCTCAAACACCTGCTGAACTCAAGTCATCCATCGAGACGAAAAATACTTGGGCTACTGTTGACAGCATTACAAAAATCCCAAATGCAACGTCCATGATCAAGGTCACCTTCACCGACGTGAACATGGCTGCCACTGCACTGAACGAAGGTCTTGCTGTCTACTACTACTACATCAGTCCTACCTACATTGAAGCAGAGAGATATCAGTACATCCAACATTGCTGGAACTGTTATTCATACCATCACACCACCAAAGCATGTCCAGTAAAAGACAAGAAGTTCTGCACTACATGTGGTAGTGAGGGACACGCCTTCAGTTCCTGCACCGCTGCTGCTCCAACACAACCAGCGTGCTTAAACTGCAAGAGTAATGATCACCATACACTGGCAGCAAAATGTCCTACAAGAAAGGATATTATGAAGAAAACACAAGATGCAGCAAAGAAAAAACCTACTAGCAACACTCCAACGTATGCAGCAATTGCAAAAATGCAAGCAGACACTACAAAATTACTTCAAGCATCTACTCAGCCCGCCTCCACCACCACCACTACCATCACTCCTCCAACATGTGACGTAACGAAGATTCACTACTGTCTACTATACGCTCATATGCAAAACATGGCTGTACCTGGATCATTTAACTCTACCATCAACGAGTTATTTGCATTAAATAACATGCCTTCATTTACATTTCCAGCATCTCCACCTTCTGAAGAAATTCTCAAATTCACCAAAAACTTAATTGCCAACTCTTCTGCAGAAGTTCCATCAACACCACCAACTAGTGACGTCAATCCAACAACGACCAATGAGAAGCCTCCACCGCCACCACCTCTCACTGAATCCAACCAATCAGAAGCCTTACCACCAGAAACATCTTCTAATTCGTCTACTGAAGTTGAAAACGAAGCAACACCACCTTCCTCTACTCCTCCACCTCCTTCTCTACTTAGCTCACGTCGATTACCTGGAACACCATGGGTTAAACACAAAGGACTCGTATTCTACACCACGAGGCTGTACCCTGCAAGCATGACTCGCCTGGAACTCATCCAACATCTCCAAGACAACACTGTATCGTACCAAAGCGAAGAAAGACCATTCCCTACCTACAACCAGATACTCCACGAACTCCAAACCAACGAAGACTACTACAGCTCTCCCATAAGTGTGATACAACTCTCCCGAAAACAATTTACCGCACTGATAAACGGTTTAAGACCATAACCAACTCATCCTGCTTGCTGCCTTCTGACACTCCCAGCTCCTACCGCTGCCTTCGCCATCCTCTCCTAGTGAGCCAAGCAATGACATCAGTCAAGCCTCTCTATCTACGTCTCCAGTACTTTTGTACCACATGTCCCAAAGTGGTTGGGCCACTTGCCTTGATTCCTCCTCTTCCCCTCCTCCCCATCCTTTTCCAGTTATTTCCATCCTTCCATATCCTTCTTCCTTCCCATCTTACGACAGATCTCGTAGTCCTCGATTCGATTCGATTGAATCACAGGGATGTTAGGAAGTATTTCTTTAGTCACAGAGTTGTAAGGAAGTGAAATAGTTTGGGAAGCGATGTAGTGGAGGCAGGATCCATTCACAGCTTTAAGCAGAGGTATGATAAAGCTCATTGTGCAGGGAGAGTGACCCAGTAGCGGCCAGTGAAGAGGTGGGGCCAGGAGCTATGAATCGACCCGTGCAACCACAACTAGGTGAGTAGACACACACACACACACACACACACACACACACACACACACACACACACACACACATACATACAACACACACACACACACACACACACACACACACACACACACACACACACACACACACACACACACACACACACGCACACACACACACACACACACACACACACACACACACACACACAGTGGGACAGAGAAGTGGAAGGAAAGTCAGTAAATGAAATCATGGAGTAGGTAACAACAAAATGCAAGGAGGCAGAGGAAAGGTTTGTTCCCAAGGGCAACAGAAACGATGGGAAGACCAAAGTGAGTCCTTGGTTTACCCAAAGGTGCAGGCAGGCAAAAACTAAGTGCATTAGAGAATGGAAGAGGTATAGAAGGCAAAGGACCCAGGAAAACAAGGAGATGTGTCGACGAGCCAGAAACGAATATGCACAGATAAGGAGGGAGGCCCAGCGACAGTACGAAAATGACATAGCATCGAAAGCCAAGTCTGACCCGAAAATGCTGTATAGCCACATTAAGAGAAAGACGACAGTCAAAGACCAGGTGATCAGGCTGAGGAAAGAAGGTGGGGAACTCACCAGAAACGATCAAGAGGTATGTGAGGAGCTCAACAGGAGATTTAAGGAAGTATTCACAGTGAAGACAGGAAGGACTCTGGGAAGACAGGACAGAGGGGGACACAACAGAGAATAGACCAACAGGTGCTGGACGATATGCACTTAACTGAGGAGGAGGTGAAGAAGCTGCTAAGTGACCTTGATACATCAAAGGCAATGGGACCGGACAACATCTCCATCTCCCTGTGGGTCCTCAGGGAGGGAGCAGATATACTGTGTGTGCCATTAACCACAATCTTCAACACATCCCTTGAAACTGGGCAACTACCTGAGGTATGGAAGACCGCAAATGTAGTTCCTATTTTTAAAAAAGGAGACAGAAAAGAGGCACTAAATTACAGACCAGTGTCACTGACCTGTATAGTATGCAAAGTCATGGAGAAGATTATCAGGAGGAGAGTGGTGGAGCACCTGGAACGGAATAAGATTATAAACGATAATCAGCACGGATTCATGGAAGGCAAATCCTGTGTCACAAGTCTTCGACACAGTTCCTCACAAGAGACTAGTGCAGAAACTAGAGGATCAGGTGCGTATAACAGGAAGGGCACTGCAATGGATCAGAGAATACCTGACAGGGAGGCAACAACGAGTCATGGTACGGGATGAGGTATCACAGTGGGCACCTGTGACGAGCGGGGTCCCACAGGGGTCGGTCCTAGGACCAGTGCTATTTCTGGTATATGAGAATGACATGATGGAAGGAATAGACTCAGAGGTGTCCGTGTTCGCAGATGATGTGAAGTTAATAAGGAGAATTAAATCAAATGAGGACCAGGCAGGGCTTCAAAGAGACCTGGACAGACTGGACACGTGGTCCAGCAACTGGCTTCTTGAATTGAACCCTGCTAAGTGCAAAGTCATAAAGATCGGAGAAGGGCAAAGAAGACCGCAGACAGAGTATAGACTAGGTGGCCAAGGACTGCAAACCTCACTCAAGGAGAAAGATCTTGGGGTGACCATAACACCGAGCATGTCTCCGGAGGCACACATCAACCAGATAACTGCTGCAGCATACTGGCGCCTGGCAAACCTGATAATAGCGTTCCGATATCTTAGTAAGGAATCGTTCAAGACACTGTACACTGTGTACATCAGGCCCATACTGGAGTATGCAGCTCCAGTTTGGAACCCACACCTGGTCAAGCACGTCAAGAAATTAGAGAAAGTGCAAAGGTTTGCGACAAGGTTAGTTCCGGAGCTCATGGGTATGTCCTACGAAGAAAGGTTGAGGGAAATCGGACCGACGACAATAGAGGACAGGCAGGTTAGGGGAGACATGGTAAGGACATACAAATACTGCGTGGATTAGATAAGGTAGACAGAGACAGGATGTTCCAGAGATGGGACACACAAACAAGGGGTCAAAATTGGAAGCTGAAGACTCAGACGAGTCACAGGGATATTAGGAAGTATTTCTTCAGTCATAGAGTCGTCAGGAAGTGGAATAGCCTAGCAAGTGAAGTAGTGGAGGCAGGAACCATACATAACTTTAAGACGAGGTATGACAAAGCTCTGGAAGCAGAGAGAGAGAGAGGACTTAGTAGCGATCGGTGAAGAGGCGGGGCCAGGAGCTGAGTATCAACCCCTGCTACCACAATTAGGTGAGTACACACACACACCACACACACACACACACACACACACACACACACACACACACACTCTGGAAGACAGTGTTTTATTAGTCACAATAACTCTGACTTCTCACAGTGAAATATTATTATATTTAAGGGAAGCATTAACGTGCAGGGTTCAGTACAAGGGAGGGAAGCTCAAATACTTTGGATCAAGAGCCCTTCACCAGAATCAAGGCATGTGAGTTGACTTAGACCTTCCACTGGCTTACCATATGGCATATATATATATATATATATATATATATATATATATATATATATATATATATATATATATATATATATATATATATATATAATATATATGTCGTGCCGAATAGGCAGAACTTGCGATCTTGGCTTAAATAGCAACGCTCATCTTGCCATATAGGACAAGTGAAAATTTGTGTATGCAATAATTTCGCCAAAATCATTCTGAACCTAACGAAAAATATATATTTCACTGTGTTTGTTTAGTATTAAATTATTGTAAACAAATCTAAAACATATTTAGTTGGGTTAGGCTAAAATAAATTGTTCTTGTTATAATAAGGTTAGGTAAGTTTTCTAAGATTCTTTTGATGCAAAATTATAAATTTTTACATTATCATTAATGAAAAAAATATATCTTTAAACGTATAAGAGAAAATTTTAGAAAGGACTTAATTTTAAATGAGTTCTTGTTAATTGACCAGTTTTACATATTCGGCACGACATATATATATATATATATATATATATATATATATATTATATATATATATATATATATATATATATATATATATATATTATATATAATATATTATTATAAATAATATTTTGATCAATATATATATGTACATGCCGAATAGGCTAAAAAAACGTTTCGATTTTGGCTTAAATAGCATACGCTATTCTTGCCGATTAGGACAGCAAATTTATGTATGCAATAATTTCCAAAAATCTTCTGACCTAAGAAAAAATATTTCACTGTAATGATTTATATTAACAACTAAAAACATAATTAGCTGAAAGCTTGTATAAAATATGTTCCGTAGGCTTGGATACAAAAATTTAAATTATAATATATAAAGTATACTTTAAAGAACGAGTAGTAAGGGAGAAAATGTCTGAACTTACGCAGCAACAACATTCAATAACTATATAAACAGATAATTATTATCGATATATTAGAAATTTAATTATAATGTATATTATTTTTAATATTCTGTTGTATAGGAAATATTCGGTTCAGATGTTGCGATGAACTCAGTAAGTTTTTGACATTAAACTGTCAGAACTGTACAAATCAATTTTCTGAGATGACACCCTATAAAGCTATATTTCGTTATACTGGGTAGTGTTTAATAACAATTTGCCAGTGTAAACACCCAATTATATTTAGTTACTGGGTATTTGTCTAAATGGAGACAGTGACACTCTCTCAACCTGCTATATTTAATCAACTAGTTCAAACAGCTAATGTTGTCTTAAAATGATTGGCAGACACCCTCAACCTGCTATATTTTCCAGGTTACTGGCGTAGTGTTGTCATAACAATGTTGGCAGTGACACCCTCAACCTGCTATATTTTCCAGGTTACTGGCGTAGATGTTGTTCATAACAATGTTGGCAGTGACACCTCAACCTGCTATATTTTCCAGGTTACTGGCGTAGTGTTGTCATAACAATGTTGGCAGTGACACCCTCAACCTGCTATATTTTCCAGGTTACTGGCGTAATGTTGTCATAACAATGTTGGCAGTGACACCCTCAACCTGCTATATTTTCCAGGTTACTGGCGTAGTGTTGTCGTAGCAATGTTGGCAATGACACCCTCAACCTGCTATATTTTTCCAGGTTACTGGTGTAGTGTTGTCATAACAATGTTGGCAGTGACACTCTCAACCTGCTATATTTTCCAGGTTACTGGCGTAGTGTTGTCATAACAATGTTGGCAGTGACACCCTCAACCTGCTACATTTTTCCAGGTTACTGGCGTAGTGCTGTCATAACAATGTTGGCAGTGACACCCTCAACCTGCTACATTTTTCCAGGTTACTGGCGTAGTGTTGTCATAACAATGTTGGCAGTGACACCTTCAACCTGCTATATTTTCCAGGTTGCTTTCGTAGTGTTGTCATAACAATGTTGGCAGTGACACCCTCAACCAGGTATATTTTCCAGGTTACTGGCGTAGTGTTGCCAAAACAATGTTGGCAGTGACACCCTCAACCTGCTACATTTTTCCAGGTTACCGGCGTAGTGTTGTCATAACAATGTTGGCAGTGACACCATCAACCTGCTATATTTTCCAGGTTACTGGCATAGTGTTGCCATAACAATATTGGCAGTGACACCCTCAACCTGCTACATTTTTCCAGGTTACTGGCGTAGTGTTGTCATAACAATGTTGGCAGTGACACCATCAACCTGCTATATTTTACAGGTTACTGGCGTAGTGTTGTCATAATAATGTTGGCAGTGACACCCTCAACCTGCTACATTTTTCCAGGTTACTGGCGTAGTGTTGTCATAACAATGTTGGCAGTGACATCCTCAACCTGCTATATTTTACAGGTTACTGGCGTAGTGTTGTCATAATAATGTTGGCAGTGACACCCTCAACCTGCTACATTTTTCCAGGTTACTGGCGTAGTGTTGTCATAGCAATGTTGGCAGTGACACCCTCAACCTGCTACATTTTTCCAGGTTACTGGCGTAGTGTTGTCATAACAATGTTGGCAGTGACACCCTGAATCTGCTATATTTTCCAGGCTACTGGCGTAGTGCTATCATAGCAATGTTGGCAGTGACACCCTCAACCAGGTATATTTTCCAGGTTACTGGCGTAGTGTTGCCATAACAATGTTGGCAGTGACACCCTCAACCTGCTACATTTTTCCAGGTTACCGGCGTAGTGTTGTCATAACAATGTTGGCAGTGACACCATCAACTTGCAATATTTTCCAGGTTACTGGCGTAGTGTTGCCATAACAATATTGGCAGTGACACCCTCAACCTGCTACATTTTTCCAGGTTACTGGCGTAGTGTTGTCATAACAATGTTGGCAGTGACACCCTCAACCTGCTATATTTTACAGGTTACTGGCGTAGTGTTGTCATAAGAATGTTAGCAGTGACACCCTCAACCTGCAACATTTTTCCAGGTTACTGGCGTAGTGTTGTCATAATAATGTTGGCAGTGACACCCTCAACCTGCTACATTTTTCCAGGTTACTGGCGAATTGTTGTCATAACAGTTTTGGCAGTGACACCCTCAACCTGCTATATTTTCCAGGTTACTTTCGTAGTGTTGTCATAACAATGTTGGCAGTGACACCCTCAACCTGCTATATTTTCCAGGCTACTGGCGAAGTGTTATCATAACAATGTTGGCAGTAACACCCTCGACCTGCTATATTTTCCAGGCTACTGGCGTAGTGTTGTCGTACCAATGTTGGCAGTGACACATTCAACCTGCTATATTTTCCAGGTTACTGGTGTAGTGTTGTCATAACAATGTTGGCAGTGACACCCTCAACCTGCTACATTTTCCAGGTTACTAGCATAGTGTTGTCATAATGTTGGCAGTGACACCCTCAACCTGCTACATTTTCCAGGTTACTAGCATAGTGTTGTCATAATGTTGGTAGTGACACCCTCAACCTGCTACATTTTCCAGGTTACCGGCGTAGTGTTGTCATAGCAATGTTGGCAGTGACACCCTCAACCTGCTACATTTTCCAGGTTACTGGTGTAGTGTTATCATAACAATGTTGGCAGTAACACCCTCAACATGTCGCAGGAAGAGAGTTGAGCGGCTATAGGAGGTATATATTTTAAAATACTGACACTATATCACCGTACTGTGTCACCCCAGCCAGCTACATCACCTCGTGCCTTAGTCTGGGTCACCCCAGCCAGCTACATCACCTCGTGCCTTAGTCTGGGTCACCCCAGCCAGCTACATCACCTCGTGCCTTAGTCTGGTCACCCCAGCCAGCTACATCACCTCGTGCCTTAGTCTGGGTCACCCCAGCCAGCTACATCACCTCGTGCCTTAGTCTGGGTCACCCCAGCCAGCTAATCACCTCGTGCCTTAGTCTGGGTCACCCAGCCAGCTACATCACCTCGTGCCTTAGTCTGGGTCACCCCAGCCAGCTACATCACCTCGTGCCTTAGTCTGGGTCACCCCAGCCAGCTACATCACCTCGTGCCTTAGTCTGGGTCACCCCAGCCAGCTACATCACCTCATGCCTTAGTCTGGGTCACCCCAGCCAGCTACATCACCTCGTGCCTTAGTCTGGGTCACCCCAGCCAGCTACATCACCTCGTGCCTTAGTCTGGGTCACCCCAGCCAGCTACATCACCTCGTGCCTTAGTCTGGGTCACCCCAGCCAGCTACATCACCTCGTGCCTTAGTCTGGTCACCCCAGCCAGCTACATCACCTCGTGCCTTAGTCTGGGTCACCCCAGCCAGCTACATCACCTCGTGCCTTAGTCTGGGTCACCCCAGCCTAGCTACATCACCTCGTGCCTTAGTCTGGGTCACCCCAGCCAGCTACATCCCTCGTGCCTTAGTCTGGGTCACCCCAGCCAGCTACATCACCTCGTGCCTTAGTCTGGGTCACCCCAGCCAGCTACATCACCTCGTGCCTTAGTCTGGGTCACCCCAGCCAGCTACATCACCTCGTGCCTTAGTCTGGGTCACCCCAGCCAGCTACATCACCTCGTGCCTTAGTCTGGGTCACCCCAGCCAGCTACATCACCTCGTGCCTTAGTCTGGGTCACCCCAGCTAGCTACATCACCTCGTGCCTTAGTCTGGGTCACACCCAGCCAGCTACATCACCTCGTGCCTTAGTCTGGGTCACCCCAGCCAGCTACATCACCTCGTGCCTTAGTCTGGGTCACCCCAGCCAGCTACATCACCTCGTGCCTTAGTCTGGGTCACCCCAGCCAGCTACATCACCTCGTGCCTTAGTCTGGGTCACCCCAGCCAGCTACATCACCTCGTGCCTTAGTCTGGGTCACCCCAGCCAGCTACATCACCTCGTGCCTTAGTCTGGTCACCCCAGCTAGCTACATCACCTCGTGCCTTAGTCTGGGTCACCCCAGCCAGCTACATCACCTCGTGCCTTAGTCTGGGTCACCCCAGCCAGCTACATCACCTCGTGCCTTAGTCTGGGTCACCCCAGCCAGCTACATCACCTCGTGCCTTAGTCTGGGTCACCCCAGCCAGCTACATCACCTCGTGCCTTAGTCTGGGTCACCCCAGCCAGCTACATCACCTCGTGCCTTAGTCTGGGTCACCCCAGCCAGCTACATCACCTCGTGCCTTAGTCTGGGTCATCCCAGCCAGCTACATCACCTCGTGCCTTAGTCTGGGTCACCCCAGCCAGCTACATCACCTCGTGCCTTAGTCTGGGTCACCCCAGCCAGCTACATCACCTCGTGCCTTAGTCTGGGTCACCCCAGCAGCTACATCACCTCGTGCCTTAGTCTGGGTCACCCCAGCCAGCTACATCACCTCGTGCCTTAGTCTGGGTCACCCCAGCCAGCTACATCACCTCGTGCCTTAGTCTGGGTCACCCCAGCCAGCTACATCACCTCGTGCCTTAGTCTGGGTCACCCAGCCAGCTACATCACCTCGTGCCTTAGTCTGGGTCACCCCAGCTAGCTACATCACCTCGTGCCTTAGTCTGGGTCACCCCAGCCAGCTACATCACCTCGTGCCTTAGTCTGGGTCACCCCAGCAGCTACATCACCTCGTGCCTTAGTCTGGGTCACCCCAGCCAGCTACATCACCTCGTGCCTTAGTCTGGGTCACCCCAGCCAGCTACATCACCTCGTGCCTTAGTCTGGGTCACCCCAGCCAGCTACATCACCTCGTGCCTTAGTCTGGGTCACCCCAGCCAGCTACATCACCTCGTGCCTTAGTCTGGGTCATCCCAGCCAGCTACATCACCTCGTGCCTTAGTCTGGGTCACCCCAGCCAGCTACATCACCTCGTGCCTTAGTCTGGGTCACCCCAGCCAGCTACATCACCTCGTGCCTTAGTCTGGGTCACCCCAGCCAGCTACATCACCTCGTGCCTTAGTCTGGGTCACCCCAGCCAGCTACATTCACCTCGTGCCTTAGTCTGGGTCACCCCAGCCAGCTACATCACCTCGTGCCTTAGTCTGGGTCACCCCAGCCAGCTACATCACCTCGTGCCTTAGTCGGGGTCACCCCAGCTAGCTACATCACCTCGTGCCTTAGTCTGGGTCACCCCAGCCAGCTACATCACCTCGTGCCTTAGTCTGGGTCACCCCAGCTAGCTACATCACCTCGTGCCTTAGTCTGGGTCACCCAGCCTAGCTACATCACCTCGTGCCTTAGTCTGGGTCACCCCAGCTAGCTACATCACCTCGTGCCTTAGTCTGGGTCACCCAGCCAGCTACATCACCTCGTGCCTTAGTCTGGGTCACCCCAGCTAGCTACATCACCTCGTGCCTTAGTCTGGGTCACCCCAGCTAGCTACATCACCTCGTGCCTTAGTCTGGGTCACCCCAGCCAGCTACATCACCTCGTGCCTTAGTCTGGGTCACCCCAGCCAGCTACATCACCTCGTGCCTTAGTCTGGGTCACCCCAGCCAGCTACATCACCTCGTGCCTTAGTCTGGGTCACCCCAGCCAGTACATCACCTCGTGCCTTAGTCTGGGTCACCCCAGCCAGCTACATCACCTCGTGCCTTAGTCTGGGTCACCCCAGCCAGCTACATCACCTCGTGCCTTAGTCTGGGTCACCCCAGCCAGCTACATCACCTCGTGCCTTAGTCTGGGTCACCCCAGCTAGCTACATCACCTCGTGCCTTAGTCTGGGTCACCCCAGCCAGCTACATCACCTCGTGCCTTAGTCTGGGTCACCCCAGCCAGCTACATCACCTCGTGCCTTAGTCTGGGTCACCCCAGCCAGCTACATCACCTCGTGCCTTAGTCTGGGTCACCCAGCCAGCTACATCACCTCGTGCCTTAGTCTGGGTCACCCCAGCCAGCTACATCACCTCGTGCCTTAGTCTGGGTCACCCCAGCCTAGCTACATCACCTCGTGCCTTAGTCTGGGTCACCCCAGCCAGCTACATCACCTCGTGCCTTAGTCTGGGTCACCCCAGCCAGCTACATCACCTCGTGCCTTAGTCTGGGTCACCCCAGCCAGCTACATCACCTCGTGCCTTAGTCTGGGTCACCCCAGCCAGCTACATCACCTCGTGCCTTAGTCTGGGTCACCCCAGCCAGCTACATCACCTCGTGCCTTAGTCTGGGTCACCCCAGCCAGCTACATCACCTCGTGCCTTAGTCTGGGTCACCCCAGCCAGCTACATCACCTCGTGCCTTAGTCTGGGTCACCCCAGCCAGCTACATCACCTCGTGCCTTAGTCTGGGTCACCCCAGCCAGCTACATCACCTCGTGCCTTAGTCTGGGTCACCCCAGCCAGCTACATCACCTCGTGCCTTAGTCTGGGTCACCCCAGCCAGCTACATCACCTCGTGCCTTAGTCTGGGTCACCCCAGCCAGCAATACTCGTCTTATCTGGGCACCCAGCCAGCTCACACCTCGTGCCTTAGTCTGGGTCACCCCAGCCAGCTACATCACCTCGTGCCTTAGTCTGGGTCACCCCAGCCAGCTACATCACCTCGTGCCTTAGTCTGGGTCACCCAGCCAGCTACATCACCTCGTGCCTTAGTCTGGTCACCCCAGCCAGCTACATCACCTCGTGCCTTAGTCTGGGTCACCCCAGCCACTACATACCTCGTGCCTTAGTCTGGGTCACCCAGCAGCTACATCACCTCGTGCCTTAGTCTGGGTCACCCCAGCCAGCTACATCACCTCGTGCCTTAGTCTGGGTCACCCCAGCCAGCTACATCACCTCGTGCCTTAGTCTGGGTCACCCCAGCCAGCTACATCACCTCGTGCCTTAGTCTGGGTCACCCCAGGGTCATTACTCACCACAGTTAAAAAAACGCCTAACACTAGACAGTGCCTCTGGTCGCTCCAGGGGAACCTATAGTGACTGTTTAACTCTCATTGTTTTTGATGTATCCAACTCACTCAAAAGTCTTTGTTCACCTCTTTTCTTTTGTGTGTATTGTCCTATGGAAGTAGGTTTACCCGCTCTCTCTGACTCTCTCACTCTGGCTCTCTCTCTGACTCTCATTGACTCTCTCTTTCCACCGAGAACACCTCTTTAAATAACTTGCTCAGTACTTCAGATTTTAGATTTTTTTTTTCGCGAACTCTTCTTCCTTTTTCAGTCTCATCCCCGGGTCTTTCATTGTCATCTTCTGATTGGACTGTGAAGCAGTTTCAGGTCAGACTTGACTCGTGCTATTAAGTTATTCTCAGTAATCATTCAGTTTGTCTTCTCACGTTTCTGATTCTTTTACTCACGTCTCTGTTTTCTTCCGTCTTTTGCTTTATCTTTCAATTCTCTTGCACTTTCATTTTTCTCCTCTTCGTCTTCGGTTGAATCATAGCCTCTTTTCTTAGTATTTTCTCCTCTGGGTATAAAGTTCTCCTCCGCTTCCCAAGATATTTCAGCTACGTACTAAATCATTCCATTTGTTAACTTTTCTTTCATTGCACTTTCTCACTGCACTGCATTCACAAATTCTCTCATCCTTCAAAGTTTTCTTTTCAGATATCAGGTTTCTCCTGTCCCTCGCCTGCTATTCTTCTCTCAATGTTTGTTTCTAAAGGATATTTTGAATTTAGTACTGTATGGTCGCCACAACCAGAGGTTTCCCATATTCTGTTTCACCTGTATCGGATGTATTTATGTAAGTACTAGATCCATTTTTACTAGCCTTTGTTTGTCTGTCCGTCTGTCTTTCTCCCTCTGTGTCCATGACATGCTGACACGAAGGTTTCCATCACCATCTCATCATCTAAGTCAATTGCATTTTCGGTCCCCAGTGTATGCTCCAGTTGTCCCAGTTGGTCTGTGTACTGTTCTTGCTACCTCTATGAAGTCATTGTTCAGATGTCTTCATATTCCTGCCACGATCTTCTACTATTTGGTGGCAGGTTGTATATCACCGCAACTACTACTCTGGATATCCCCGTCTTGTGCCCGCTATGTAGTCATCAGACCTCTGTTATCTCATCACATAAAACTACACCGATTGCTGGCCTCTTGGACCTCATCATATCTTCTCTTGATGCTGTATATTGAGTTTGCCTCCACTACCTCATCCAAGTCATTCTACTCTTTAACATCCTATGACTAAAGAAATACTTCCTAACATCCCACTGGCTTATCCATGTTTTTAGCTTCCACCTGTGTCCCGTTACTACTTGGTTCCATTAGGGTAGGCTGGTTGTGTATCCTCGGTTGGTTGGGAAGCTTGAGACGAAGGCTGTGATTAGTCAGGTGCATTTGTGTGATTTGTTGATGGCTTGTCGGCTGGTCGAGTAGCATGGGAGGCTTGTGATGATGGCTATAGTTGGTCAAGAGCAATATTTGTTGATGGCATGTCGGCTGGTTGTGAATCAGAGACGTTCTTGTCAGTGGTAGAAATCTTGTCAGTAGTTGGAGAGGGTTCAGGAACGGTACTGTGGACATAGGAAGGTGTCAGGTCTGTAGGTGAATTGAACTTCACGACGTTGGGGATAATCATGAAGATGTGGGCAGAAGGTCTGTAGAGTCAATAAAGTTGAAACTTGGCACATTGTTGAGGCGGAAAAGTTCATTGATAGTTGAGTTAAAAGATCCAGGTTTAGATGCATTTGCAAGGTGTGCACACACCATGTAGTAGAGAACTTTGGAAGGAGCGCCGTCTAGTAGCGTCAGCTGAGTGACTTTAAGAATCTTGGTGGTGTCGGCTTGAAGTTTGGTAATGGTGGCATACGTTGGAGATGTGGTGGAGGTCGTCTTCTTTATTCCTTCTTGACTTTTCTTGATTATCCCCTTTCTCACAGCCACTGTTCGAACAAAATTTATTGTCCTTGATAGGACAGGTCCAACAGGGGACATCCTAGTTGTGCTGTCTGCTATAGGATTAAAAGCAGTACTGTTTCTGGTACAGAATTACAACCTATTTCCTAGTTGTACTGTGTCTGCTACAGGATTGGAACCTATATCCAAATTGTAAAATGTTTGCTTCAAGGTTAGAGGAATAAAGCACCTAAATTACTGGGAACGGTTAAATCCCTTGACTTGTACTCCTTGGAACGCAGGCGAGAAAGATGCATCATAAGATACACTTAGAAAATCTTAGAGGGACTAGTTCCAAATCTCCACACGGAGAAAACAAAAGACTCGGCAGGCTGTGCAACATTCCCACAATGAAAAGTAGAGGTGCCATGAGTACAAAAGAGATAACACAAAAAGTGTCAAGGGTCCAAGACTGTTCATTTGCCTCCCAGCATACATATGGGAGATTACCAGTAGACCTCTGGCTGTCTTCAAGAGGGAGCTGGACAGACACCTAAGGTCAGTACCTGACCAGACGGATTGTGGTTCGTACTTTGGATTGCGTGCCGGCAGCAACAGCCTGGCTGATGAGACCCTGAGCCACCGCAAGGCCTGGTTATGTTCCGGGCTGCGGGGGCGTTGACCCCCCGGATCACCCTCCAGGTATTTCAATATTATGAAATGTCTAGATGTCTGCTACAGGATTGGAACCTGTATCCTGGTTGCATTCTTCCTTCACCACTCAAGTTAAACTTTGTCAATCACCATCACAAAAATATGACACTGTATGTTTTCTTTCAAGACGAGAACGACACTAAACGATGTCTCCACGACAACTGCAGCATACCAATACCCACATTTCTTCATCAACACTATCTCCAACATAAAACCCTCCCTCTTCTCACCACCATCAACACCTCTATTGCCACCACTGACATCACCACCACCACCAGCACTACTGCTACTACCATCACCACCACTACTACTACCACCACCACCACCACCACCACCACCTCTGAACCAGCTTCATGGCTGGAAATCTGACGGAATATGTTGGAGATCACATAGAAATACACGAGGCGAGTTAACGTAAAAATGAAACGCTGGAGAGTATACTTGAAAGACATGATTCATCTTGACTGTCTCTCTGAGATGACTACAAGATGGAGAGTTAGTTCCCTGAGGCTGTGGAGGGATGGCGAGTGTGTGTTCTGGTGGTCTTCTGAGTTTTACCTCACAAGGATCATAGGAAGGATGTTTTAGTTTTCTTGTGAATTGTTTCAGGATGTTCCCGTCACGAGACCTTGTTCTCCAGATCTTGGCTCTAGTTATTCAACAGTATCAGTTATCTGTGCACTGTCACAGTGTCAGTTATCTATGCACTGTCACAGTGTCCTGTGACAGTTGGGTCACAGGACAATTGCACTGCCAAACACTGTAAGTGGGATTTTGTTGTGGTAATGGGACAGTATAGCTCCACCCTAGGGTGTGTTTTCGTCGTTATTGATGTTCTATATTTGATGTTTACTCTCGCTGGCCAAGACGTTGTTTACTGTTTCACAATATTATATCTATCTTGGATAGGCTGTTTACGTTGTCGTAGATATTTAGCTTAACTTAACCTGTTATTTGACCTGTTACTTGATCAGTTAGCACACTAACTGACCTGTTACTTGTTCAGTTAGCACACTAACTAACCTGTTAATTGTTCAGTTAGCACACTAACTAACCTGTTACTTGATCAGTTAGCACACTAACTAACCTGTTACTTGATCAGTTAGCACACTAACTAACCTGTTACTTGATCAGTTAGCACACTAACTAACCTGTTACTTGATCAGTTAGCACACTAACTAACCTGTTACTTGATCAGTTAGCACACTAACTAACCTGTTACTTGATCAGTTAGCACACTAACTAACCTGTTACTTGTTCAGTTAGCACACTAACTAACCTGTTAATTCTTCAGTTAGCACACTAACTAACCTGTTAATTGTTCAGTTAGCACACTAACTAACCTGTTAATTGTTCAGTTAGCACACTAACTGACCTGTTACTTGATCAGTTAGCACACTAACTAACCTGTTAATTGTTCAGTTAGCACACTAACTAACCTGTTAATTTTTTAGTTAGCACACTAACTAACCTGTTAATTGTTCAGTTATCACACTAACTAACCTGTTAATTGTTCAGTTAGCACACTAACTAACCTGTTAATTGTTCAGTTAGCACACTAACTAACCTGTTAATTGTTCAGTTAGCACACTGGCTAACCTGTTACTTGTTCAGTTAGCACACTAACTAACCTGTTACTTGTTCAGTTAGCACACTAACTAACCTGTTAATTGTTCAGTTAGCACACTAACTAACCTGTTAATTGTTCAGTTAGCACACTAACTAACCTGTTAATTGTTCAGTTAACACACTAACTAACCTGTTAATTGTTCAGTTAGCACACTAACTAACCTGTTACTTGTTCAGTTAGCACACTAACTGACCTGTTACTTGATCAGTTAGCACACTAACTGACCTGCTACTTGATCAGCCAGCACACTAACTGACCTGTTACTTGATCAGCCAGCACACTAACTGACCTGTTACTTGATCAGTTAGCACACTAACTGACCTGTTACTTGATCAGTTAGCACACTAACTCACCTGTTACTTGATCAGCCAGCACACTAACTCACCTGTTACTTGATCAGCCAACACACTAACTGACCTGTTACTTGATCAGCCAGCACACTAACTGACCTGTTACTTGATCAGCCAGCACACTAACTGACCTGTTACTTGATCAGCCAGCACACTAACTCACCTGTTACTTGATCAGCCAGCACACTAACTGACCTGTTACTTGATCAGCAAGCAGAGCACGGTGTTCTGTACTCCTTAAAGAACTATTAAATGGTTACTGTACTGTGGAATATATTTGCCAGATATCAAAATTGAATAACTCCTAAGTTACTTATTGACGTCGTCTCCTACCTGGATATCTTTTGCCTATATTTTCATTGATGATTATAAGTAAGTTGTGGGTCAATATCTCTGATGGTAACATTAAGAGGCAGAAAACAGCGACCTTATTATCACCTTCTCTTACGAAGGTGATAAAACCAGGTGATACGTTGACCCAACAAAGCTTAAATATAATGTCGAACTTGCGAATAAGGTTGTTATGCAGGAGAATGTGAAGACAACCCTGTGAAAATAATGTACGACCAGTGAATGTGAAGACAACCCGGAAACATGTATGACTAGCGAATGTGAAGACAACCCGGGAACATGTATGACTAGCGAATGTGAAGACAACCCGGGAACATGTATGACTAGCGAATGTGAAGACAACCCGGGAACATGTATGACTAGCGAATGTGAAGACAACCCGGGAACATGTATGACTAGCGAATGTGAAGACAACCCGGGAACATGATGTATGACCCGCGAATAAGGACTAGACACTCGGGAAATAAGGAGGGAACCTGGGAGGTGTGAAGGAGGCTGAAGGATAAAGAATTTCACCGATGGTGGGCAGATTTCCACAGGTCGATGATGCTGAAGTTGATATAAGAGCCTTATCAGATGAAGGAGGAGGAGGAGGAGGGGAAGGAGGGAAAGAGGAGGAGAAGCAGGAGGAGGAGGAGGAAGAGGAGGAGGAGGAGGAGGAGGAGAAGGAGGAGGAGGAGGAGGAGGAGGAGAATAGAGGAGGAGGATGAATGAGGGGGAGGGGGAAGGAGGAGAAACAGGAGGTTGACAACAAACTGTTCTCCTCACTAAACAAAGAAACCCTGGTTGATAATTCTCAGGTTGATAATTCCCAGGTTGATAATTCCCAGGTTGATAATTCCCAGGTTGATAATTCCCAGGTTGATAATTCCCAGGTTGATAATTCTTACAATGTAATAATTTTTAACACTACATCTCTATGGGTTACATAGCACGGTGGGTAGGGGTTATATAGCACGGTGGGTAGGGGTTACATAGCACGGTGGGTAGGGGTTATATAGCACGGTGGGTAGGGTTAATAGCACGGTGGGTAGGGGTTATATAGCACGGTGGGTAGGGGTTATATAGCACGGTGGGTAGGGGTTATATAGCACGGTGGGTAGGGGTTATATAGCACGGTGGGTAGGGGTTACTATAGCACGGTGGGTAGGGGTTATATAGCACGGTGGGTAGGGGTTATATAGCACGGTGGGTAGGGGTTATATAGCACGGTGGGTAGGGGTTATATAGCACGGTGGGTAGGGGTTATATAGCACGGTGGGTAGGGGTTATAGTAGGTGGGGGTTTGTGCAAGAGTAAAACTCTAGTTGATGCAGCAGTTTAGTTTACACTAAGACATCAAAAAGAGTCTAAGTTAAGGGTGTGACTTTCAGCGAGGAGGTCAATGAGAGTGTTAGGTCAGTGAAGATGTTCAATATGGATCCTTCATGCCTGCTGATAGATAAGACAATCTTGGGATGTGGTGGGCTAACAGTGCGACCTGACAGTCCTGCAGAGCAGCGCTGATTGTTTCTCCATGCGGTATCCGTGAGTCGTATGTGTCCAATTTATAAGGGTGAAAGTGCAGTATTCTAAGCTCAAGAGTGGTGGGAAAATAGCCAGAATCCCAGTCATGTTGTGACAGAAAGCAGTTTGTAGTGGCCTAGTTCGGACCAACGTTGCTGCCAACCGTTGTGTTGTGGGGAGAGCAATGAAAAATTAGTCCATTTCTCTTGTGGGAAACGGAGAGGTCGTAAATAGCTGACCAAGTGGTTGAATCTGCTTGTTTATTGTCTTGAACATCAGTGTGTCCAGGACCTTGTTAAAAAAAGACGTTTTTGTGTTTACTAGAATAACAAAAGCAACATTATATATGGAGGTTGATGAGATACAGCGAGTTAAATTTATCGACAACCTGTACCTCACTTCGGGAGTCCAAAACAACAACGAGTGACGAGGCATACATACAACAGTCGCAATGTGTATGGAAGCTTTGAGAATTGCGTGCAACTCTGCTGTAAAAGTATTGGCAGACTAGTAATTTACCTTTGATTATTCTTTCAGAGTACATAGCCACAGCATGAGAATGACATTGGAAGTGTTCAAGGGTGAGCATAAGCTTGTAGCAAGCAATTGAGATTTTGCACACGGAAGCAGAGAGGAACAGATATGAATCGTCGGAACCTCTCAAAGAGGGAGGGAAAGATGCAAAGTAAATGTCAAACGAAAGTAAATTAAGGGATGCCATTAGTGAGTGAATACGGAAAGGAAAGGGAAGTAATAAATGAGCGTAAGGAGAAACTAAGTCTTACTAATATCTATTACTGCTGGTAGCATGCAAAGAGTATGTTACAATTCATTCGGCGTATGTGCACACTCCCATATAGGCTACCTCCCAACCAGCCAACCAGGTGCTAAGGGCTTAAGGATTTATTAGGGTACCCATTGTTAAATCAGTACCTTGGTTCATTGTCCAATCACAGGCGAGCCAAGTGCTGAGGCATACACACTCGTGGTCAACATTTGCAAGACTCGCCAAGCAGCTGGGTGAGTACAGTGCTTTCTCTCTCTGGCTTCTGTTTGCCAGTCTGTGTCACAGCGGTACACTTGTATTCAACTCCTGTACATAGTGTACATAAGCGTACATAATTGTATATCTATATCTGGTGAAGGAAAAAGAAGTTAAATAGTACTGCTGAGTTTGTTTTGCTTCAAAAAACCATTACGACCAGGTTACAGGTCATTCTTTACCTGTGTTCGTAATACCGTTCTATATGTGGAAGGATCGTGAAGGTGATGGAAGTAGACAAAATAAGGAAGACAGTAGGTATTCCGTCGATCTTGCACAAGACGGGACATTTACCTCACACTGCCCCGCGCAGCACCATACAAACACACTGCCCCGCGCAGCACCATACAAACACACTGCCCCGCGCAGCACCATACAAACACACGGCCCCGCGCAGCACCATACAATCACACAGCCCCGCGCAGCACCATACAAACACACTGCCCCGCGCAGCACCATACAAACACACGGCCCCGCGCAGCACCATACAAACACACTGCCCCGCGCAGCACCATACAAACACACGGCCCGCGCAGCACATACAAAACACACTGCCCCGCGCAGCACCATACAAACCACGCCCCGCGCAGCACCATACAAACACACGGCCCGCGCAGCACCATACAAACACACTGCCCCGCGCAGCACCATACAAACACACGGCCCCGCGCAGCACCATACAAACACACGGCCCCGCGCAGCACCATACAAACACACTGCCCCGCGCAGCACCATACAAACACACGGCCCCGCGCAGCACCATACAAACACACGGCCCCGCGCAGCACCATACAAACACTGCCCCGCGCAGCACCATACAAACACACTGCCCCGCGCAGCACCATACAAACACACACGGCCCCGCGCAGCACCATACAAACACACTGCCCCGCGCAGCACCATACAAACACACGGCCCCGCGCAGCACCATACAAACACACGGCCCCGCGCAGCACCATACAAACACACGGCCCCGCGCAGCACCATACAAACACACGGCCCCGCGCAGCACCATACAAACACACGGCCCCGCGCAGCACCATACAAACACACGGCCCCGCGCAGCACCATACAAACACACTGCCCCGCGCAGCACCATACAAACACACTGCCCCGCGCAGCACCATACAAAACACACGGCCCGCGCAGCACCATACAAACACACGGCCCCGCGCAGCACCATCAAAACACACGGCCCCGCGCAGCACCATACAAACACACGGCCCCGCGCAGCACCATACAAACACACGGCCCGCGCAGCACCATACAAACACACGGCCCCGCCGCAGCACCATACAAACACACTGCCCCGCGCAGCACCATACAAACACACTGCCCCCGCGCAGCACCATCCAAACACACTGCCCCGCGCAGCACCATACAAACACACTGCCCCGCGCAGCACCATACAAACACACTGCCCCACACAGCACCATCCAAACACACTGCCCCGTGCAGCACCATACAAACACACTGCCCCACGCAGCACCATCCAAACACATGACCCCACGCAGCACCATCCAAACACATGACCCCGTGCAGCACCATCCAAACACACTGCCCCACGCAGCACCATACAAACACACGACCCCGCGCAGCACCATCCAAACACACTGCCACGCGCAGCACCATCCAAACACACTGCCCCGCGCAGCACCATACAAACACACGGCCCCGCGAAGCACCATACAACCACACGACCCCGCGCAGCACAATGCAAACACACGGCCCCGCGCAGCACCATACAAACACACGACCCCATGCAGCACAATCCAAACACACGGCCCCGCACAGCACCATACAAACACACTGCCCCGCGCAGCACCTTACGAACACACGGCCCCGCGAAGCACCATACAATCACACAGCCCCGCGCAGCACCATACAAACACACGGCCTCGCGAAGCACCATACAAACACACAGCCCCGCGCAGCACCATACAAACACACGACCCCATGCAGCACAATCCAAACACACGGCCCCGCACAGCACCATACAAACACACTGCCCCGCGCAGCACCTTACGAACACACGGCCCCGCGAAGCACCATACAATCACACAGCCCCGCGCAGCACCATCCAAACATACGGCCCCGCGCAGCACCATACAAACACACGGCCCCGCGCAGCACCATACAAACACACGGCCCCGCGCAGCACCATCCAAACACACTGCCCCGCGAAGCACAATCCAAACACACTGCCCCGCGCAGCACCATACACACGGCCCCGCGAAGCACCATACAAACACACTGCCACGCGCAGCACCATACAAACACACGGCCCCGCGAAGCACCATGCAAACACACGGCCCCGCGCAGCACCATACAAACACACGGCCCCGCGCAGCATCATAGAAACTCACGGCCCCGCGCAGCACCATCCAAACACACTGCCCCGCGAAGCACAATCCAAACACACTGCCCCGCGCAGCACCATATAAACACACGGCCCCGCGCAGCACCATACAAACACACTGCCCCGCGCAGCACCATCCAAACACATTGCCCCGCGAAGCACCATACAAACACACGGCCCCGCGCAGCACCATCCAAACACACTGCCCCGCGCAGTCGGGAGACCACCAGACAAAGAATAAATCAGATTGGATATGAAAGCTAGATAAAATGGGCGTGAAGGGGAAGGATGTAAGAAGACCGTGTACCACATACCCAAAAGCGATATAAAAATGGTTATAATCATAACCACAATTCTTAAAGGGGTGGACTAGTAAGCCAGTGGAAGGCCTCGGTCAGATGACCAAAAGCTCCCGCTTTGGTCATATTATGGCTAAGACCCGCGTCAGGAAACATTTCTTATGTTTCCTGACAAACCTAATACCTACTTACCACATATCCAAACAGACACGGCAGGATAATAAAGAGGACTACGAACGGAAAGCCGAGAAGAAATATAGAGTAAGTATGCTGTTGCTGTCTGCCTCGTCTGGAAAAGGATCAAGTGATAGTAATAAAACACCAAGAGATAGTATGCCCAACAGTGGAACGTAATTTTGGCTTATCTAGAGAAATACAAACAGGAAAAGCTGGGAGATCAGCTCTTGGAGTTTCCCAAGACTGAAATTCCTTAGTAAGAAAGTAATTGTGAGTGAGCAGTAAGACAACGGCATCAGCAAGCTGGTAGTGGTTATGGGAGAGAGGCGCAGGTCAAATAGATGTGAGGAGGTAGTCGTAAATTAGTAACAAGAGATTTGGGGGTAACCAAAGTATGAAGAGGTAAAGCAAGAGTGGGTATAGGTGGTTGTGGAGGGAGAGAAGGTGAAGCTTTTGTCTCTTTAATAAAAGTAGTTCCAGTAGTTAAGGCAGTGACAGGCAGAGTGACGGAAAACATGGCGAAGATAAATGGAGTGGTGAAGGGAGAGACAAAGAGACAGTGGTGGAGAGAGAAAAGGAGAGATGAGAGAGAGGAGAGAGAGAGAGAGAGAGAGAGAGAGAGAGAGAGGAGAGAGAGAGAGAGAGAGAGAGAGAGACGGTAGTGGTCTCCTGAGGTGAAGGAATTTGTGTGGAGAGAGGGGGAGGTGGGAAGATGGCAGTATGTGGAGGTGGATGTATTTCCCATAACTGTCTCCGACACAGGAGGAGGAGGCGTGGAGGAACAACAGATTGGTAAGGAGTTTCGGTGACTGGGGGGGGGGAAGAGTGTTTCGGGTGACTGGGAGGGGTTGGGGGGTTGAGTCTTTAATGTTTCAGAGGAAGGGTTGAAGACGCAGCTGGTGAAGGTTGTCTGGGTGGAGAAACACAGTGTTCGGTTGGTGGCGCATTCACCTTTCACATTGAGTGTATTTAGTTCAGTCCCCGGTACGGGTGGAAACATTGGGCGAGTTTCCTTACACCTGCTGCCCCTGTTCACCTAGCAGTAAGTAGGTACTTGAGTATTAGCTAACTGGTATGGGTCTCATCCTAGGGGACAGGATTGATCTAAGTTGCCCGAAATGCAGTGCATAACCAGGGACTTTCTATATAGTATGTTACTGGTGTCATTTAGGCCTGTATAAGCTGTATCATGTACTTGTAGAAATAAAGATTATTATCATTATAATTATAAGAGGAAGTCGAAGAGGAAGTAAAGTCAGAGGTCAGGATTTATTGATAATTGAACACAGGAGTGACTGAAGGAGAAAGTACAACAGGGGCCCCTGGACTCCGAGCAACTCTGGAGTAAGAGAGCGCTGGAAGTCTGCCTTTCGAGAAGTAGTAGTTGAGTCACTGTCTTAATTAAAACATGTGAGAACTTCCTTTCCTCGGAGTAGCAGATCTCACTTTCGCATAAGAAAACCAGGCAATAGAAGGAATAAGGAGGATGAACTTCTTCACAGTGATAGCAAGTGTGGTGTTGACCAGAAGATGGTCCGTTGTAGGTACAAAACAGAAAAGAGAATCACAGGTAAAGACCACTAGGGGTTAGGGAGAAGTGGGGATAGTTGAAGAATAAATGGGGGGGTGGAGGCAGAGGAAAAGAATTACAGAAAGGAAAAGAGTCGGAGCTAAACCCAAGACCGTTGCAGTTTTTTTTTTTTATTCGCCGGTATTCTCCCAGCCCGGGTCTTTTCCAAGTAGTGGTGACCCGGCCTTGGCTCCCCATCTGGGGAGTATCTCGAGACGTAAGTCTCCCATGGAAGGAGGCACAAGTCCCCCGTCATCTTTGGGACCAACTGTCCCCAGGCCTAGCCACATTCCCCGCCCTCACGGGGCTCGTAGGGAGAAGCTAGGCCTCTGGTCTGCCATCTGCCCCGCCTCAAAGGGGCTCGTGGGGATGGCAGTCTTATGAGCTGCAGGTGGTAACAAGCTCAGGCCTATCTCCGTTGCAGGTGATGCGTGATATTTGGCCAGGTGACCAAGGCGCCAGCAGTGTCTCCAATGTTGAGGTTAAGAGCAATACCCACACTTGTATGCGCTGTCCCGCTATATAAAGTAAGGAAAGAAGCTCTCGGCAGTCGATGGTTAATTTAGTAACTATGCTGGGATGTAGTCTCCGGCCCCGGCCAGGGCGGACCTAGCTTTCCACGCTGTTGATACATTTTGGAGTTGAACTTGTTTATGATAATTTCTATTATGATTAATTTGAGGTTGATAATTTTGAGGTTGATAATTCCAAGATTGATAATTCCTAGGTTGATAATTCAAGGGTTGATAATTCCAAGGATAAAAGACGAACTTAAGAGCCTGAATTAAGAGCATCCTTCCCTCCCCATCCCGTCTCTTACCGATAATTTCGTCAAATCTTCCTGATAAAGCATTTCAGAAGCGCTTAAGTAACTCAAAAATGCTTTCACTCTACGACTCTACTGACAACCAGGAGTTACTGATCAAACTCTAGTAACTGCGATTTATGCTTCCTCGACCCATGCAACCATATTTAGGTGAGTACACACACACACACACACACACACACACACACACACACACACAGTTCCCCACAAGAGATTAGTGCAGAAGCTGGAGGATCAGGCACACGTAAAAGGAAGGGCACTGCAATGAATAAGGGAATACCTGACAGGGAGGCAGCAACGAGTCATGGTACGTGAAGAGGTATCACAGTGGGCGCCTGTTACGAGCGGGGTCCCACAGGGGTCAGTTCTAGGACCAGTGCTATTTTTGATATATGTGAACGACATGATGGAAGGAATAGACTCTGAAGTGTCCCTGTTCGCAGATGACGTGAAGTTGATGAGAAGAATTAAATCGGACGAGGATGAGGCAGGACTGCAAAGAGACCTGGAGAGGCTGGACATGTGGTCAGTAACTGGCTTCTCGAATTCAATCCAGCCAAATGCAAAGTCATGAAGATTGGGGAGGGGCAAAGAAGACCGCAGACAGAGTATAGGCTAGGTGGACAAAGACTACAGACCTCACTCAGGGAGAAAGACCTTGGGGTGACCATAACACCGAGCACATCACCGGCGGCACACATCAACCAAATAACCGCTGCAGCATACGGGCGCCTGGTAAACCTGAGAATAGCGTTCCGTACTTAATAAGGAATCGTTCAAGACACTGTACACTGTGTATGTTAGGCCCATACTGGAGTATGCAGCACCAGTCTGGAACCCACACCTGGTCAAGCACGTCAAGAAGTCAGAGAAAGTACAAAGGTTTGCAACAAGGCTAGTCCCAGAGCTCAAGGGAATGTCGTACGAGGAAAGGTTAAGGGAAATCGGACTGACGACACTGGAGGACAGAAGGGTCAGGGGAGACATGATAACGACATGCAAGATACTGCGGGGAATAGACAAGGTGGACAGAGATAGGATGTTCCAGAGAGGGGACACAGGGACAAGGGGTCACAACTGGAAGCTGAAGACTCAGACGAGTCACAGGGACGTTAGGAAGTATTTCTTCAGTCATAGAGTTGTCAGCAAGTGGAATAGCCTAGCAAGTGAAGTAGTGGAGGCAGGAACCATACATAGTTTTAAGAAGAGGTATGACAAAGCTCAGGAAGCAGAGAGAGAGAGGATCCAGTAGCGATCAGTGAAGAGGCGGGGCCAGGAGCTGAGTCTCGACCCCTGCAACCACAATTAGGTGAGTACACACACACACACACACACACACACACACACACACACAACACACACACACACACACACACACACACACACACACACATACACACACACACACCACACAGGGTGTTTCATAGATGGGACACAGCAACAAGGGCTCACAGCTGGAAGATGAAAACTCAGATGAGTCACAGGGATGCTAGGAAGTATTTCTTTAGTCATAGAGTTGTCAGGAAGTGGAATAATCTGATGGGTGGAGGCAGGATCCACACATAGCTTCAATAAGAGGTACGATATAGCTTTTGGAGCAGGGACGCAGTGGACCTAGTAACGACCAGCTAAAAGGCGGGGCCGGGAGCTACGAATCGACCCCTGCAACCACAAATAGGTGAATACACTTAGTTTACCTAGAGGTGTAAAGAGGCCAAAGCCAAGTGTGCTAGAACATGGAAAATGTATAGAAGGCAAAGGGCTCAGGAAAACAAGGAGTTGAGCGGAAGAACCAGAAACAAATATGCATGGATAAAGAGAGAAGCCCAGCGGTAATACAAGAATGACATAGCATCGAAAGACAAATCTGACCCAAAGTTGTTATACAGCCACATCAGGAGGAAAACAACAGTCAAGAACCAGGTAGTCAGGCTGAGGAAGGAAGGAGGGGCAGCTGTAAAGGAATCATCAGGAAGTATGTGAAGAGCTCAGTACAAAATTTAGGGAGGTATTCTCAGAGGAAACAGAAAGTCTTCCAGCAAACCGAGGCTGCATAGCACACCAGTGTGTGCTGGGCATACTACGTACAACCGAGGAGGAGAAGATGATAAAACTGCTATGTGTATTAGATAACTAGAAGGCGGTGCGTTCAGATAACATCTCTCTATGGGTCCTGAGAGAGAGAGAGAGAGAGAGAGAGAGAGAGAGAGAGAGAGAGAGAGAGAGAGAGAGAGAGAGAGAGAGAGAGAGAGAGAGAGAGAGAGAGAGAGAGAGCAGATGCACTGTGTGTGCCACTAACAACAATATTCAACAAATCTGTCGAAAAACAGATAGCAACTGTAGTCCCAATTTTTAATAAAAGAGACAGACAGGTAGCATTAAACTACAGACTAATGTCACTGACAGGTATAGTGTGTAAAGTCATAGAGAAGATTATCAGAAGAAGAGTTGTGGAGCACCTAGAAAGGAGTGGGTTCATAAATGATAAGGAACACGGTTTCAGGGATGGAAAATCCCGTGTCACAAACCTACTGGAGTTCTACAACAAGAGAAGTAAGATATGAGAGAGAGTGATAAGTAGATTGCATTTCTTATACTGTAAGGAGACTTTTGACACAGTACCGTTCAAGAGACTGGTATAAAAACTAGAGGAGCAGGCAGGAATAACAGGAAAGACACTGCAATGGATCAGGGAATACCTTAACAGGAAGGAAACAAGGAGTGATGGTACTTGACGAGGCATCGGAGTGGACGAATGTGTCAAGTGAAGGGTCCACAATGGTCAGTCATAGGGCTAGTGCTGTTTCTTGTATCTGTGAATAACATGGCAGAAGGGATAGAGCCAGAGATGTCCCTGTTCCCAGACGATGTGAAACTAATGAGAAAATACAAGCAGACGAGGATCAGGTAAAACTACAAAGGGATTTGGACAGGGTGAAAGCCTGGTCCGACAACTGTCCCCTGGAGTTTAGCCCTGCTAAATACAAAGTTATGAAGCTTGGGGAAAGACATAGAAGACCGCAGACGGAGTACATGCTCGGAAGCCAAAGGCTGCAAGCCTCACTTTAAAGAAAAGGATCTTAGGGTGAGCATCATACCGAGCACATCTCCTGAGGCGCACATCAATCAAAAAACTGCTGCAGCATATGGACGCCTGGCAAACCTAAGAATAACGTTTCGCATCTGAGTAATTAGTCATTCAAAACACTACACTGAGTACGTCAGACCCATATTGGAGTATGCAGCACAAGTATGGAACCCACATCTGGTCAAACACGTCAAGAAATAAGAGAAAGCGCAAAGGTGTGCAAGAAGACAAGTCCCGGAGCTAAGGGGGTATGTCTTACGAGGAAAAGATAAGGGAACTCAACCTGACAACACTGGAGGACAGGTGGGATAGGAAGGACATGATAACGACATATAAAATACTGAGAGGAATTGACAAGGTGGATAGGAACAGAATGTTTCAGAGATGTGACACAGCAACAAGAGGTCACAACTGGAAGTTGAAAACTCAGATGATTCGTAGGGATGTTAGGAAGTATTTCTTGATCCTTAGAGTTGTCAGGACATGGAGAAATCTGAAGAGTGAAGTAGCGGAGGCAGGATCCATATATAGATTTAAGAAGATGTACGATAAGGCTCTTGAAGCCAGGAGAGAGTGAACCTAGCAGAGACCAACGAATAGGCGGGGCCAGGAGCTGTGACTCGATCCCTGCAACCACTTATATGCGAGTCCACACACACACACACACACACACACAGTCAGATGC
>NC_069423.1:33705121-33850121 GCF_026875155.1 Cherax quadricarinatus | reverse complement strand
ACTGTTCCTCTTCCTCTCCATCCCTCTCTCACACTCCTTTTCTTTCTCTGCCACTGAACAATACACGTTACAATACTGTGGCTGGAACAATTCACAGCTAATCACACTACCATGGCTGGAACAATTCACAGCTAATCACACTACAATGGCTGGAACAATTCACAGTTAATCACACTACCATGGTTGGAACAATTCACAACTAACCACACTACCATGGCCGGAACAATTCACAACTAACCACACTACCATGGCCGGAACAATTCACAACTAACCACACTACCATGGCTGGAACAATTCACAACTAACCACACTACCATGGCTGGAACAATTCACAACTAATCACAATACCATGGTTGGAACAATTTACAACTAACCACAGTACCATGGCTGGAACAATTCACAACTAACCACACTACCATGGCTGGAACAATTCACAACTAATCACAATACCATGGTTGGAACAATTTACAACTAACCACACTACCATGGCTGGAACAATTCACAACTACCCACGCTACCATGGCTGGAACAATTCACAACTACCCACGCTACCATGGCTGGAACAATTCACAACTAACCACACTACCATGGGTGGAACAATTCACAACTAACCACACTACCATGGCTGGAACAATTCACAACTAACCACAATACCATAGCTGGAACAATTCACAACTAACCACACTACCATGGCTGGAACAATTCACAACTAACCACACTACCATGGCTGGAACAATTCACAACTAACCACAATACCATGGCTGGAACAATTCACAACTAACCACACTACCATGGCTGGAACAATTCACAACTAACCACACTACCATGGCTGGAACAATTCACAACTAACCACACTACCATGGCTGGAACAATTCACAACTAACCCACAAAGCCACAATACCGTGGTTGAAACAATTCACTTTAAACTCACCAATTGAAAATCAAAGCTGTCAGAGACTTGTGTGTGTAGTGAACCATTAATAATGTGTGAGGCAGCAGAGGGGCACAGTAGAGCCAGTAGCCATACTAAATACTGGAGAACAGTTAATGTATTGGGAAGAAAATAAGTTGGAAGGTACATATAGGATAATTCAGTAAAGAAAGACATTGGTAGGAGCAGGAAGATGGATTAGTTTCATTACTGGCCTCTCTCACACACTCCCTCTCTCTCATTCTCTCTTACTCACTTTCTCTCGTTCTCTCAATTACTCTTTCTCATGCTCTCTTACACCCTCTCATTTACTCTTACATTTTACCTCTCTCTCATTCTCTCTTACATACTCACTCTCTCATTCACTCTTACATAGTCACTCTCTCACTCTATCTTACTCTCATTCTCTCTTACATACTCACTCTCTCATTCTCTCTTCCATAGCCACTCTCTCATTCTATCTTACATACTCACTCATTCACTCTTACATAGTCACTCTCTCACTCTATCTTACTCTCATTCTATCTTACATACTCACTCTCATTCTCTAAACTTATGGCACTGAGCTTGACTCTATCATCATTACTGATTCTGTGTCATCAGTGAAGGCTGTTGACACACATAATGACTCCAACAACATGCTCACTGGAGAAGCCAAGTATAGATACTCAAAAATCCGGGAAAAGGGAATTAATGTACAATTGTTATGGATCCCATCACACACTGGATTACTCCTTCATGATAAAATTGATATGTTGGTCAAGCAAAGTACCCTGAAGGATAATGTAGAATATAACTTTGGCATATCTGTGTCTAACATTAGGAATAATATTAGGAGAGAAGCAAATAATGAAACTGTATGTTACTGGAATGCAGTTAGAAGCCTGAGTAGATTTATAACCCACTATGATAGCCCACTATGATAACATGAATATATACGTTTATGGAGCAACTTGCAATGTGAACAGACTGACTGATGTTGTAGTGGCCAGGCTTAGGCTTGGTTACAAGTACTTCTGGCAGTTTCGGAGACACACAGATGATCAAACTATATACAAATTATGTTGTCAGGTATATGGTCACTGTCTTGAACACTATGTGCTTAATTGTTCACTTATTGAGGAATATAGAGATAGACAATATAATAGCCTATGTGACATGGCAAGATATTTTATTAATGAAAACATGATACCAGATATATTAAGCAAATTTCCTAAATTTGACTGTAACAGATAAGTAAACTGTTTATATAAATTCACATGTACTTCTGTAAAACCTTTTGGGGCCTAGTTCCTAGGCCTTTTGTGTATCCATATGCTTTTGCGCTACCGTCCACAGGATGGATATGGGGTGCACAATAAACTAGCCACTTTGGCGGTAAAATGTAAAAATCTTATTCTCTTACACACTCCCTCTCTCTCTCTCTGTCCCTCTCACACACTCACTCTCATTCTCTTTTATGCACCCATTCCCTTTCACACACTGTGGCATGCAAAGAGTGCGTAACCTTTATTCGGTGGATGTACACACCCTCATTGAAAGGTTATCTCCCCCAACCAGCGAACCAGGTACTAAGGGTTAACGACAAGGCCCCACCGTTCAATCAGTACCCAGGTTCCAGCCAATGAGAAGATGGTTGAAGATGGTTGAAGCACGGTCTGCTCTCTAGTGGCTTCTATTTTGCCTTGCTTACCGTGGAGTGCACTAATACCTATTATTGTACATACCTGGAGTTTACCTGGAGAGAGTTTCGGGGGTCAACGCCCCCGCGGCCCGGTCTGTGACCAGACCTCCTGGTGGATCAGAGCCTGATCAACCAGGCTGTTACTGCTGGCTGCACGCAAACCAACGTACGAGCCACAGCCCGGCTGGTCAGGTACCGACTTTAGGTGCTTGTCCAGTGCCAGCTTGAAGACTGCCAGGGGTCTATTGGTAATCCCCCTTATGTATGCTGGGAGGCAGTTGAACAGTCTCGGGCCCCTGACACTTATTGTATGGTCTCTTAACGTGCTAGTGACACCCCTGCTTTTCATTGGGGGGATGTTGCATCGTCTGCCAAGTCTTTTGCTTTCGTTGTGAGTGATTTCCGTGTGCAAGTTCGGGACTAGTTTCCTCTAGGATTTTCCAGGTGTATATAATCATGTATCTCTCCTGCCTGCGTTCCAGGGAATACAGGTTCAGGAACTTCAAGCGCTCCCAGTAACTGAGGTGTTTTATCTCCGTTATGCACGCCGTGAAGGTTCTCTGTACATTTTCTAGGTCAGCAATTTCACCTACCTTGAAAGGTACTGTTAATGTGCAGCAATATTCCAGCCTAGATAGAACAAGTGACCTGAAGAGTGACATCATGGGCTTGGCATACCTAGTTTTGAAGGTTCTCATTATCCATCCTGTTATTTTTCTAGCAGCTGCGATTGATACAATGTTATGGTCCTTGAAGGTGAGATCCTCCGACATGATCACTCCCAGGTCTTTGACGTTGGTGTTTCGCTCTATTTTGTGGCTAGAATTTGTTTTGTACTCTGATGAAGATTTAATTTCCTCGTGTTTACCATATCTGAGTAATTGAAATTTCTCATCGTTGAACTTCATATTGTTTTCTGCAGCCCACTGAAAGATTTGGTTGATATCCGCCTGGAGCCTTGCAGTGTCTGCAATGGAAGACACTGTCATGCAGATTCGGGTGTCATCTGCAAAGGAAGACACGATGCTGTGGCTGACATCCTTGTCTATGTCAGATATGAGGATGAGAAACAAGATGGGAGCGAGTACTGTGCCTTGTGGAACAGAGCTTTTCACCGTAGCTGCCTCGGACTTTACTCTGTTGACTAATACTCTTTGTGTTCTGTTTGTGAGGAAATTATAGATCCATCTACCAACTTTTCCTGTTATTCCTTTAGCACGCATTTTGTGCGCTATTACGCCATGGTCACACTTGTCGAAGGCTTTTGCAAAGTCTGTATATATTACATCTGCATTCTTTTTGTCTTCTAGTGCATTTAGGACCTTGTCGTAGTGATCCAATAGTTGAGACAGACAGGAGCGACCTGTTCTAAACCCATGTTGCCCTGGGTTGTGTAATTGATGGGTTTCTAGATGGGTGGTGATCTTGCTTCTTAGCACCCTTTCAAAGATTTTTATGATATGGGATGTTAGTGCTATCGGTCTGTAGTTCTTTGCTATTGCTTTACTGCCCCCTTTGTGGAGTGGGGCTATGTCTGCTGTTTTTAGTAACTGTGGGACGACCCCCGTGTCCATGCTCCCTCTCCATAGGATGGTAAAAGCTCGTGATAGGCGCTTCTTGCAGTTCTTGATGAACACGGAGTTCCATGAGTCTGGCCCTGGGGCAGAGTGCATGGGCATGTCATTTATCGCCTGTTCGAAGTCATTTGGCGTCAGGATAACATCAGATAGGCTTGCGTTAACCAAATTCTGTGGCTCTCTCATAAAAAATTCATTTTGATCTTCGACTCTCAGTCTGGTTAGCGGCTTGCTAAAAACTGAGTCATATTGGGACTTGAGTAGCTCACTCATTTCCTTGCTGTCATCTGTGTAGGACCATTCTTGTTTAAGTAGGGGCCCAATACTGGACGTTGTTCTCGACTTTGATTTGGCATAGGAGAAGAAATACTTTCGGTTTCTTTCGATTTCATTTATGGCTTTTAGTTCTTCCCGCGATTCCTGACTCCTATAAGATTCCTTTAGCTTAAGTTCGATGTTTGCTATTTCTCTGACCAGTGTCTCCCTACGCATTTCAGATATATTGGCCTCTTTTAGCCGCTCTGTTATTCTTTTCCGTCGCCTGTAAAGGGAGCGCCTGTCTCTTTCTATTTTACATCTACTCCTCCTTTTTCTTAGAGGAATAAGCCTTGTGCATACATCGAGTGCCACCGAGTTAATCTGTTCTAGGCATAAGTTGGGGTCTGTGCTGCTTATTATATCTTCCCAGCTTATATCGTTTAGGACTTGGTTTACTTGGTCCCACTTTATGTTTTTGTTATTGAAGTTGAATTTGGTGAAGGCTCCCTCTGACTGATCTTATTTTGTCGGTCTGGGGCTCCGCGCATACATGTCTGGACCTCGATTATGTTGTGATCCAAGAATATTGTTTTTGATATGGTGACATTTTGTATCAAATCATCATTGTTAGTGAAGATGAGGTCCAGTGTATTCTCCAGTCTAGTAGTGTATATAGTGTACATAATTCTGTTCATACTTGGTGAAGGATAATACAAGTCAAAAGTTTTTCTGCTGTGTTTATTTTGCTCCCTTTACACCCAGGATAACAGGCCTTTGGATTCCTGGGTTGTAATACACACACACACACACACACACACACTCATTCCTCTCTCGCACTGTCTCTCTCTCTCTTATTCGTTCTCATAGACTGATCATCGGACAGATGAATATTTGGATGTAATACTGAGTGACGAAGATGAGCGGGATGAAAAGAGCTGATCGAGAGTTAGAGCCAGTTTCTCTTCTCTCTCTCATACACACTTCCTCTCTCGCCTTCTCTCTCTCCTCCTCTTCCACCTTCTCCTTTAACAGGACACAGCTCTGGGGCCAGATCTTTAATAGTCTTATATTCAAGTGGGTTGTTCATATCTTGGCAGCTTCACAACAGCTGTAGACGACAGCTGTTGTGAGTTGCCAGGGATGCTGCGACACTACTGAGTTCTCTCTCTCTCTCTCTTGGTGGTGATGGCGATGGTGGAAGAGGAAAGAGAAAGGAAGAAGAAGAAGAAGAAGAAGAAGAAGATGGAGAAGGAGGAGGAGGACTATGAGGAAGAGGAAAAGTAGGAACAACACAAAATATAACATCTACAACAACATCACTAAACACTTTTGGCAAGACAGTTATTGTATGAATACTGGAGAATTGTTTTTTTTCTATTATTGGGAAGACAGCCAAACGTGTTAAAAATGATCACCGCCATCACCATAACATCATCACCAAAAACATCAACATTACCATAAACATCAACATTACCATAAACATCAAAACCACAAACAGTAACACCATCACCACAAACGGCACCATCACCACCACCACAAACGGTACCATCACCACCACCACAAACAACACCACCACGAACGGCACCATCACCACCACCACAAACAACACCACCACAAACGGCACCATCACCACCACCACAAACAACACCACCACAAACGGCACCATCACCACCACCACAAACAACACCACCACGAACGGCACCATCACCACCACCACAAACAACACCACCACAAACGGCACCATCACCACCACCACAAACAACACCACCACAAACGGCACCATCACCACCACCACAAACAACACCACCACGAACGGCACCATCACCACCACACAAACGGCACCATCACCACCACCACAAACGGCACCATCACCACCACCACAAACAACACCACCACGAACGGCACCATCACCACCACCACAAACGGCACCATCACCACCACCACAAACGGCACCATCACACCACCACAAACACCACCACAAACGGCACCATCACCACCACCACAAACAACACCACCACGAACGGTACCATCACCACCACCACAAACAACACACCACAAACGGCACCATCACCACCACCACAAACGGCACCATCACCACCACCACGAACGGCACCATCACCACCACCACAAACAACACCACCACGAACGGCACCATCACCACAACCACAAACAACACCACCACGAACGGCACCATCACCACCACCACAAACGCCACCATCACCACCACCACAAACAAACCACCACGAACGGCACCATCACCACCACCACAAACGGCACCATCACCACCACCACAAACGGCACCATCACCACCACCACAAACAACACCACCACGAACGGCACCATCACCACCACCACAAACGGCACCATCACCACCACCACAAACGGCACCATCACCACCACCACAAACAACACCACCACGAACGGCACCATCACCACCACCACAAACGGCACCATCACCACACCACAAACGGCACCATCACCACCACACAAACAACACCACCACGAACGGCACCATCACCACCACCACAAACGGCACCATCACCACCACCACAAACGGCACCATCACCACCACCACAAACAACACCACCACAAACGGCACCATCACCACCACCACAAACAACACCACCACGAACGGCACCATCACCACCACCACAAACAACACCACCACGAACGGCACCATCACCACCATCACAAACGGCGCCATCACCACCACCACAAACAACACCACCACGAACGGCACCATCACCACCACCACAAACGGCACCATCACCACCACCACAAACAACACCACCACAAACGGCACCATCACCACCACCACAAACAACACCACGAACGGCACCATCACCACCACCACAAACGGCACCATCACCACCACCACAAACGGCACCATCACCACCACCACAAACAACACCACCACAAACGGCACCATCACCACCACCACAAACGGCACCATCACCATCAACCACAAAACGGCACCATCACCACCACCACAAACAACACCACCACGAACGGCACCATCACCCACCACAAAACAACACACCACAAACGGCACCATCACACCACCACAAAACAACACCACGAACGGCACCATCACTACCACCACAAACGGCACCATCACCACCACCACAAACAACACCACCACAAACGGCACCATCACCACCACCACAAAACAACACACACCACGAACGGCACCATCACCACCACCACAAAACGGCACCATCACCACCACCACAAACAACACCACCACGAACGGCACCATCACCACCACCACAAACGGCACCATCACCACCACCACAAACGGCAACCATCACCACCTACCACAAGCAACACCACCACGCCTCAAACAACACCACCACTACCAAACACCATCACCACCACAAACACCACCACCACCACCACCACAAACACCACCTCCACAAACACCACCACCATAACACCACCACCACCACCACAAACAGCACCATCACCACCACCACAAACAACACCATCACCACCACCACAAACACCACCACCACGAACACACCACCACCACCACCACAAACACCACCTCACAAACACCACCACCACAAACACCACCACCACCTCACCACAAACACCACCACCACAAACAACACTATCACCACCACCACAAACACCACCACCACCACCACCACCACAAACAGCACCATCACCACCACCACAAACAACACCATCACCACCACCACAAACACCACCACCACCACCACCACAAACAACACCACCACCACCACCACCACAACACCACCACCACAAACACCACCACCACCATCACCACAAACAACACCACCACAACACCACCACCAACACCACCACCACAAACACACCACCACCATCACCACAAACACCACCACCACAAACACCACCACCACCATCACCACAAATAACACCATCACCACCCCAAACACCACCACCACGAACACCACCACCACCACCACCACCACAAACACACCACCACCACCCCCACAAACAACACCACCACCAACACCACCACCACAAACCACCACCACAACACCACCACACCACAAACACCACCACAAACAACAACACCACCACCAACACCACCACCACAAATAATCTATTTTCTCGACCATCAAGGCAATCAAAACAGCTTGCTTGAACACTGTGACGAACCACTACTGTAGCAAGCAGCAGCACAGGGTCAGGAACAATTAGACAAAATGACGACTCTAACTGGGGACCATCTCAGATCCTCCACGAAAGTCATAAAACTCCCTTAATGCTGAATCAAAGTTCAGCATAACCAAATCCCCGACTACAACGGCTTTAGCTTTGGACCTGTGTTGACTTAGAGTGTCGGCACGACACACAACCTCGGCAAAACGTCAAAATTCACTAAGCCTGACTCTGTGAAGTGAGTAACAGAGTTACAAGATATATGTTTCGACTCACCAACGAAATCATACAGACAGAGACGAGAGGGATGCTTCCAGGACTAGGAGCAGATGGAGAGAGAGAGAGAGAGAGCGATTTTTCGACTCCAGGCCTCACATCAGGTAATATCATGTGACTCGCCCGTGGTACTGCAGAGACGCCGGCAGGTAAACAAGCGAGCTGATAGTTACCTAAGCTGTTTGCCAATGCAGACAGCCAACCACAACTCTTCAACAGTGAGCACAGTGAAGTGTAAATGTTACATCCTACCTAATGACATAGTTGAGTCAAATAATAATACACAGCAAGATATTCTTATTTTAGCTGTTAATGAAAACATCGGCTACATAAAATTAAATGAAAGTAAGTATATATTAAATATACATTATATACATTGTGTCGCTTTCAAGGTGTGCAACAAGCAACGTCACAAACAAGATCAATATCACAAACAACAACAACAAGTAACAAAGGGAGGAGAAATCAGGGTCAGATTTCGTTAAGGAAACAGTAAAGTAAAAGTTGATAAAGAAAAAAAAAACGAAATAAATTTGATAAAAAAGAAAACAACGAAGAAAAGTTCGTAATAGAGAAAACGAAGAAAACTTGATAATAGAGAAAAAGAAGAAAAAACTGTAATCAATAGAGCAATCAAAAAAAAAAACTTGGTAATAAAGACATTATGATGAAAATTTTTGGTAATAAACCAATGAAGAAAAAAAGGGGCGCCGTGGACACAATAAGAGAACATTGTATCAACATCCGTGATCCCACATTCTTCCCCATCATCTTACCAACAGCAGCAACTGTCTGGTAGACCAGGCAGGCACCAGACGAGCCTGGCCCAGGGCCGGGCTCCGGCAGATTTAAAAAACTGGAAACCCGTCGAGGGTAATAAAGAGAGCAAAGAAGAAAACCTGAGTAAGGAAGTAATGGGGAAAACATATGGTAATAAAGTTATGAAATAAATCATGGTAATAAAGTTATGAAATAAATCATGGTAATAAAGTTATGAAATAAATCATGGTAATAAAGTTATGAAATAAATCATGGTAATAAAGTTATGAAATAAATCATGGTAATAAAGTTATGAAATAAATCATGGTAATAAAGTTATGAAATAAATCATGGTAATAAAGTTATGAAATAAATCATAGTAATAAAGAAAGTGAAGAAATAAATCATGGTAATAAAGAAAGTGATGCAGAAAATCATGGTAATAAAAACAACAGAGATAAACATGGTAATAAAAACAACAGAGAAAAACATGATAATAAAAAGCGACAGAGGAGAAAACTTGGTAATAAAGAGAGCAACAGAAAATAAAATACTCGGAACCAAAGAAAGCAAAGTAGAAAAACTCGGTAATAAAGTAACAAAGTTGGTAATATTCACAAAAATTTCTTAAGAAAAATAAAATAAAAGAGAAACTTCGTAATAAAGACAACATTAAAAAAAAAACTTCGTAATAAAGATATTAAAGAATAAACTTCGTAATAAAGATATTAAAGAATAAACTTCGTAATAAAGATATTAAAGAATAAACTTCGTAATAAAGACAACATTAAAAAAAAAACTTCGTAATAAAGACAACTTTAAAGAAAAAAAACTTGGCAGATAACAGTAAAGAAAACCTGGCAATAAAGAAACTCTTGGGAGTAAAAAAAATAAAGAAAAACTATGTAATAAAGAGAAAAAATTGTGAATAAAAAACTAAAATAGGGAATAAAGAGAGAAATAAAGAGAAACTTGGGAGTAAACAAATAAAGTAAACAATAAAGAGAAACTTGGTAATAAAAAGAGGAGTTTTCAACTGGGTCACATTTCTTGACTCGAAATAAAAATGTGAACTAAAGTTGGACAGAAAAACTTAAGTGGAAGTGAACCAGACCTCATGAGAGAGAGAGAGAGAGAGAGAGAGAGAGAGAGAAGAGAGAGAGAGAGAGAGAGAGAGAGAGATAGAGAGAGAGAGAGAGAGAGAGAGAGAGAGAGAGAGAGAGAGAGAGAGAGAGAGAGAAAAGTCAGTTGATCAAATGAAAATGCTGGCCCACAGATGGCTCCAACTTCATCCTGTTCCCTACTTGTATGTCTCATAACAATAAAAATGCTTTCAAATGAGCTGATGTATGTAACAGCTCTTAGCTTGTCAATAAAGCTAGGAATCTTTAACCTAAAAAAACAAAAAAGAGAGAGAGAGAAGTACCTCCTAAGTAATCACAACAACTTAAATTTCACTGTCAACAATTTAAGTGGTTGATAAAGTTTACAATACTCAAGCAACACTTAAGTGGAAATTATTTATTTGTAGTGTCAAATTTTGAGTGTAAGTGAAAAATATTATTTTTAAATGACATACAAACTTTCCACATAAATAATAATAATAATAATAATAATAATAATAATAATAATAATAATAATAATAATAGTAATAATAATAATAATAATAATAATAATAATAATAATAATAGTAATAATAATAATAGTAATAATAATAATAATAATAATAATAATAATAATAATAATAATAATAATAATAATAATAATAGTAATAATAATAATAATAATAATAGTAATAATAATAATCTAGATATATAGTAGTCACATACTACTAAATAGAAAGTTGCTTGTTACGCTGAACATTGTGGGGAAATTAGGTCAGTTTTGTCCCAGGATGCGACCCACACCAGTCTACTAACACCAAGCAGGTGGCTTATGGAAACCATGACCTAATGCTTTCAGCCGTACCTGGGATCGATCCCCGGACCTCAGTGTGTGAGCTGAGTGCGCTATTGGGGCTACATGGGCCGCTAACTTCTGAAATTATTCAATATTCAACCCAAAAGCACACAACTGGGGTAATTGTTTGAATATTGGGCCTAAAAAGCCCATAAATTTGCTAAATTGCTGAGTATTGAGCCTAAATAGAGTACACACTTGTTAATGAGTTGAAACAGGAGATTAACAGTGTCAACAGTGAGACCGTTGACCACACACCCACGTTAAGTGACTGTTGGTACAGTAACTGGTCGTTAAGTGACTAGTGGTAGACTGGTGGTAGAGTGACTGGTGGTTGAATGACTGGTGGTAGAGTGACTGTTGGTAGAGTGACTGATAGTTGAGGGACTGGTGGTAGAGTGACTGGTGGTAGAATTGTGGTAAAGTGACTGGTGGTTGAGTGACTGGTGGTTGAGTGACTGGTGGTTGAGTGGTGGTTGAGTGGCTGGTAGTTGAGTGACTTGTGGTTGAGTGACTTGTGGTTGAGTGACTGGTGGTAGAGTGACTGGTGGTTGAGTTACTGGTGGTTGATGACTGGTGGTTGAGTGACTGGTTGTTGAGTGAGTGGTGATTGAGTGAGTTGTGGTTGAGTGACTGGTTGTAGAGTGAATGGTGGTAGAGTGAATGGTGGTTGAGTGACTGGTGGTTGAGTGACTGGTGGTTGAGTGACTGGTGGTAGAGTGACTGCTGGTTGAGTGACTGGTGGTAGAGTGACTGGTGGTTGAGTGATTGGTAGTTGAGTGACTGGTGGTAGAGTGACTGGTGGTTGAGTGACTGGTGGTTGAGTGACTGGTGGTTGAGTGACTGGTGGTTGAGTGACTGGTGGTTGAGTGACTAGTGGCTGAGTGACCGGTGGTTGAGTGACTGGTGGTACAGTGACTGGTAGTACAGTGACTGGTGGTTGAGTGACTGGTGGTTGAGTGACTGGTGGTTGAGTGACTGGTGGTTGGGTGACTGGTGGTTGAGTGACTGGTGGTAGAGTGACTGGTGGTTGAGTGACTGGTGGTAGAGTGACTGGTGGTTGAGTGATTGGTAGTTGAGTGACTGGTGGTTGAGTGACTGGTGGTAGAGTGACTGGTGGTTGAGTGACTGGTGGTTGAGTGACTGGTGGTTGAGTGACTGGTGGTTGAGTGACTAGTGGCTGAGTGACCGGTGGTTGAGTGACTGGTGGTACAGTGACTGGTAGTACAGTGACTGGTGGTTGAGTGACTGGTGGTTGAGTGACTGGTGGTTGAGTGACTGGTGGTTGGGTGACTGGTGGTTGAGTGACTGGTGGTTGAGTGACTGGTGATTGAGTGACTGGTGGTAGAGTGACTGGTGGTAGAGCGACTTGTGGAATAGTGACTGGTGGTTGAGTGACTGTTGTGGAGTGACTGTTGTATAGTGACTGCTGGTAAAGTGGCTGGTGGTTGAGTGACTGGTGGTTGAGTGACTGGTGGTTGAGTGACTGGTGGTTGAGTGACTGGTGATTGAGTGACTGGTGGTTGAGTCAATGGTGGTAGAGTGACTGGTGGTTGAGTGACTGGTGGTAGAGTGACTGGTGGTTGAGTGACTGGTGGTAGAGTGACTGGTGGTTGAGTGACTGGTGGTTGAGTGACTGGTGGTTGAGTGACTGGTGGTAGAGTGACTGGTGGTTGAGAGACTGGTGGTTGAGTGAGTGGTGGTTGAGTGAGTGGTGGTTGAGTAGTGGTTGAGTGGCTGGTAGTTGAGTGACTTGTGGTTGAGTGACTTGTGGTTGAGTGACTTGTGGTTGAGTGACTGGTGGTTGAGTTACCGGTGGTTGAGTGACTGGTGGTTGAGTGACTGGTGGTTGAGTGACTGGTTGTTGAGTGAGTGGTGGTTGAGTGACTGGTGGTTGAGTGACTGGTGGTAGAGTGACTGGTGGTTAAGTGACTAGTGGTTGAGTGACCGGTGGTTTAGTGACTGGTGGTACAGTGACTGGTGGTTGAGTGACTGGTGGTAGAGTGACTGGTGGTTGAGTGACTGGTAGTTGAGTGACTGGTGGTTGAGTGACTGTTGGTAGAGTGACTGGTGGTTAAGTGACTGGTGGTTGAGTGACTGGTGGGTGAGTGACTGGTGGTTGAGTGACTGGTGGTTGAGTGGCTGGTGGTTGAGTGACTGGTGGTTGAGTGGCTGGTGGTTGAGTGGCTGGTGGTTGAGTGACTGGTGGTTGAGTGGCTGGTGGTTGAGTGACTGGTGGTTGAGTGACTGGTGGTTGAGTGACTGGTGGTTGAGTGACTGGTGGTTGAGTGGCTGGTGGTTGAGTGACTGTTGGTAGAGTGACTGGTGGTTAAGTGACTGGTGGTTGAGTGACTGGTGGGTGAGTGACTGGTGGTTGAGTGACTGGTGGTTGAGTGGCTGGTGGTTGAGTGACTGGTGGTTGAGTGGCTGGTGGTTGAGTGGCTGGTGGTTGAGTGACTGGTGGTTGAGTGACTGGTGGTAGAGTGACTGGTGGTTGAGTGACTGGTAGTTGAGTGACTGGTGGTTGAGTGACTGTTGGTAGAGTGACTGGTGGTTAAGTGACTGGTGGTTGAGTGACTGGTGGGTGAGTGACTGGTGGTTGAGTGACTGGTGGTTGAGTGGCTGGTGGTTGAGTGACTGGTGTTGAGTGGCTGGTGGTTGAGTGGCTGGTGGTTGAGTGACTGGTGGTTGAGTGGCTGGTGGTTGAGTGACTGGTGGTTGAGTGACTGGTGGTTGAGTGACTGGTGGTTGAGTGACTGGTGGTTGAGTGACTGGTGGTTGAGTGGCTGGTGGTTGAGTGACTGGTGGTTGAGTGACTGGTGGTTGAGTGACTGGTGGTTGAGTGACTGGTGGTTGAGTGACTGGTGGTTGAGTGACTGTTGGTAGAGTGACTGGTGGTTAAGTGACTGGTGGTTGAGTGACTGGTGGGTGAGTGACTGGTGGTTGAGTGACTGGTGGTTGAGTGGCTGGTGGTTGAGTGACTGGTGGTTGAGTGGCTGGTGGTTGAGTGGCTGGTGGTTGAGTGACTGGTGGTTGAGTGACTGGTGGTTGAGTGACTGGTGGTTGAGTGACTGGTGGTTGAGTGACTGGTGGTTGAGTGACTGGTGGTTGAGTGACTGGTGGTTGAGTGGCTGGTGGTTGAGTGACCGGTTGTCAGTCCTTCAGGGACTGACCACCTCAAAACCCCGTCTTTAAGTGTGACGGACTGATGACATGGTCTTCACATCTCTAAGGCTTCTGCTAACTCTGTACTCGACTGAAGAAGTCTGCTGTGTAGACGAGAAGTTTCGGAATAAAGCTGGCCAACTGTTGCCTATGTGTCTTATTTATCAGTTTGTTGCTATTATCCACCATTATGACTCTACAGGATGTTGGCAATATGCTCAACAACTTTGATCTTAGGGCTCCTGTACGTGACAACTGTTGTTGCCAGCATCTGGCACTAGTGACTGTATACCTGCCTTGAAAATTTGATGCGAGAGAAAAGCGAAAAAGTTGGAGGAAGGAAAAAAAAAAACTGTTAACTACAGGTCGCCTTTCGGAGACAATTATATTTTTACGTTATTATTTATAATTGTGTTCCTGGTGAAGCGGTAAACCCGCGGAAGTGATGGAGCGCTCAGCGAATGGAAATGAATCAGGTCTGATTCGAGAGTTTGCAGGATAGTTTCAATTCCTCGGATCAAAATCCTAGCCCTCCACTAGCCCATTATGACTCGTCCCATGAAAAGCTTTCACACTACCACTACATACATGAGTGATTGTCAGGAGTGATTCTGAATGGTGTTTGTTCGCTGTTCTTTCCTCATTTTCAACTCGTTTCTCTCTTTTCCCTCTCAATTCTCTCATTTTCCATCTCATTTCTCTCATTTTCCCCTCATTTTTTCATTTTCCCCCTCATTTCTCTAATTTCACTAATCTCTCAGTGTAAACACGTTGAGAGGTTCCTGTCTCAGTGTAAACACGTTGAGAGGTTCCTGTCTCAGTGTAAACACGTTGAGAGGTTCCTGTCTCAGTGTAAACACGTTGAGAGGTTCCTGTCTCAGTGTAAACACGTTGAGAGGTTACTGTCTCAGTGTAAACACGTTGAGAGGTTACTGTCTCAGTGTAAACACGTTGAGAGGTTCCTGTCTCAGTGTAAACACGTTGAGAGGTTACTGTCTCAGTGTAAACACGTTGAGAGGTTACTGTCTCAGTGTAAACACGTTGAGAGGTTCCTGTCTCAGTGTAAACACGTTGAGAGGTTCCTGTCTCAGTGTAAACACGTTGAGAGGTTACTGTCATCACCAATATATGGAATAAAGTAATCCTTGTGTAAACACCATACTTCAATGCCTATTAAATGAGTAGAGGTGTACAGATTACGTGTTCCAGACGTAGCATTTATTGATAAAGCGTTTCGCTTTACAAAGAGTGAAACGGCTTCACAATGCTCGTTATAGAGCAAAACACGACTTAATGAAACTCTACTCCTGGAAGATAAGGTTGAATTTGTTTCGGGTCAGTTGCCAAAATGCTGCGCAGAACACAAGGTTGATCATTATATTGTATACATCATACAGAACACAATGTTGATCATTATAATGTATACATCATGCAGAACACAGGGTTGATCATTATAATGTATACATCATACAGAACACAATGTTGATCATCATAATGTATACATCATACAGAACACAATGTTGATCATTATAATGTATACATCATACAGAACACAATGTTGATCATTATAATGTATACATCATACAGAACACAGCTGAATCAACCTCCTTCAATATTTTTCTGTAAAAAGTTTACCGTTGAGACATCGTCCCATTTAATGCTTGTTTATATACTAGTATACTAGCATATTAGTATATTAGTATACTAGTATACTAGTCTACATGTATTGCGTATATATGTGTCTTTTTAACATTGTCTGACGAATACATTTTGATTTGACAGTCACCAACAACTTGTCAAGTGTGACAAGACAAGACATTCAAAGTCCTGATAACACAGAGAAAGGCCTTGTTTTATTTAATTTCTCTTCCTTTTGTTTATTGAGTGCTGGTTTGCGGATAAGTGCTCCATGGAAAAAATGAATACTAAAGCAGTTGTTCCACTAGACTGTGATGGCTGGGTGAGGCAACTGAAGTTGGCAATAATGTCTTCAGCTGATGCTTCATCAGACATTTTCTTCTTATAAAAAATGTTCTTAGATGGGAATTTTCCTGTGTTTTCTGAGAGAGAGAGAGAGAGAGAGAGAGAGAGTAATCTTGGGCTCAACTTGTCTGGGCCCACAGCCTTTTCTTGGTCAAGCGATTTAAGAAGGAAATGCGCCTCCTCCTGCCTTGTTGTCACCACTGACAATTTCGACAGAGTTCTTGCACGACCCTCCTTGGCTAGCTGCAAGAACTGTGTCAAAACTGTCAGTGGTGACAATAAAGCAGGAGGAGGTGCATTTCCTTCTTAAATCGCTTGACCAAGAAAAGGCTGTGGGCCCAGACAAGTTGAGCCCAAGATTGCTGAAAAGATGTGCAGACCAGCTAGCAGAACCTCTAACTCGCATCTTTCAGCACTGCCTAGTACAGTGTAAATGGCCCTCTCTGTGGAAAGAGGCAAATGTAGTCCCTGTTCACAAAAAGAAGAGCAGAGCAGAAATCAGCAACTACAGACCAGTGTCACTCCTGTAAATCACTGGTAAGATCCTTGGGACAATAATCTCAAGACAAATGACAGAGTTTTTTGACTACCACTCACTACTTTGTGATCGTCAATATGGCTTTAGGAAAGGTTACTCTGCTGCTGAACTGTTGTTAAACCTCTCCACTAAGTGGCACCAGTCACCGGATGAATCCAAAGTCAGCTGTGTGGTAGCACTGGATATTGCTGGTGCTTACGACCGGGTGTGGCACCAGGGCCTCTTAGCAAAACTTCAAGCACTGGGAATTGCAGGCTCTACGCTATGTCTCCTCAGTGATTACCTTCATGGTAGATCTCTAAGTGTAGTTCTCAATGGAACGGAATCAGCAAGACATCCTATTGGGGCAAGTGTTCCACAAGGAAGCGTGCTGGGACCATTGTTATGGAATGCCTACTACAACGACCTTCTTCATCTCATCCCAGAAACACATGCATATGCAGATGACTGTACACTGACATTCACTTATCCAAGAGAAGAAATGCCAGCTGCTCTAAGCTACATCAATCACCAGCTAAGAGATATATCAGCTTGGGGAAATAGATGGCAAGTAATATTTGCACCTGAGAAAACGCAAATGATGATCGTCTCTAGGCACCATGATGGTAATGCTGGTGCAGTAGTAAGGATGAATGGGAGGGTGTTGGAACCTGGAGAAGAAGTTGATATCCTTGGGGTGAAATTTGACTCCAAACTAACAATGAAGAACCATGTTGTAAATCTAGCAAACAAGGCAGCCAGGAAGCTTACAGCACTTCGCCGTATCTCGCATCTGCTTGACAGTAGGGGTTGCAAGATCCTGTACGATGCGCAAGTACGCTCACACCTTGAGTATGCTCCACTTTCTTGGTTTGCCTGTCCCCCCTCTCATCTTCGACTGCTTGACAGAGTGGAGAACAGAGCAAGACGTCTCATCTCTCGCCTGGACCCATCCTGGATAGATCTGTCATTTCAGCAGAGCCTTCAACACAGGAGGGATGTGGGTGGCCTTACTGTTATGTACAAGGCCAATATTGTCAAAGTACCACACTTGGATCCACTTCGAGGACAGCGTGAAACAAGCTTTTATGCCACAAGACGGGCAGAAAGCAGCAACTTCACTCTGGCTGTACCCTTCTCCAGAACATCACTCCATCTGAGATCATATATACCCAGGATGACTCGAGTATGGAACACATTCGTACAGCATAATGATGTCAACGAGATAAAGTCAGTTGATCAAATGAAAATGCTGGCCCACAGATGGCTCCAACTTCACCCTGTTCCCTACTTGTATGTATCATAACAATAAAAATGCTTTCAAATGAGCTGATGTAGGTAACAGCTCCTAGCTTGCCAATAAAGTTAGGAATCCTTAACCTGTAAATAGCTTGTCAATAAAGCTAGGGATCCTTAACCTTGTCAAACCCTGTGTAAAAAGATAGAGAGAGAGAGAGAGAGAGAGAGAGAGAGAGAGAGAGAGAGGTTAAGTTTAATACCCGCACGACACAAAAGTGTTCAGCAATGTATGACTTGAGAATATTGGAGACTTTTACGTGGAAAAGTTAGTTAAGTAAGAGGATAGTTTTCTTACAGAAACGCCCGGGTTGTACACGAAGCTCCGTACCTTATATAAGGCATATATTTTTATTTATTTTTTACTGTGGTAGTACAGAGGTGATGTGTACTCACCTAGTTGAGGTTGCAGTGGTCGGGTCCTAGCTCCTGGCCCCTCCTCTTCACTGGTCGCTACTAGGTCACTCTCCCTGAACCGTGAGCTTTATCATACCTCTGCTTAAAGCTATGTATGGATCCTGCCTCCACTACATCGATTCCCAAACTATTCCACTTCCTGACTACTCTGTGGCTGAAGAAATACTTCCTAACATCCCTTTGATTCATCTGTGTCTTCAACTTCCAACTGTGTCCCCATGTTACTGTGTCCAGTCTCTGGAACATCCTGTCTTTGTCCACCTTGTCAATTCCTCTCAGTATTTTGTATGTCGTTATCATGTCCCCCCTATCTCTCCTGTCCTCCAGTGTCGTCAGGTTGATTTCCCTTAACCTCTCCTCGTAGGACATACCTCTTAACTCTGGGACTAGTCTTGTTGCAAACCTTTGCACTTTCTCTAGTTTCTTTACGTGCTTGGCTAGGTGTGGGTTCCAAACTGGTGCCGCATACTCCAATATGGGCCTAACGTACACGGTGTACAGGGTCCTGAACGATTCCTTATTAAGATGTCGGAATGCTGTTCTGAGGTTTGCTAGACGCCCATATGCTGCAGCAGTTATTTGGTTGATGTGCGCTTCAGGAGATGTGCCTGGTGTTATACTCACCCCACGATCTGTTTCCTTGAGTGAGGTTTGTAGTCTCTGGCCCCCTAGACTGTATTCCGTCTGCGTTCTTCTTTGCCCTTCCCTAATCTTCATGACTTTGCACTTGGTGGGGTTGAACTCCAGGAGCCAATTGCTGGATCAGGTCTGCAGCCTGTCCAGATCCCTTTGTCGTTCTGCCTGGTCTTCGATCGAATGAATTCTTCTCATCAACTTCACGTCATCTGCAAACAGGGACACCTCAGAGTCTATTCCTTCCGTCATGTCGTTCACAAATACCAGAAACAGCACTGGTCCTAGGACTGACCCCTGTGGGACCCCGCTGGTCACAGGTGCCCCCTCTGACACCTCGCCACGTACCATGACTCGCTGCTGTCTTCCTGGCAAGTATTCCCTGATCCATTGTAGTGCCTTCCCTGTTATCCCTGCTTGGTCCTTCAGTTTTTGCACTAATCTCTTGTGTGGAACTGTGTCAAATGCCTTCTTGCAGACCAAGAAAATGCAATCTACCCACCCCTCTCTCTCTTGTCTTACTGCTGTCACCATGTCATAGAACTCCAGTAGGTTTGTGACACAAAATTTCACGTCCCTTAAACCATATTGGCTGCTGTTGATGAGATCATTCCTTTCTAGGTGTTCCACCACTCTTCTCCTGATAATCTTCTTCATGATTTTGCATACTATACATGTGAGTGTGTGTGTGTGCGTGTGTGAGTGAGTGTGTGTGTGTGTGTGTGTGTGTGTGTGTGTGTGTGTGTGTGTGTGTGTGTGTGTGTGTACTCACCTTATTGTGGTTGCAGGGGTCGATACCTAGCTCCTGGCCTCTCTCTCTCTTCTTCCAGAACTTTATCATACCTCGTCTTAAAGGTATGTATGGTTCCTGCCTCCACTACTTCACTTGTTAGGCTATTCCACTTCCTGACGATTCTATAACTGAAGAAATACTTCTTAACGTCCCTCTGACTCGTCTGAGTCTTCTGCTTCCATTTATGACCCCTTGTTTCTGTGTCCCCTCTCTGGAACAACCTGTCTCTGTCTACCTTATCTATTCCACGAAGTATTTTGTATGTCGTTATCATGTCTCCCCTGACCCGCCTGTCCTCCAATGTCGTCAGTCCAATTTCCCTCAACCTTTCTTCGTAGGACATACCCCTGAGCTCCGGAACTAGCCTTGTTGCAAACCTTTGCACTTTCTCTAATTTCTTGACGTGTTTGACCAGGTGTGGGTTCCAAACTAGTGCTGCATACTCCAGTATGGGCCTGATGTACACAGTGTACAGTGTCTTGAACGATTCCTTACTAAGGTATCGGAACGCTATTCTCAGGTTTGCCAGGCGCCCGTATGCTGCAATAGTTATCTGGTTGATGTGTGCCTCCGGAGACATGCTCGGTGTTATGGCCACCCCAAGACCTTTCTCCTTGAGCGAGGTTTGCAGTCCTTGGCCACCTAGACTCTACTCTGTCTGCGATCTTCTTTGCCCTTCTCCGATTTTCATGACTTTGCACTTGGCAGGGTTGAATTTAAGAAGCCAGTTGCTGGACCACGTGTCCAGCCTGTCCAGGTCTCTTTGAAGTCCTGTCTGGTCCTCATCTGATTTGATTCTCCTCATTAACTTAACATCATCTGCGAACACGGACACCTCTGAGTCTATCCCTTCCATCATGTCATTCACATATACCAGAAATAGCACTGGTCCTAGGACCGACCCCTGTGGGACTCCGCTCGTCACAGGTGCCCACTGTGATACCTCGTCCCGTACCATGACTCGTTGTTGCCTCCCTGTCAGGTATTCTCTGATCCATTACAGTGCCCTTCCTGTTATATGCGCCTGATCCTCTAGTTTCTGCACTAGTCGCTTGTGAGGAACTGTGTTTGTTTGTTTGTGTGTGTGTGTGTGTTTGTGTGTGTGTATATGTATATATGTGTGTGTGTGTGTGTGTGTGTGTGTATATGTATGTGTGTGTGTATATGTATATGTGTGTGTGTGTGTGTTTGTGTGTGTGTGTGTTTGAGTGTGTGTGTGAGTGTGGGTGTTTGTTTGTTTGTGTGTGTGTGTGTGTGTGTTTTCAACAAACTGACCGTCTCCCACCGAGGCTGGATGACCCAAAGAAAGAAGAAACACTTTCACCATCACTCATTTCATCACTGTCTTGCCAGAGAGGCGCTGATACTGCACTTCAATACAACAACATAACTCCACCTCTCCTTCGGAGTGCAGGCACAGTACTTCCCACCTCCAGGACTCAAGTCTGGCTAACCAGTGTCCTTGAATCCCTTCTTAAATGTTACCTTGCTCACACTCCAACAGCACGTCGTCATAAAAACCATTTGCCTCCACTCGCTCATATCTAACACACATGCTGGAAATCTAGCCCCACACACACAAAACTTCCCTTTCGACCTTTCTCCAACATTTCCTAGGATAACCCCTACCTCGCCTTTCTTCCACTACAGATATATTCGCCCTCCAAGTCATCCTATTTTGTTCTGTATTCTCTAAATATCCGAACCACCTCAACAACCCCTCTTCAGCCCTCTGGATAATAGTATTAATAACCCCGCACCTTTTAACCTGCTAGCTACGAATTCTCTGCAAAATATTTATACCAGACATTGCCTTCAGACACGACATCTCCACTGCCTCTAATCTTCTCCTTGTTGCGGCATTCCCCACCCATGCTTCACACACGTATAAGAGCGTTGGTACCACTATACTTGCATACATTCCGTTAATGTTTCCAGGGATGATGTTCTTTGTCCCCACACACTCTACAGGGCAACAATCACCTTTCTCCCTTCGTCACTTCTATGGTTCACCTCGTCTTTCATAGACCAATCTGTTAACAAGTCTGAATATCTGAAAACATTCACTTCCTCCATACTCCGTCTCTCCAGTGTGATATCCAGCCTTTCATTACCTATTTTTTTTGTCATGCTCACCACCTTGCTCTTTCCAATGTTAACTTTTGGTTTCCTTTTTTAATATGCCCCCAAATTTGTCCACCAGCCATTGCAACTTCTCTTCAGAATTTTCCAAAAGCACAGTGTCATCAGCAAAAAGTAACTGTGACGACACCCACTTTATCTCTTAATCCCACAACTCTCCCCAACACCCCAGCATTCATTTCTCTTAAAACCCCATCTATAAATATATTAAACAACCATAATGACATCTCGCATCCATATCTAAGGCCTACTTTTACTGGAAAATAATCCCCTCTCTCCTACATACTCTAACTTGAGCCTCACTATCCTCGTAAAAAGTCTTAACTGCTTTCAGTAACCTACCTCCTATTCCACACACTTGTAACATCTGCCACATTGCTGCCCTATCCACCCTATCATATGCCTTTGCTAAATCCATAAATGTAACAAAAACTTCTTTACCCTTATCTAGATACCGATCACTTATATGCTTCACTGTAAACACTTGGTCTACACACTCCCTACCCTTCCTAAAGCCTCCTTATTGATCTGCGATCCTGCTCTCAGTCTTACTCTTAATTCTTTCAATAATAACTACACCATACACCTTTACCTTTATACAAAGGAACTATGCCAAGCCCTCTTTCATATATTTATAAAATAAAAGCACCAAGCATTTCAAAACAATATCTCCCACCTGCTTTTAACATTTTTGTCTTGATCGCATCAATCGCAGCTACTTTACCCCCCTTCATTTTACCCACAGCCTCACACACTTCCCCCACTTTCACATCTGTCTCTTCCTCACTCCTAAAATATATTATACCTTCCTGACCAACACATAAAATCACATTTTCTCTCTTCATCAACATTGAACAGTTTCTCAAAATATTCCTGACACCTCAAACTTCTCATCTAATAACTCTCCTCTTCTGTTTGTAACTGTCAAATCCATTCGTTCCCTAGGCTTTCTTAGCCTATTAATCTCACCCCAAGTTTATTTCTTCCTCTGAGCAATATTTGTTGACAGCAGCTCATCCACTCTCTCATTTGCTCTCTTTCTGCATCCACTTACCACTCTATTTTTCACTCCATATACTCCTCCCTCCATATATCATTTTTGTTTTGGTAAAGCCTCTCGTATGCTAACCTTTTCTCTCTTACCAGTTTCTTTACCTCATTATTCCACCCTGCTATATCCACAGACTTCTGATGAACACTAACTCTGCATTCTTAAATGTACCACATACCTCTTCAACCTCATTACCTATACTCTCACTAGCTAATCTTTCTACCAATAGTTGCTTATATCTTACCTTAACTACCTCCTCCTTTAGTTTATAAGCTTTCACGTCTCTGCCTCTTACTCGTTGATGCTATTCTCCTTGTATCACATGTACCTTTTACTCTCACTATAACTACAACTAAAAAAAATGATCTGATATATCAGTTGCCCTTGTATATACAAAATCCAACAAACGCAGTGTCATATATTGTATACTTATTTATCTTCATTGTTCTAGGCCGAGGGGGTGGCATGGAACTGCTTCGCATGGGTCAGTAGGCCTGTTGTAGTGTTCCGTCTTTCTTATGTTCTTATGCTCTTTTCCCTAAAATAAATATTATCTATTAGCAAAGCACTTTTTATACAAAGTTCAATCGAAGGTCCACCATTATCATGTTCCCCTGGCACCCTGGCACCCTGGCACCCTGGCACCCTGGCACCCCAAACACACCTTCCCCTGACACCACAAACACACATACCACATCCTCTACAACCGCTTCTTCCACTTTGGCATTCAGGTCCCCCTGCTTGTTGGTTTGGTTTATAAGGTTAAGGTAAACCATTATAGGTTTACCGTGAGTGTTTACCAATGAAAAAAAAATCCACTGTCAGGATAATGCCTGACCGCATTTGTCACCCTCTCTCACCACCATTTACGCTCTACTAAATTTTATAGTTGCCCCTTCATTTGATGTAGTGGGAGAAGAATGAAGAGGAAGAAGAGGGGATGAGGAAGAGGAGAGGAGGAAGAGGATGAGGTGGAGGAAGATAAGATGTTAAGAATGGAGTAAATAAATGAAAAATTAAAGAATAGAAGAGGAGTGAAGGTAAATTTATGATAGCTGATTTCACTCTTAAAAAACACAAGCGCACACATACACTCTTACAACACACACACCTACACCACACACACACACACACACACACCTACAACCACACACACACACACACCTACATCACACACACACACACACCTACACCACACACACACACACACCTACATCACACACACACACACACACTACACCACACACACACACACACCTACATCACACACACACACACACCTACACCACAACACACACACACACACATACATCACACACACACACTCATACACACACATACCTACATCACACACACACATCTACACTCACACATCACACACGATACCTACATACTACACACACAACACTACAATCACAACACAACACACCTACATCCACATCACACAATCACCTACACACACACACACACCACACTCACACACACCTACACACTACTACACACACATCTACATACACACACAGGGCACAACCTACACTCACAGCCAACACCATTGATTCACACTTCTTCACACTTACTACCTTCACCAAAACAAACAATATCATCTATTAGCAAACACTTATACACACAACCAATCCACCACTATCACTGTCCCCCCCAGCACCCTGCACCCGGCACCCAGGCACCCTGGCACCCTGCACCCCACAACACACCTTCCCCTGCACCCCAAACACACAAACTCCACCTACACCACAAACACACCTACCCCTCACCACAAACACACCTACCCACACCACAAACACACCTTCCCCACACACACACCAACACACACACACACCCTGACACCACAACACACACACCTCCCCAACACACAACACACCTACACCCACACACACACAAACACACACCTACCCACGCACACCACAAACACACACACTACCCCTGACACCACACAACACACCTCCCCACACCCACAAACACACCTTCCCCACACACACAAACACACCTCCACCCTACACCACACACACACCTCACCGACACCACACAACACACCTACCCACACCACACACACACACCTTCCCCTCACCACAAACACACCTACCACACCTACAACCGCTCTTCCACTTGGCATTCACCCCCACTTACAAGTAAGGAAACACACTATAGACCGAGTACCAATAAAAACAACACACAGTCACATAACCTACGCACACACCTCTCCACACCACCACTACCCTCAACTAAATTAAATTGCCCCTTCAATTGATAAGTGGCAGAAGAATGAAGAGAAGAGAGGGCATAGGCAAGAGAGCAGGAACAGGATGAGGTGGAGGAAGATAATTAAAAGGACGTAAATAAATAGACAAAATTCAAAGAATAAAAGAGTGCAAGGAAATATGAATAGCTGATTCATTCTTAACAAACACAATACGCACACATACACTCTACACACAGACACCTACACCACACACACACACACACACACGCAAACCAGCGAAGAGGCGGGGCCAGGAGCTGTGACTCGACCCGTGCAACCACAAATAGGTGAGTATAAATAGGACAAATAGGTGAGTGCACACATACTGGGAGAAAAATACGAAAGCAGAAAGCAGAAAGGAGTGCTGAAAGAGAGACATACATAAACCTACATTATTTCTGGGCAGAAACATACGTAGAGGAGAGACAAGGACAGTGTGAATCCAGTTTACGAGAAGGGAAACAAGAAACCTTGTAATGAGAAGAAAATCAAATTTGAGGGGAACTCACAACTTCACCTCAGTCTAAGAGGATTGGATGGAGGAGGAATGAAAGGCAGTGAGGGAGACATGAGAAATGAGATGGAAGCAGGGTATAGGAACGGAACAAGGAGCACGGAACAGAAAATCTATATCAGAAGGGATGGATGAACAAGGTGAGACAGTACAGGACATGCCCTGACACTCCACACAGACTACCTGTCTAGTTCTCCAGAAATAAAATTAGACAAAGTATGTCCAGTACACAGCACAAGGCAGAAGAATATAAGTGTTGTATTAAAATAGATGGAGCCACCAACAAATGTTAAGTCACAAAGGAAAGAGTAGAAAATTACAACCCTGATATTTTAAATATTACAGAGATGAAATTCTCAGCAGTAATAGCAAATATGATATTCCACAGGGCTAACAAATAGTAAAAAAAAATGTGTAAAAGGAAGATCACTGAAGATCAGAAACTTCTGGAAATTTAAGGAAATAAGAAAGCTGGAAAGAGTAAATTTCATGGATTATTTAGCAGTTGTTGTAAGACCTGGAGAGACGAAGATAAGAATAACAGTGATACATGATCCAACAACAAACAATAGAAAGCCAAGAGTAAAGAATGGTCCGAATAACAAGACAATGATTTTCAGAGGTAAAACAAGATAGAATTGCATCTTCTTAGACTGAGGGAAAGTAATTAATGCAATACCAGACTAGAAATTAGTGGAGCAAGCAGAGATAAAAGGCAGTGTTCTAGAGGGTCAGGGAGTACATGAATGACAGAACGAAGAATAACAATGAAGGATGAGGTATCAGAATTGGAGAGAATAACGACTGGGATGATTGATTGGTCATACCAAGAAAAGTACCTTGAAATTGAGCACAAACAGCAGAAAGTCGATTTTTTACCAATTTCAAAAATAAAAGATACAAAGGACATTGGTGTGTCTAACATAGTGAAACGACCTAACACAGATCAAGTCAGTTGTATCTGTGAAAGAGTATACACTAATAAGAAACATAAATGGGATAGTGAACGTGATAACTCACGGGAACCACAACGAATACAATTGAGTAAAACAAAATATCATCGACTTCAGACCATACAAACGTGAAGATTATGTGAACTGGAGAGTCTCGGGGAACGTACACCGACTACTTTTTGCGTGAAAACCGAAATTTCAGAGCGAAAATGGACCTGGTCACGTAATATATTATATCTGAGTTTCGACATCAACAGCGTGGAACTACACGGACATAAACTTTTTTTAAACTGTGCATTTTCCTAGCCAAATATGTGACTTTTTTCTGTGAATATATTATTTTTGAACCTTTTGTTTACCGGACATCCTATACCTGGTCAAGGAATGAAAAGATCAAAACGTTCAAAGTTTCGAGCCAAGTATACCAGAAATGAAATAGAATGTATTAGAGAAGAGGTAAAAGGAAGCTGAACCTGGACGATCAGAACAGGTGAAAGGATGAAGGAAGTTTGATTCAGTAACTACAAAAAATTATGAGACCATTTAGAGAAGATGGGGATAGACTGAATAATGGGACCGGGAACAAGGGCAGCAAGTGAGGTTGAAGACACAGGTGAAACCATGGGATGTAAGAAGTATTTAATCGAGGCTGGTTGAAAAAAGTGAACCATTAGAGAGAAATTGATGAGGATAAACTCAAATCACACAGGGCTTCAGAATGGTATAACATGTCTCAAGACGCCAGAAATCGTGATTGCCGATGAACTCAGTAATGGCGGACCAGGAGCAGCCATCGACCCAGTAAAAAAAATCATCTGTGAGCATACACACACAGACCTCGGGCAGGAATTATTAAAAACTCTATACTCCACTGTATTTAGTATACGACAGACGTAATTTTCCCTGATGATGAATACGTATATTTGTCTCCCTCAGCTTTTTGAGCTCAGTTGCCAAGAACAGAAAAAAATTCATTTCTCTGTAACAAACTACTGATTTATGACTATTTTCCTTAATATATATATATATATAATAATATATATATTATTTATAATATATATATTTTATATATATTATATATTACACACCGGCCGATTCCCACCAAGGCTGGGTGCCCGAAAAAGAAAAACTTTCACCATCATTCACTCCATCACTGTCTTGCCAGAAGGGTGCTTTACACTACAGTTTTTAAACTGCAACATTAACACCCCTCCATTATATTATTAACACCCCTCCTATATATATATATAATATATATATATATATATATATATATTATATATATATATATATATATATATATATATATATATATATATATATATATATAATATATATATATGCAATAAGATCACAGTAAGCAGGTGATTTTAAATTATGCAAAACAACCACTGTGAAAGAGTAGTGAAATTCCAAGCGCTTTCGTGACTACTCACATTGTCAAGGAACTATGAAAGTAATACATCAAAGGAAGGCAATAAAAGGGCTTAGACCACACCTCACAGTCAACTCCCACAACAAAGAAACGCCTGACGCGAGACAATACCGGACTCGTAAGAAACGAGGAACACTGCAGTAGGTCCGCTGGTCCAACTAGACAGGTCCTCACGACAACCCACCAACAAATCATTCTACCCAAGAAATAAGGTTTATTATTTGTCCAATGTATTGTTAAACTCTAACCAAATTTTATTAATTATAAATGGATCTAATTTATATAAACCAAAGGAAATATTCATATTATTGTCAAAACTGCTATTTATGAAACAAGATTCAATTATATTCCTGTCGACCATGGACTTGCTTGATACTACTTTCTCAACTTTTTGAAAATCAATTGGATGGTTAAAATCTCTTACATGAATAAATAGAGCATTGGAATCTTGTCCAGTTCTAATGCTATATTTATGTTGTTTTAATCTAAGTTCGAGATTTTTACCAGTTTGACCGTAATAAACTTTATCGCAAATTTTACAAGGAATCTTATAGACACATCCATCAGCATTTTGGGGGAATTCTTTATCAAAAGTTTTTTTTACTGTATCAACTTTTTTAAATACAACTTTAATATTAAAAGTCTTAAGAAGAGAAGGCATATCAACCAAGTTTTCATGGTAAGGGAGAACCAACATATTTTTAGTTGAATAAGGTTGGTTGTCCCTTTTTGGATCGTAAAAAGTATTTCTAGAAATTTTAAAAGATTTATCAATTACGTTTCTTGGGTATTTCAAATCATTACCTATTTCATAAATTTTGGATATTTCATCATCTATGAACTCTGGACTACAAATACGCAAAGCTCTCAAAAACATTGATGAGAAAACTGACAGTTTAACTCTATCTTGATGTGAAGAATAATAGTGGACATAGGAACAGTTATTTGTAGGTTTTCTGTAAATTTTAAATTTGAATTCATTATTACTCTTAATAATTAAAACATCAAGAAAAGGCAATGTCTTTCTTTGTTGTGGGAGTTGACTGTGAGGTGTGGTCTAAGCCCTTTTATTTCCTTTCTTTGATGTATTACTTTCATAGTTCCTTGACAATGTCAGTAGTCACGAAAGCGCTTGGAATTTCATTACTCTTTCACAGTGGTCGTTTTGCATATATATATATATATATATATATAAAATATATATATATATATATATATATATATATATATATATATATATATATATATATATATATATATATGAGGATCATTGAACACCAGATAGCATTACATAATGACCAGGATAATTCAGTTATTTTAATTTCAGTCATGATCTAAAATGCCTAAAACACTTCACTGATAAATATTTGAAATTACTAAAATACGTTTAACAAATCAAAAAAGAACAAAGTGTCATAGTGAACCAAGAACAAGTTGGTTCTTCCTTACCATAAAAACCTTCCTGAAATACCTCCTCTACTTAACACTTTTAAATCAAAGTTGTCTTTAAAAATCTTTTACAGTAAAAAAAAATCTGATTAAAAATTTCCCCAGAATGTTGACGGCTGAGTTTACCAGATTCATTGTAAAAGAATTTAATAAAGTTTATTACGGTCAGACTGGAACTACAGATACAACAACATTAATATAGAATTTAAACTGGACAAGAGACTAAAGTTCTCTTTATATTTCTGAGAAATTTTAACCCTCAAACTGATTTTTAAGAAGCCGAGAAAATTGCATCAAGCTGGTCTATGGTCGGCAGAACTTTAATAAAAAAATAGTTTTGAATTTAATATTAATATTGTTTATAATTAATAAAATTTGGGAAGGACTTAAGTTATGTTTGACAAGTCCTGGACCGTCTCACCCGCAGCTTCATAAAGGAACATGTGAGGTGTTGTATGTTGACTGTGAGGTGTTATCTCTGCCATATAAGCCTTCAGCTGTTCTGTTATTTTTACAATTATTTGATAATATGAGAAAGCACGAAAGGCTTAAGTCCACAGGAGGATTCGACCCTACTTAAGTAGCGTCGAATCCTGTTGTGGACTGAGACATAATGTTTGTAAAGTAATTTCTCCCATTTGCTAATTGTTAAGAGTGTGAGTAGTAATGGTAGGTACTAGCTGTCAAAGTCGCTTGTCGATAGACACATGACTGTGTGGTGTTCTTTTTTTTTGTGTGTGTAAGAGTTTAAAAAATATAAACATTATTCACGAATTTGGAGATAAATTAACATAACCACAACAAAATTGGAAATACCTCCACCGTCTCTCCCCAGAGAAAATAATTCCCAGATTTTTTTTTCACTGACCCATTGCTGGTGATGGTGACCGTGACACACACACACACACACACACACACACACACCCACACACACACACACACACACACACACACACACACACACACACATGGAGCAGGGAGAGAGAGGACCTAGTAGCAATCAGTGAAGAGGCGGGGCAAGGAGCTATGAATCGACCCCTGCAACCACAAATAGGTGAGTACACACACACACACACACCTCTCTCTCTCTCTCTCTCTCTCTTTCTCTCTCTCTCTCTGGCCACACAGACCCGATGCGAGCTAGTTCTCTATACTAAATTTAATCGATAAATAAATAATCTGTGACAATTTAATCTTGAGAAATTCAATACACAAACTGAGGTGAGGAGTTACCCAGTACTAAGCCCTTGGTAGTCATGTTAAAATTATTGTTTCCAGTTTACTGATGGTGAGTAACAATCTCACTGTGTAGGGATGGTGAGTAATAGTGAAACAGTTACTTATCATAACGTGAGGACGTTATGTCCTCAAGCATAAAGCATAACATCATTCATAACTTCACACAGAAAGTACTGAGACCAGTACTGGTCTCGGTACATTATGTTTGACGTGAGAGACGTCGTCACAGCCTTGCTGGAGACGATGTTAACCTCTGGTGAGGTGAAGAAATACCGAAGAAAACAGGAAAATATTTCAAGAGGATCAGACAGGTCACTACTTACCGTCAGCTCCAGCAAGAACAACCTTATTAGAATCAGGGAAGGTGAAAGAAGACCAAATACGGAGTACAGACTATAAGGGAAAGAAAAAAGACCTAGGTGTGATCATAACGCTTATCACATATCAGAGATTACCACCAACAGAATACATCGGCAGAATTCAGGTACCCTAGCAAAGAGACCTTCAAGAGCTTGTGTACATTCAATGGCCACTTTATTAAGTACAGCTGTACATCTACTCGTTAATGCAAATGTCTAATTAGCCAAATACGTGGCAGCACCTAAATACCTACAAGGATGCAGACTTGGTCAAGAGGTTCAGTTTTTGATCCGACTAACCATCAGAATGGGGAAATGTGATCTAAGTGACTTTGACAGTGGAATGAGTGTTGGTGCCAGACGAGATGGTTCGAGTATCTCAGATACTGCTGATCTCTTGGATTTTCACATACAACAGTCTTTAGAGTTTGCTGAGAATAGTATGAAAACCCCAAAACATCCAGTGAGCGGCAGTTCTGTGGGTGAAAACACCTTGCTAATAAGAGAGGTCGGGGAGAATGAGCAAACAGGTTCAGCCTGACATGGTGATACGTTACAGCAGTGGTATGCAGTAGAGCATCTCTGAACGCAAAACACGTCAAACCTTGAAGTGGATGGGCTACAGCAGCAACAGACCACACCAGATTCCACTCCTGTCAGCTTAGAAAAAGAAACTGCGGCTAGTGGACACATGCTCACCAAAACTGAACAATTGAAGATTGGAGAAAAGTCTGCTGTGACATGCTGATGGTAGATTCAGAACTTGGTGTAAACCTTTGAGATTCGCAGCATAACTGTGCAGCTGACAAATCTGTAGCAACTGTGTCATGCTATCATATCAACATGGACCAGGATCTCGAAGGAATATTTCCAGCACTTTATTGAATCCATGCTACCAAGAATTTAGGCTGTTCTGGGAGCAAAGGGGGAGCGGGAGACATACCCAGTACCAGAAGGGTATACCTAATAAAGTGGCCACTGAGTGTATTTATGGTGAGTGTCAAATAAATCATAGCCTCTCACCGTAATTTATTTGTAAGAAAGCCAGAAAAATTCCAGAGTTTCACAACAAAACTAGTCCTGAAGCTGAGAGTAATGACAAACCAAGACTAAAGGAACTAAACCTTGCAACGCTGGAAGAGAGAGAACCAGGGGAGATGTATTTACGACATGCACGATACTCAGAGAATTTAACAGGGCAGAAACAAGCAGACTGGCTGGATCGAACCGGAGATGAGGGGAAATACTTGAAAGATAAAACACCAATGAGTCACAGGGATGTCAGAACCTCATCAATCTGAGAGTTGTGAGCGGAACCAGCTGGAGGTGATGGTGAGAGAACCTTTGCATACACAGCTTTAAGAGTAAGCATGATAGGGCCAGTGAGGTTAGGAATAGTGATAACGACCGTTATTGAGAAGTTTAGAGACTGGACCAGGAACCGAGACTTGACCTTGGCAGTCACAGTCAAGGGTACACACACACACACAAACACACACACACACACACACACACACACACACACACACACACACACACACACACACACACACACACACACACACACACACACACACACACACACGTACGTTACCTGTGAGATATAGAGGTATCGTTCGTGTGGTCCGGGAGGTGACAGTCTATAATTCACAGAGAGCGGGCACTGTAGAGCGGTGTACTCACCTAGTTGTACTCACCTAGTTGAGGTTGCAGGGGTCGAGTCCAAGCTCCTGGCCCCGCCTCTTCACTGGTCGCTACTAGGTCACTCTCCCTGAACCATGAGCTTTATCGTACCTCTGCTTAAAGCTATGTATGGATCCTGACTCCACTACATCGCTTCCCAAACTATTCCACTTCCTGACTACTCTGTGGCTGAAGAAATACTTCCTAACATCCCTTTGATTCATCTGTGTCTTCAACTTCCAACTGTGTACCCTTGTTACTGTGTCCAGTCTCTGGAACATCCTGTCTTTGTCCACCTTGTCAATTCCTCTCAGTATTTTGTAAGTCGTTATCATGTCCCCCCTATCTCTCCTGTCCTCCAGTGTCGTCAGGTTGATTTCCCTTAACCTCTCCTCATAGGACATACCTCTTAGCTCTGGGACTAGTCTTGTTGCAAACCTTTGCACTTTCTCTAGTTTCTTTACATGCTTGGCTAGGTGTGGGTTCCAAACTGGTGCCGCATACTCCAATATGGGCCTAACGTACACGGTGTATAGGGTCCTGAACGATTCCTTATTAAGATGTCGGAATGCTGTTCTGAGGTGTGTGTGTGTGTGTGTGTGTGTGTGTGTGTGTGTGTGTGTGTGTGTGTGTGTGTGTGTGTGTGTGTGGTTTCATAATGACAAGGAAGGTGTTTGTGTACTCACATCAGATGCAGTATACACCAGGACCTGACACCCTGTGCTGCTGTATCAAGTAGTAATACTGCAGTGGCTAATGTACAGTGTATGTTAGTATCGAGACAGTCGCCAGTGAGAAATAAAGAGAGTAATAAATGAAAGAGGACAGGTGGGAGAAGGTTAATGAGTATTTGGAAGGAGAGAAGTTCCCAGCCGTAGGTCAAGTCAACCTGTTGATAAATTTGGGGTGAAGGAAGGTGTGTTGTACCTGGCTGTGGATAACAATGACTGCTAAATTATGCAGCTAGTATTACCCGACATGATGTGTATAACAAAGAGGCCAATTCATCCTATATCACTTGTACATTATACCTAATAAAAATAAAGTTGTTATTGCCACTTAATGTCCTAAGGAAGGCGGCCTTGAAACTTGCTCACTCATTAAAAATCATCTGCCATTTTGGAGTCTTTAGAATTTTGAACTTTTGTGGCAATTGTCAGAAGAAAGATGCCCCTCACATCAATGCAAAACTGCAAGCTTTTCTCGTCATTAAGGAACAGTTTGATTGTGTTGAGTCAAATAATCCGGTAACAAGTTTGTAATTGTGTTGGTCGATCATCTTTCAAGGTATACCATACGTGCTGATCCCGAGAGAGAAGACCCATGGACTCTTCCAGAAGAGTTCTTTGAAGCATTTGGATCTCCAAAAGAATTAGTGAAGGATCAGGGTTTGGAATTTAAAAGTAGTGTCTTCTGGTAAATTTGTAAAAGCCTAGAGATAATGACAGCTTTTACGACAACTTATCACACACAGGCGAAGGAATGGTGGAGAGAACGAAGCAATTAGTTAAAAATACATTGGGAATCCTCTTAGACAAAGTTCTGCTGGAATGGGATTTATTCCGTATGTGCAGTTTGCCTTCATTATTCCGTATGTGCAGTTTGCCTTCATTATTCCGTATGTGCAGTTTGCCTTCATTATTGTTCATAAATTTATAGTTACTCAACCATTGTTTCTATTAGCAGGGCACGACTGCCACTTTGTTCCAGGCGTGTTGACCCAAGCAGCTGTTAGGTATGGTGAGGACTTTCCTTCAGAAGTCCTGGCAGAAATGGAACCTCTTGTCGAACTGCTGCCTTGTTGCCTGGAAAAAAAAGAAATTGTACTCTAGATACTATGGCAGAAAAGGGACGCTCTCTAAGTTGAAAGAGGCTGCATTAGTGATGTGCAAGAATGAGCCAGTCCCACACCAGAGCAGGTCGCTGGGCACTAAGTGCAAGTATTTTTTATATACCTTTCGAAGGAGAGATTTTCATGCTTATTTTGGTATCATCTGAAAATAAGAATAAGAAACAGCAAAGGCTTCAGTACTGTACCTTGGGGTACTGAGCTTTTAACTTTGCTAATGCTGGATTTTGCTCTGTTTACTACCAATCTTTGTTATATCTGTCAGAAAGTTGAATATCCATTTTCTTACTTTTCCAGTTATACCTATCACTCTCATTTTGTGTGCAGTCACCCCATGATCACATCTATCAAATGCCTTTGCGAAATCCCTTTTGACCACATCTGCGTTTTGGTTTTCTTCCAACGCTTCCATAATTCTGTCTTAGTGGGTTTAGTATCTGAGATAAGTATGATCTTCCCGCTCTAAATTCATGTGGTTTGGGTTGTGCAAGTTGTGCTGGTCCACACAATTTGTAATTTGGCGTCTCCATCACCCTTGAAGACTTTGATGAAATGCGACGTTAGGGCTACCGGTCTGTAATTTTTGGCTAACGGTCTGCTGCCTCTTTTACGCAAAGAAAATATGTCTGCAACCTTCCAGGTCTCTGGAGTTCCACCTACATTTAAGTTCTCCAAAGGATATTGAGTGCTCGTGCACTTCTTTATAAATAAGAAATTCTATGAATCCGGTCTAGGTGCTGCAGGAGTTGGAATGTTTTCTGTTTCTTTTTCGAATTCTGCAGGACTGATGCTTAAGTAAACTATATGATATTTGAAACCTTCTGGGGTAATGAAAAAAAAATCTGCATTCTCTATCCTGCTTTTGCTTAGTGATTTGCTGAATATTGATTTACCTTTTTTTTTTAAATTTCAGTCGTTTCTTTTGTACCGTCAGTGTACGAATTTTCTGTGAATAATGGTCCAGTTCTACAGGTAGTTCTTGACTTGAATTTTGCATATATGTTAAAATATATAGGGTATCTTATAGTATCCTAGACAGCTTTTTTTTTTCTCGTTGTGCTTCTTCTGTCTAGTACAACAATGTATGTTTTCCTTTTACCTCTGTAATCTCCCCACATACATTATTTTTCCTTTGTTGTGATATATTCACGTTTTTAAGCAGTTAGTTTTAGTTTAATATGTTTATTATGCACCCCATACTCATCCAGTGGGCGGTAGTCAAAAGGTTACAGAGGTACATAATGGGTCCAGGGACTGGGCCTCAAAGTTTTGATAGCTGAGCAAGTTACAGAGGTAATGAATTCACAATTTACAAAGGTAATGAACTCACAATTTACAAAGGTAATGAACTCCAGGTAGGTCTAGTCACAATCATGACAAGTTACAAAGGTATTTACAAAGTTACCCCTTTACATTAGCCGTACATTCTTCTTCGTTCTCTCCCTATATGATCATCGTCTAGGTTTTCTCATTAGCGTATATTTAATGCAGATTTTGTATGCTTCTGTATTCAACTTTTCCAAACACTGGTGAGTGCTTGGGGTGTCTGATAGTTCTTTGTATATTTGTGTCCTAATCAATTCTCTGATTGTTGAAGTTAAATTAGCTGAATAAACCTTGTACACTATTGCTGGAGTTTTTCCACCTCTGAATTTATAATTGTTTGTTCTTCTATAATGTTGTGATAAGAGTGTATCGTACTTGTGATTGCTATGTCTGTAATTAGCTCCTCATTGTTTGTGAAGGTCAAATCCAATGTATTTTTCATTTTTATCAGGTTCTGTTATCTGCTGACTCAAAACAAAAGCTTTTCTCAAAGTTCTCATAGCTCTCTGGTGCGTCCCTTGCTGGGCTAGCACGCTTCCAGAAACTGTTGTTGATATAATGCTGTGATTTACCATCTTCCATTTTATATTTGAGAGGCTGAAATCCCAGAGGAGGATAATATTCAGTGTGGGATTTTCAAGACTTTCAAGGCAGCAGTCTGTCTTCCTTATCTGCTCGGTGAACTCTGCCGTTGCTGACCTTAACGGATTGTAGAAAAAGAGTGAGGCTTGCGAATTACAATCTGTAAGGTCATTATGAAGATCCGGAGGAGAAACTTGGGTACGTGAACAAATTCAAGCCCTTCTGGTCTGAGGAGCAGTTAATGTTTCCTCAAGAGGAGGTAAGGGGGTGAAGGGGTTTGTAGATGTTGAGTTGCATGAGAGGGAAGATATCCTGACCCGGTGGCCTGGTGGCTAGAGCTCCCGCTTCACACACGGAGGGCCCGGGTTCGATTCCCGGCGGGTGGAAACATTTCGACACGTTTCCTTACACCTGTTGTCCTGTTCACCTAGCAGCAAATAGGTACCTGGGTGTTAGTCGACTGGTGTGGGTCGCATCCTGGGGGACAGGATTAAGGACCCCAATGGAAATAAGTTAGACAGTCCTCGATGACGCACTGACTTTCTTGGGTTATCCTGGGTGGCTAACCCTCCGGGGTTAAAAATCCGAACGAAATCTTATCTTATCTTAACTAGCGGGTAATCAGGTGGGAAGACTGGTGAGGTTATTTCTCATAATTAAACAGGAACGTACGAGATTATTCCTGGAATGAAGGAGTGTTGCAGGTAATTAAGACTTTGAAGGGTGAGATGGGCACTCAGGTCTCGCACTCAGATGAGCTCAACACTGAAAAAAAATCCCACCCCACCAATATACCAGTTTTGTAGAAAAAAAAATATACTGCCGCCTATTATTAAACCATGGGAGATGCAGAGACAGTGCGCTCAGGACCAGCCTAGGGAGTCCCAGGTATTCCCTGCTGTCTGGAGGAACGGAGAAGCAGGACTGTTAAGATGAGGGTTGTGTGAGGATTGATGGGGACATGAAAAAGAAGAACCAAGCTTTTTCCCTGTTTATCATAAGAGATAAGATTAGATTTTATTGGGAATTCTTTACACGGAGGGTTAGCCACCCAGGATAACCCAGTAAAGTTAGTGCGTCATCGGGGACTGTCTGTCTTATTTCCTTCGTGGTCCTTTGATCTTGTCACCCAGGATGCCACCCACATTAGTCGACTATCACCCAGATACCTACTTACTGCTAGGTAAACAGGGACAACAGGTGTAAGGAAAGATTACGGCGATCAAACCACGGACATTCAGTTCGTGAGGTGAGTACGTTATTAATAACCTCCACCTAGCAACAACAAGTGAGGTGAGTGTGCTATCAGCCTTCACCTAGCAACAACAAGTGAGGTGAGTGTGCTATCAGCCTCCACCTAGCAACAACAAGTGGGGTGAGTGTGCTATCAGCCTCCACCTAGCAACAACAAGTGAGGTGAGTGCGTTATCAGCCTCCACCTAGCAACAACAAGTGAGGTGAGTGCGTTATCAGCCTCCACCTAGCAACAACAAGTGAGGTGAGTGCGTTATCAGCCTCGACCTAGCAACAAGTGAGGTGAGTGCGCTATCAGCCTCCACCTAGCAACAACATGTGAGGTGAGTGTGCTATCAGCCTCCACCTAGCAACAACAAGTAAGGTGAGTGCGCTATCAGCCTCCACCTAGCAACAAGTGAGGTGAGTGTGCTATCAGCCTCCACCTAGCAACAACAAGTAAGGTGAGTGCGCTATCAGCCTCCACCTAACAACAAGTGAGGTGAGCGCGTTATCAGCCTCCACCTAGCAACAACAAGTGAGGTGAGTGTGCTATCAGCCTCCACCTAGCAACAACAAGTAAGGTGAGTGCGTTATCAGCCTCCACCTAACAACAAGTGAGGTGAGTGCGTTATCAGCCTCCACCTAGCAACAAGTGACGTGAGTGCGCTATCGGCCTCCACCTAGCAACAACAGAGGTGAGTGCACTATCAGCCTCCACCTAGCGACAAGTGGAAGGATAACGGGTGAGGCGGAGGTGGATGAAGGAAGGACTGGAAGCGGCTCGATGAGTCATGACGTTCCTGATACCGAAGCTGTGGAGGAGAGAGACCCGCACGAGCCTTCTAAACGCCAACATAGTCAACCTAGTGTGACCTGGCCCTAGTTGCTCCCTCAATGCCCTACCAATTTTAACTCCTGCCGCTCTTACCTAATGGAACACAGAGAGAGCTTTCCCTGGAGGTCACTAACCTCCCTCAGTAATGGAACACAGAGAGAGCTTTACATGGAGGTCACTAACCTCCCTCAGTAATGGAACACAGAGAGAGCTTTCCCTGGAGGTCACTAGCCTCCATCGGTAATGGAACACAGAGAGAGCTTTACCTGGAGGTCACTAACCTCCCTCGGTAATGGAATACAGAGAGAGCTTTCCCTGGAGGTCACTAACCTCCCTCGGTAATGGAATACAGAGAGACCTTTCCCTGGAGGTCACTAACCTCCCTCGGTAATGGAATACAGAGAGAGCTTTCCCTGGAGGTCACTAACCTCCCTCAGTAATGGAATACAGAGGGAGCTTTCCCTGGAGGTCACTAACCTCCCTCGGTAATGGAATACAGAGAGAGCTTTCCCTGGAGGTCACTAACCTCCCTCGGTAATGGAATACAGAGAGAGCTTTACCTGGAGGTCACTAACCTCCCTCGGTAATGGAATACAGAGAGACCTTTCCCTGGAGGTCACTAACCTCCCTCGGTAATGGAATACAGAGAGACCTTTCCCTGGAGGTCACTAACCTCCCTCGGTAATGGAATACAGAGAGAGCTTTCCCTGGAGGTCACTAACCTCCCTCGGTAATGGAATACAGAGAGAGCTTTACCTGGAGGTCACTAAAACCCCCCTCGGTAATGGAATACAGAGAGACTTTCCCCTGGAGGTCACTAACCTCCCTCGGTAATGGAATACAGAGAGAGCTTTCCCTGGAGGTCACTAACCTCCCTCGGTAATGGAATACAGAGAGAGCTTCCCTGGAGGTCACTAAACCTCCCTCGGTAATGGAATACAGAGAGAGCTTTCCCTGGAGGTCACTAACCTCCCTCGGTAATGGAATACAGAGGGAGCTTCCCTGGAGGTCACTAACCTCCCTCGGAATGGAATACAAGAGAGCTTTCCCTGGAGGTCACTAACCCCCTCGGTAATGGAATACAAGAGAGCTTTCCTTGGAGGTCACAACCTCCCTCAATAATGGATACAGAGAGAACTTTCCCTGAGGTCACTAACCTCCCTCGGTAATGGAATACAGAGAGAGCTTTACCTGGAGGTCACTAACCTCCCTCGGTAATGGAATACAGAGAGCCTTTCCCTGGAGGCCTAACCTCCCTCGAATGGGTAAAAGAGCTTTTCCCGAGGTTTCCAACCCCCTCCAGTAATACCTCAGGGGGTAAAGGCAGGGAGGCAGACAACTACTGAGTGTAAGGAGGAAGACATGTACTGAGAGTAGGGATGAAGACAACTGCATAGTGTAAGGTAAGAAGACAACTACTGAAGTGTAGTGAGGAAGACAACTACTGAGTGTGGGGAGAAGAGCAACTACTGAGTGTACGGAGGAAGAACCACTACTAAGTTGTAGGGAGGGAAGACAACTACTGAGTGTAGGGAGGAAACAAGGAATGAGAGCAAGGGAGGGAAGACAACTACTGATGAGGGAGGAAGACAAGAACTGAGAGTAGGGAGGAAGACAACTACTTAGTGTAGGTAAGAAGACAACTACTGAGTGTAGTGAGGAAGACAACTACTGAGTGTGGGGAGGAAGACAACTACTGAGTGTAGGGAGGAAGACAACTACTGAGTGTAAGGAGGAGACACTACTGAGTGTAGGGAGGAAGACAACTACTGAAGTGTTAGGGATGAAGATAACTACTGAGAGTATGGAGGAAGACAACTACTGAGTGTAGGGAGGAAGACAACTACTGAGTGTAGGGAGGAAGACAACTACTGAGTGTAGGGAGGAAGACAACTACTGAGTGTAGGGAGGAAGACAAGTACTGAGAGTAGGGAGGAAGACAACTACTTAGTGTAGGTAAGAAGACAACTACTGAGTGTAGTGAGGAAGACAACTACTGAGTGTGGGGAGGAAGACAACTACTGAGTGTAGGGAGGAAGACAACTACTGAGTGTAGGGAGGAAGACAACTACTGAGATTTTTGTAGGGAGTAAGACAACTACTGTAGTGTAGGGAGAAGATAACTACTTGAGAGTTATGGAAGGTAAGACAACTACTGATTGTTAAGGGGAGGAAACAACTAACAGAGTTTAAGGGAGGAATACAACAACTGAGTGTAGGGGAGGAAGACATAACTACTGAGTGTAGGGAAGGAAAACAACTACTGAGTGTATTGAGGAAAGATAACTACTGAGTGTAGTGAGTAGACGAACACTGAGTGTAGGGAGGAAGACACTACAGAGTGTAGGAGGAAAACAACTACTGAGTGTAGGGAGGAAGATAACTACTGAGTGTAGGGAAGAAGACAACTACTGAGTGTAGGGAGGAAGACAACTACTGAGTTGAGGGAAAAGATAAGTAGTGAGTTAGGGAGGAAGACAAGTAAGTGAGTGTAGGTAGGATGCAGGAAGAAGGCGGAAGGTAGGGGAGAGGAGGAAAAAGGGGAGTTGGGAGGAAGGAGGAGGAAGGAGAAGGTAAGAGAAAGGAAGAAGGAAGGGGAGAAAAGAGAAAGGGGAGAAAAGGCGACGGAAGGGGGAAAGGGGAGGGAGGTTTAGAGTAATGAGGAGGAAGAGAGAGGAAGGGGGAAGAACGAAGGAAGAGGGAGGGGGAAAGGGAGGAAGGATGGAGGAAGGAGAAGGAAGGGGAGGAAAGGGGAGGAGAGCAACACAGCGCAACACAGGAACACGCAGCAACACAACAGCAACACAACGGAACACAGCAGCAGCCACAACATCAACACAAGCGGAAACACAGCATCAACAACAGCAACACAGGAACACAACAGCAACACAGGAACAGAGGACACAACAGCACACAACAGCAACACAGAACACAAACTGCAACACAGAACAGAGAACACAACAGCAACACAACAGCAACACAGGAAAAGAACAGCAACACCAGAACACAGGAACACAACAAGCAACACAACAGCAACACAGGAACACAGGTACACAACAGCACCACAACAGCAACACAGGAACAAGGAACACAACCAGCAACACAGAGGAAGACAACTACTGAGTGAGGAAGACAACTACTGGAGTGTAGGAAATAAGGCAACTAACTGAGTGTGGGGAGGAAGACAACCTACTGAGTGGGGGAAAAGACAACTGCTGAGTGTGTAGGAGTAAGACAACACGGTGTAGGAAGACAACTAATGAGTGTAGGGAGGAAGACAAACTACTGAGTGTAGGAAGAAACTACTTAGTTAGGGAGGAAGACAACTACTGAGTGTAGGAAGACAACTACTGAGTGTAGGGAGGAAGACAACTACTGAGTGTGGGGAGGAAAACAACTACTGAGTGTGGGGAAGAAGACAACTGCTGAGTGTAGGGAGGAAGACAACTACTGAGTGTAGGAAGACAACTACTGAGTGTAGGGAGGAAGACAACTACTGAGTGTAGGAAGACAACTACTGAGTGTAGGGAGGAAGACAACTACTGAGTGTGGGGAGGAAGACAACTACTGAGTGTAGGAAGACAACTACTGAGTGTAGGAGAAGAACAACTACAGAGGTTGAGAGGAAAGACAACTACTGAGTGTGGGGAAGAAACACTCTGATGTAGGAGGAAGACAAACTACTGATTGTAGGAAGACAACTACTGATGTAGGGAGAAGACAACTTACTGATGTAGAAGACAACTACTGAGTGTAGGGAGGAAGACAACTACTGAGTGTGGGGAGGAAGACAACTACTGAGTGTGGGGAAGAAGACAACTGCTGAGTGTAGGGAGGAAGACAACTACTGAGTGTTGGAGTCAGGAACACTACAGATTGTAGGAAGACAACTACTGAGTGTAGGGAGGAAGACAACTACTGAGTGTGGGGAGGAAGACAACTACTGAGTGTGGGAGGAAGACAACTACTGAGTGTAGGGAGGAAGACAACTACTGAGTGTTGGGAGGAAGACAACTACTGAGTGTAGGAACACAACTACTGAGTGTAGGGAGGAAGACAACTACTGAGTGTGGGGAGGAAGACAACTACTGAGTGTGGGGAGGAAGACAACTACTGAGTGTAGGGAGGAAGACAACTACTGCGTGTGGGGAGGAAGACAACTACTGAGTGTAGGACTACTGAGTGTAGGGAGGAAGACAACTACTGAGTGTAGGGAGGAAGACAACTACTGAGTGTAGGGAGGAAGACAACTACTGAGTGTAGGGAGGAAGACAACTACTGAGTGTAGGGAGGAAGACAACTACTGAGTGAAGGGCGGAAGAACAAACTAACTGAGTGTAGGGAGGAAGACAACTACTGAGTTGTAGGGAGGAAGACAACTACTGAGTGTGGGAGGAGACAACTACTGATGTGGGAGGAAACAACTAATGAGGTTGGGAAGAAGACAACTCCTGAGTTTAGGGAGAGGAAGACAACTACTGAAGTAGGAAGACAACTTCTGAGTGTAGGGAACGCAGCTACTGAGTGTGGGGATGAAGACAAATACTGAGTGTAAGGATGAAGACCAACACTACAGAGTGTGGGAGGAAGACAACTACTGAGTGTACAGGGAGTAAGACACTACGAGTGTGGGAGGAAGACAACTACTGAGTGTGGGGAGGAAGACAACTATTGGAGTGTTAGGGAGGAGACAACTACTGAGTGGGGGAGGAAGACAACTGCTAGATGTAGGGAGGAAGACAACTACTGAGTGTGTGAAAGAAGAAAACTACTGAGTGTAGGTGATGGAAGACAACAACTGATGTGGGGAAGAAAAAACTACTGAGTATAGAAGAAACTACTGAGTGTAGGGAAAAGACAACTACTGAGTGTAGGGAGGAAGACAACAACAGAGTGTGGGGTGAGGAAGACAACTACTGAGGAAGGGAGGAAGACAACTGCGGAGTGTGGGGAGGGAAGACAACTACTGAGTGTAGGGAGAAGACAACAACTAGTGTGGGAGGAAACAACTACTGATTATAGAAGACAAGCTACTGAGTGTAGGGAGAAGACCAACTACTGAGTGTGGGATTGAAGACACTACTGAGTGTAGGGTAGGAAGTACAAATACTGAGTGTCTGGGGAGGAAGACAACTACTGAATGTAGGGAGGAAACAACTACTGAGTGTGGGAGGCAACAACTACTGATGAAGAAGACAACTACTGAGTGAGGAAGACAACTACGAGTGTGGGGAGGAAGACAACTACTGAGTGTAGGGAGAAACTACTGAGTGTAGGGAGGAAGACAACTACTGAGTGTGGGATGACAACTACTGATTGTAGGAAGACAACTACTGAGCGTGGGGAGGAAGACAACTACTGAGTGTAAGGAGAAAACAACTACTATGTGGGGAGGAAGACAACCCCTACTGATGTAGGAATACACTACTGAGTGTAGGAAGACAACACTACTGAGTGTGGGGAGGAAGACAACTACTGAGTGTAGGGAGGAAGACAACTACTGAGTGTGGGGAGGAAGACAACTACTGAGTGTGGGGAGGAAGACAACTACTGAGTGTAGGGAGGAAGACAACTACTGAGTGTGGGGAGGAAGACAACTGCTGAGTGTAGGGAGGAAGACAACTACTGAGTGTGGGGAGGAGACAACTACTGTGATTGTAAAGGGCGGAAGACAACAACTGAGTGTGGGAGGAAGACAACTACTGAGTTAAAGGAAGATCAACAACTTAGTGTAAGGGAGAAACAACTACTGAGTGTAGGGAGGAAGACAACAACTGAGTGTGGGGAGGAAGACAACTACTGAGTGCACGGAGGAAGACAACTGCAGAGTGTGGGGAGCAAGACAACTACTGAGTGGGAGGAGGAAAGACAACAACTGAAGTGGTGGGGAGAAAAACTAACTGAGCATAGGAAGACAACTACTGATGTGAGGAGGAAGTCAACTACTGAAGTGTGGGGAGGAAGTCAACTACTGAGTGTAGGGAGGAAGACAACTACTGAGTGTGGGGAGGAAGACAACTACTGAGTGTAGGGAGGAAGACAACAACTGAGTGTGGGGAGGAAGACAACTACTGAGTATAGGAAAGACAACTACTGATGTGTAGGAGAAGACAACTACTGAGTGTGGGGAGGAAGACAACTACTGAGTGTAGGGAGGAAGACAACTACTGAGTGTGGGGAGGAAGACAACTACTGAATGTAGGGAGGAAAACAACTACTGAGTGTGGGGAGAAGACAACTAATGAGTGTAGAGACGACAACTCTGAGTGGTAGGAAGACAACTACTGAGTGAGGGAGGAAGACAACTACTGAATTAAGGAAAAAATACTGAGTGTAGGGAGGAAGACAACTACTGAGTGTGGGAAGACAACTACTGAGTGTAGGAAGACAACTACAGAGGTTGGGAGGAAGACTACAACTGATGTAAAGGAGAAACTCTGAGTGTAGGGAGGAAGACAACTACTGAATGTGGGAAGACAACTACTGTGTGTAGGAAAACAACTACTGAGTGTGGGGAGGAAGACAACTACTGAGTGTAGGAAGACAACTACTGAGTGTAGGAAGACAACTACTGAGTGTTGGGAGGAAGACAACTACTGAGTGTAGGAAGACAACTACTGAGTGTAAGGAGGAAGACAACTACTGAGTGTGGGGAGGAAGACAACTACTGAGTGTGGGGAGGAAGACAACTGCTGTAGTGTAGGGAGGAGTCACTACTGATGTAGGAAGAAAGCTACTGAGTGTAAGGAGGAAACACAACTGAGTGTAGGAAGACAACTACTGAGGGTATGGGGGAAAGACAAAAAACTGAGTGTGGGGAGTAAACAACTACTGAGTGTGGGGAAGAAGACAACTGCTGAGTGTAGGGAGGAAGACAACTGAGCGTTGGGAGGAAGACAACTACTGAGTGTAGGAACACAACTACTGAGTGTAGGGAGGAAGACAACTACTGAGTGTGGGAGAAGACAACTACTGAGTGTGGGGATGGACAGACAACACTGAGTGTGAGGGAGGAAGACTAACACTGCGTGTGGGGGAGGAAGACAACTACTGGAGTGTAGGACTACTGAGTGTAGGGAGGAAGACAACTACTGAGTGTAGGACTACTGAGTGTAGGGAGGAAGACAACTACTGAGTGTAGGGAGGAAGACCAACTACTGATTGGTGGGGAGGAAGACCAACTACTGAGTGTAGGGAGGAAGGTACAACTAACTGAGTGTAGGAGGAAGACAACTACTGAGTGTAGGGAGGAAGACAACTACTGAGTGTAGGAAGGAAGACAACTACTGAGTGTGGGGAGGAAGACAACTACTGAGTGTGGGGAGGAAGACAACTACTGAGTGTTGGGAAGAAGACAACTACTGAGTTTAGGGAGGAAGACAACTACTGAGTGTAGGAAGACAACTACTGAGTGTAGGGAGGACGACAGCTACTGAGTGTGGGGAGGAAGACAACTACAGATTGAAAAGGAGAAGACAACACTACTGAGTGTGGGGAGGAAGACAACTACTGAGTGTAGGGAGGAAGACAACTACTGAGTGTGGGGAGGAAGACAACTACTGAGTGTAGGGAGGAAGACAACTACTGAGTGTAGGGAGGAAGACAACTACTGAGTATGGGGAGGAAGACAACTGCTGAGTGTAGGGAGGAAGACAACTACTGAGTGTGGAAAGGAAGAAAACTCTGAGTGAAGGAGCAGCCACCCAACTGAGTCTGTGGGGAGGAAGACAACTACTGAGTTTAAGGAAGAGAAATACTGAGTGTAGGGAGAAAGACAACTGCTGAGTGTGGGGAGGAAGACAACTACTGAGTGTAGGGAGGAAGACAACAACTGAGTGTGGGGAGGAAGACAACTACTGAGTATAGGAAGACAACTACTGAGTGTAGGGAGGAAGACAACTACTGAGTTTGGGGAGGAAGACAACACTGAGTGTAGGGGAAGACAATACTGAAGTGTGGGGAGGAAGACAACTACTGAATGTAGGGGAGGAAAACACACTACTGAGTGGTGGGAGGAAGACAACTACTGAGTGTAGGAAGACAACTACTGAGTGTAGGAAGACAACTACTGAGTGTAGGAAGACAACTACTGAGTGTAGGAAGACAACTACTGAGTGTGGGGAGGAAGACAACTACTGAGTGTAGGGAGAAACTACTGAGTGTAGGGAGGAAAGACTAACTACTGAGTGTGGAGGGGGAAGACAACTACTGAGTGTAGGAAGACAACTACTGAAGTGTGGGGGAGGAAGACAAACTACTGAGAGTGTAGGGCGGAAAACAACTACTGAGTGTGGGGAGGAAGACAACTACTGAGTGTAGGAAGACAACTACTGAGTGTAGGAAGACAACGCTACTGAGTGTGGGGAGGAAGACAACTACTGAGTGTAGGGAGGAAGACAACTACTGAGTGTGGGGAGGAAGACAACTACTGAGTGTGGGGAGGAAGACAACTACTGAGTGTAGGGAGGAAGACAACTACTGAGTGTGGTGAAGGAATGACAACTGCTGAGAAGTAGGAGGAAGACAACTACTGAGATGCGAGGAAGACACAACTGAGTGTAGGGAGAGACAACAACAGAGTGTGGGAGGAAGACAACTAACTGAGTATAGGAAAACAACTACTGAGTGTATGACGAGGCTAAGACAACGAACCTGAGTGTAGGGAGGAAGACAACAACTATGTGGGGAGAAGACAACTACTGAGGTAGGGAGGAAGACAGCTACTGAGTGTGGGGAGGAAGACAACTACTGAGTGTAGGGAGGAAGACAACAACTGAGTGTGGGGAGGAAGACAACTACTGAGTATAGGAAGACAACTACTGAGTGTAGGGAGGAAGACAACTACTGAGTGTGGGGAGGAAGACAACTACTGAGTGTAGGGAGGAAGACAACAACTGAGTGTGGGGAGGAAGACAACTACTGAATGTAGGGAGGAAAACAACTACTGAGTGTGGGGAGGAAGACAACTACTGAGTGTAGGAAGACAACTACTGAGTGTAGGAAGACAACTACTGAGTGTGGGGAGGAAGACAACTACTGAATGTAGGGAGAAACTACTGAGTGTAGGGAGGAAGACAACTACTGAGTGTGGGAAGACAACTACTGAGTGTAGGAAGACAACAACGAGTTGGGGAGGAAGACAACTACTTGAGTGTAGGGAAAACTACTGAGTGTAGGGAGGAAGAACTACTACTAACTACTGAGTGTGGGAAGACAACTACTGAGTGTAGGAAAACAACTACTGAGTGTGGGGAGGAAGACAACTACTGAGTGTAGGAAGACAACTACTGAGTGTAGGAAGACAACTACTGAGTGTGGGGAGGAAGACAACTACTGAGTGTAGGAGAAACTAGCTGAGTGGAAGGGAGTGAAGACAACTACTGAGTGTGGGGAGGAAGACAACTACTGAGTGTAGGGAGGAAGACAACTACTGAGTGTAGGAAGACAACTACTGAGTGTGGGGAGGAAGACAACTACTGAGTGTAGGGAGAAACTACTGAGTGTAGGGAGGAAGACAACTACTGAGTGTAGGGAGGAAGACAACTACTGAGTGTAGGAAAGAAGACAACTACTGAGTGTAGGGAGGAAGACAACTACTGAGTATAGGGAGGAAGACAACTACTGAGTGTAGGAAGACAACTACTGAGTGTGGGGAGGAAGACAACTACTGAGTGTAGGGAGGAAAACAACTACTGAGTGTGGGGAGGAAGACAACTACTGAGTGTAGGAAGACAACTACTGAGTGTAGGAAGACAACTACTGAGTGTGGGGAGGAAGACAACTACTGAGTGTAGGGAGAAACTACTGAGTGTAGGGAGGAAGACACCTACTGAGTGTGGGAAGACAACTACGGAGTGTAGGAAGACAACTACTGAGTGTGGGGAGGAAGACAACTACTGAGTGTAGGGAGGAAAACAACTACTGAGTGTGGGGAGGAAGACAACTACAGATGTAGGAAGACAATACTGAGGTGTAGGAAGACAACACACTGTGTTGTGGGGAGAAACCCAACTACTGAGTGTAAGTGGAGGAAGACAACTACTGAGTGTGGGGAGGAAGGCAACTACTGAGTGTGGGGAGGAAGATAACTACTGAGTGTAGGGAGGAAGACAACTACTGAGTGTGGGGAGGAAGACAACTGCTGAGTGTAGGGAGGAAGACAACTACTGAGTGTGGGGAGGAAGACAACTACCGATGCAGGGAGGTGACAACAACTGAGTGAGGAGGAAGACAACATACGAGTAAAAGGAAGACAACTACTGAGTGTAGGAGGAAGACAACTACTGAGATGTAGGAGGAAGAACAAACAACTTGAGTGTGGGGAGAAGAAAAACTACGCATGTAGGGAGGAGACAACTGCTAGTGTGGGGGAAGACAACTACTGATGTAAGGGAGGAAGACAACAACAGGAGTGTGGGAGAGGAAGACACTACTGAGAATAGGAAGACAAACTACTGAGTGATGGGGAGGAAGACAACTACTGATGTAGGAAGACAACTACTGAGTGTAGGAAGACAACACTACGAGTGTGGGAGGAAGACACACTGAGTTTAGGAGGAAGACAACTACTTAGGTGGGAGGAAGACAACTACTGAGTGTGGGGAGAAGACAACTTACTGAGTGTAGGAGGAAGACATAACTACTGAGTGTGGGGAGAAGACAACAGCTTTGAGTGTAGGAGGAAGACAATACTGAGTGTGGGGAGGAAGACAACTACTGAGTGTAGGGAGGAAGACAACAACTGAGTGTGGGGAGGAAGACAACTACTGAGTATAGGAAGACAACTACTGAGTGTAGGGAGGAAGACAACTACTGAGTGTAGGGAGGAAGACAACAACTGAGTGTGGGGAGGAAGACAACTACTGAGTGCACGGAGAGACAACTGGCAAGTGTGGGGAGCCAGACAACTACTGAGTGTAGGGAGGAAAGACAACAACAGAGTGGTGGGGGGGGGGGGGTGGTTGATGTACACGGATCATAGAACAACTACTGAGTGTAGGGAGGAAGACACTACTGATGGTGGGGAGGAAGTCAACTACTGAGTGGTAGTGAGGAAACAACTACTGATGTCTCTATAAGGGGAGGAATGACAATCTACTGAGAGTGTAGGGAGGAAGACAACAACTGAGTGTGGGGAGGAAGACAACTACTGAGTATAGGAAGACAACTACTGAGTGTAGGGAGGAAGACAACTACTGAGTGTGGGGAGGAAGACAACTACTGAGTGTAGGGAGGAAGACAACTACTGAGTGTGGGGAGGAAGACAACTACTGAATGTAGGGAGGAAAACAACTACTGAGTGTGGGGAGGAAGACAACTACTGAGTGTAGGAAGACAACTACTGAGTGTAGGAAGACAACTACTGAGTGTGGGGAGGAAGACAACTACTGAATGTAAGGAAAAAATACTGAGTGTAGGGAGGAAGACAACTACTGAGTGTGGGAAGACAACTACTGAGTGTAGGAAGACAACTACTGAGTGTGGGGAGGAAGACAACTACTGAGTGTAGGGAGAAACTACTGAGTGTAGGGAGGAAGACAACTACTGAATGTAGGGGAAGACAACACTGTGGTGTAGAAAACAACTACAGCGTGTGGGGAAGGAAGACAACTACTGATGTCGGAAGACAACTACTGAGTGTAGGAAGACAACTACGATGTGGGAGGAAACACTACTGAGTGAGGAAGACAACTACGAGTGTAGGGAGGAAGACAACTACTGAGTGTGGGGAGGAAGACAACTACTGAGTGTGGGGAGGAAGGACAACGCTGAGTGTAGGGAGGAATCCAAAAACTTTCTAAAAAACTGTAGGTGTAGAAGACAACAGACGTGAGTGTAAGGAGGAAAACAACCTACTGAGTTGAAGGAAGACAACTACTGATGTATGGGGAAGACAACTACTGGAGTGTGGGGACGGAAGACAAACTACTGATGTGGGGAAGAAGACAACTGGCTGAGGTGTAGGAGAGGAAGCCAACTTGAGCGTTGGTGAGGAAGACAACTACTGAGTGTAGAACACAACAACTGAGTGTAGGGAGGAAGACAACTACTGAGTGTGGGGAGGAAGACAACTACTGAGTGTGGGAGGAAGACAACTACTGAGTGTAGGGAGGAAGACAACTACTGCGTGTGGGGAGGAAGACAACTACAGAGTGTAGACTACTGAGTGTAGGGAAGGAAGACCAACTACTGAGTGTAGGGAGAAGACCAATACTGAGTGTGGGGAGGAAGACAACTACCTGAGTGTAGGGAAGGAAGACAACGACTGAGTGTAGGGAGGAGACAACTACTTACTGAGGTAGGGAGGAAGACAACTACTGAGTGAGGAAGAAGACAACTACTGAGTGTGGGGAGGAAGACAACTACTGAGTGTGGGGAGGAAGACAACTACTGAGTGTTGGGTAAGAAGACAACTACAATTTTGGAGGAAGACAACATACTGAGTTGTAGGAAGACAACTACGAGTGATAGGGAGGACTACAGCTACTGAAGGTGTGGGGAGGAAGACAACCACTGAGTGTAAGGAGGAGACAACAACTACTGGTGTGGGGAGGAAGAACAACTACTGAGTGTTAGGGAGGAAGACAACTACTGAGTGTGGGAGGAAGACAACTCTGAGTGTGGGAGGAAATACCACTACTGAGTGTAGGAGGAAGACAACTTACTATGAGTATGGGGAGGAGACAACTGCTGAGTGTAAGGAGGAGACAACACTGGAGTGGGAAAGGAAGAAAACTACTTGATTAGGGAGACTGCAACAACTGTAGTGTTGGGGAGGAAAGACACCTACTGAGTTTAGAAGAGAACACTGAGTGTAGGGAGAAAGACAACTGCTGAGTGGTGGGGGAGGAAGACAACTACTGAGTGTAGGGAGGAAGACAACAACTGAGTGTGGGAGAGATGACAACTACTGAAGTAAAGGAAACAACTACTGAGTGTAGGGAGGAAGACAACTACTGAGTGTGGGGAGGAAGACAACTACTGAGTGTAGGGAGGAAGACAAATACTGAGTGTGGGGAGGAAGACAACTACTGAATGTAGGGAGGAAAACAACTACTGAGTGTGGGGAGGAAGACAACTACTGAGTGTAGGAAGACAACTACTGAGTGTAGGAAGACAACTACTGAGTGTAGGAAGACAACTACTGAGAGTAGGAAGACAACTACTGAGTGTGGGAGGAAGACCAACTACTGAGTGTAGGGAAGAAACATACTGAAGTGTAGGGAGGAAGACAACTACTGAGTGTGGGAAGACAACTACTGAGTGTAGGAAGACAACTACTGAGTGTGGGGAGGAAGACAACTACTGAGTGTAGGGAGGAAAACAACTACTGAGTGTGGGGAGGAAGACAACTACTGAGTGTAGGAAGACAACTACTGAGTGTAGGAAGACAACTACTGAGTCTGGGGAAGGTCAGACAACTACTGAGTGTAGGAGGAAGACAAACTACTAGTGTGGGGAGGAAGACAACTACTGATGTGGGGAGAAAACCAACTACTGAGTGTAGGAGGAAGACAACTACTGAGTGTGGGAGGAAGACAACTGCTAGAGTGTAGGAGAAGACAACTACTGATGAGGGAGGAAGACAACTACTGAGTGTAGGAGGAAGAACAACAACTGAGTGTGGGAGGAAGACAACTACTGAGTATAGACACAACTACTGATTGTAGGGAGGAAGACAACAACTGAGTGTATGGGAGAAGACACAACTGAGTGTGGAGGAAGACACTACTTGGAGTGGTAGGGAGGAAGACAGCTACTGAGATGGAGGAAGACAACTAACTGAGTGTAGGAGGAAGACAACCACTGAGTGTGGGGAGGAAGACAACTACTAGTATAGGAAGGACCAACTACTGAAGTGTAGGGAGGAAGTCAACTACTGGAGTGTGGGGAGGAAGACAACTACAGAGGTGATGTAGGGAGGAATGACAACCTAATGATGTGGATGGAAGACAACAACTGAATGTAGGAGGAAAAACAACTACTGAGTGTGGGGAGGAAGACAACTATCTGAGTGTAGGAAGACAACTACTGAGTGTAGGAAGACATCTACTGAGTGTGGGGAGGAAGACAACTACTGAATTAGGGAGAAACTACTGAGTGAAGGGAGGAATACAACGTACTGATGTGAGGAAGATCACAACAAGTGTGTAGGAAAGACAACTACTGAATGTGGGAGGAAGACAACTACTGAGTGTAGGGAGAAACTACTGAGTGTAGGGAGGAAGACAACTACTGAGTGTGGGAAGACAACTACTGAGTGTAGGGAGAACAACTACTGAGTGTGGGGAGGAAGACAACTACTGAGTGTAGGAAGACAACTACTGAGTGTATGAACAGAACAACTAACTTACTGAGTGTGGGGGAGGAAGACAACTACTGAGTGTAGGGGAGAACTACTGAGTGGTAGGAGGAAGACAATCTACTGAGTTGTAGGGGGAAGACAACTACTGATGTAGGAAGACAACTACTGAGTGTAGGAAGACAACTACTGAGTGTGGGAGGAAGACAACTACTGAGTGAGGGAGAAACTACTGATGGGTAGGGAGGAAAACAACTACTGAGTGTAGGGAGGAAGGACAACTACTGAAGTGAGGAAAGAAGACACTACTGAAGTGTAGGGAGTAAAGGACAACTACTGAGTATAGGGAGGAAGAACAACTACTGAGTGTAGGAAGACAACTACAGAGAGGTGTGGTGGAGGCAAGAACAACTACTGAGTGTATGGAGGAAACAACACTGATGTGGGGAGGAAGACAACTACTGAGTGTAGGAAGACAACTACTGAGTGTAGGAAGACAACTACTGAGTGTGGGGAGGAAGACAACTACTGAGTGTAAGGGAGAAACCTACTGAGTGTGTAGGGGGAGGAAGACCCCTACTGAGTATGTGGGAAGACAACTACGGAGTGTAGGAAGACAACTACTGAGTGTGGGGAGGAAGACAACTACTGAGTGTAGGGAGGAAAACAACTACTGAGTGTGGGGAGGAAGACAACTACTGAGTGTAGGAAGACAACTACTGAGTGTGAAGACAACACTACTGATTGGGGAGACGACAACTAATGATGAAGGGAGGAAGACAACTACTGAGTGTTGGGGAGGAAGGCACTACTGAGTGTGGGGAGGAAGATACCTACTGAGTGTAAGGGAGGGAAAGACAACTACTGAGTGTGTGGATGAAAGACAGACTGCAGATAGAGGGAGGAAGACAACTACTGAGTGTGGGGAGGAAGACAACTACTGAGTGCAGGGAGGAAGACAACAACTGAGTGAGGGGAGGAAGACAACTACTGAGTAAAGGAAGACAACTACTGAGTGTAGGGAGGAAGACAACTACTGATGTAGGGAGGAAAGACAACCAACTGATTGGGGAGGGAAGCAAAACTACTGAATGTAGGGAGGAAGACAACTGCTGAGTGTGGGGAGGAAGACAACTACTGAGTGTAGGGAGGAAGACAACAACTGAGTGTGGGGAGGAAGACAACTACTGAGTATAGGAAGACAACTACTGAGTGTAGGGAGAAACAACTACTGAGTATGGGAGGAAGACAACTACTGAGTGTAGGGAGGAAAGCCCCAACTACTGAGTGTGGGGAGGAAGACAACTACTGAATGTAGGGAGGAAAACAACTAATGAGTGTGGGGAGGAAGACAACTACTGAGTGTAGGAAGACAACTACTGAGTGTAGGAAGACAACTACTGAGTGTGGGGAGGAAGACAACTACTGAGTGTAGGGAGAAACTTCTGAGTGTAGGGAGGAAGACAGCTACTGAGTGTGGGAAGACAACTACTGAGTGTAGAAGACAACTACAGAGTGGGGGAAGAAGAACAACTACTGAGTGGTAGGAGGAAAACAACTACTGAGTGTGGGGAGGAAGACAACTACTGAGTGTAGGAAGACAACTACTGAGTGTAGGAAGACAACTACTGAGTGTGGGGAGGAAGACAACTACTGAGTGTAGGGAGAAACTACTGAGTGTAGGGAGGAAGACAACTACTGAGTGAGGGCAGGAAGACAACTACTGAGTCGTCAGGCCGACAACTACGATGTAGTAAAAGACAACTACTGAAGTGTGGGGAGGAAGACAAACTGCTGAGTGTAGGGAGAAACTACTGAGTGTAGAGAGGAAGACAACTACTGAGTGTAGGGAGGAAGACAACTACTGAGTGTGGGGAGGAAGACAACTACTGAGTGTGGGGAGGAAGACAACTACTGAGTGTAGGAAGACAACTATTGAGTGTAGGGAGGAAGACAACTACTGAGTATAGGGAGGAAAGACCAACTACTGAAGAGGAAAGAAGGCAATTTGGGTGTAGAGAGGAAGACAAACTACCGAGTGTAGAAAGAAGACAACTACTGGGATGTAGGAGGAAAACAACTACTGAGTATAGGGAGGAAGACAACTACTGAGTGTAGGAAACACAACTGAGTGTGGGGAGGAAAACAACTACTGAAGTGTAGGGAGGAAAAACAACTACTGAAGTGTGGGGAGGGAAGACAAACTACTGAGTGTAGGAAAGACAACTACTGAGCGTGGGGGAGAAGACAACTACTGAGTTGTAGGAGAACTACTGGTGTAGGGAGGAAGACAACACTGAGTGCTGGGAGAATGTACAACACTGAGTGTAGGAAGACAACTACTGAGTGTAGGAAGACAACTACTGAGTGTGGGGAGGAAGACAACTACTGAGTGTAGGGAGAGACTACTGAGTGTAGGGAGGAAGACAACAACTGAAGTGATGGGAGGAAGTACAACTACTGTAGTGTGGGAAGAAGACAACTACTGATGGTGGGGGAGGAAGACAACTACCTGAGTGTAGAAGTACAACTATTGGAGTTAGGGAGGAAGAACAACTACTGAGTATAGGGAGGAGAGCAACTATTTATAATGGGAAGGAAACAATCTCCTGAGTGTAGAGGAAGACAACTACTTGAGTGTAGGAAAGAAGACAAACTACTGAGTGTAGGGGAGGAAAGACACTACTGAGTATTAGTGAGGAGACACCTCACTGAGTGTGGGAAGTGAAGACAACTACTGAGGTGTAGGGAGGAAACAACTACTGAGTGTAGACGACAACTACTGAGTGTAGGGAGGAAGACAACTCTAGTGGTAGGGATAAGACACTACTGAGTTGTGGGAAGAAAACAAACTACTGAGTGTGAAGGAAGAAAAACTACTGAGTGTAGGGAGGAAGACAATTACTGAGTGTAGGGAGGAAGACAACTACTGAGTGTAGGGAGGAAGACGACTACTGAGTGTAGGGAGAAAGACAACTACTGAATGTAGGGAGGAAGACAACTGCTGAGTGTAGGGAGGAAGATAACTACTGAGTGTAGGGAGGAAGACAACTTCTGAGTGGAGGGAGCAAGACAAGTACTGAGAGTAGGGAGGAAGACAACTGCTGAGTGTATGTAGGAAGACAACTGCTGAGTGTAGGGAGGAAGACAAGTAGTGAGTGTAGAGAGGAAGACAACTATTGAGTGTAGGAAGACAACTACTGAGTGTAGGGAGGAAGGCAACTACTGAGTGTAGGGAAGAAGACAACTACTGAGTGTAGGGAGGAAGACAACTACTGAGTGTAGAGAAGAAGACAACTACTGAGTGTAGGGAGGAAGACAAGTACTGAGAGTAGGGAGGGAGACAACTACTGAGTGTAGGGAGGAAGACAACTAACTGAGTGTAGGGGAAGAAGAAACTACTGAGTGTAGGAGGAGACAATTACTGAAGGCAGGGAGGCAGACAACTACTGAGTGTAGGGAGGAAGACATGTACTGAGAGTAGGGATGAAGACAACTGCTTAGTGTAGGTAAGAAGACAACTACTGAGTGTAGTGAGGAAGACAACTACTGAGTGTGGGGAGGAAGACAACTACTGAGTGTACGGAGGAAGAACCACTACTAAGTTGTAGGGAGGGAAGACAACTACTGAGTGTAGGGAGGAAACAAGGAATGAGAGCAAGGGAGGGAAGACAACTACTGATGAGGGAGGAAGACAAGAACTGAGAGATAGGGAAGGAAGACAACTACTTAGTGTAGGTAAGAAGACAACTACTGAGTGTAGTGAGGAAGACAACTACTGAGTGTGGGGAGGAAGACAACTACTGAGTGTAGGGAGGAAGACAACTACTGAGTGTAAGGAGGAGACACTACTGAGTGTAGGGAGGAAGACAACTACTGAAGTGTTAGGGATGAAGATAACTACTGAGAGTATGGAGGAAGACAACTACTGATTGTAGGGAGGAAGACAACTACTGAGTGTAGGGAGGAAGACAACTACTGAGTGTAGGGAGGAAGACAACTACTGAGTGTAGGGAGGAAGACAAGTACTGAGAGTAGGGAGGAAGACAACTACTTAGTGTAGGTAAGAAGACAACTACTGAGTGTAGTGAGGAAGACAACTACTGAGTGTGGGGAGGAAGACAACTACTGAGGTAAGGGAGGAAGACAACACTGAGTGTAGGGAGAAGACAACTACTGAGATTTTTGTAGGGAGTAAGACAACTACTGTAGTGTAGGGAGAAGATAACTACTTGAGAGTTATGGAAGGTAAGACAACTACTGATTGTTAAGGGGAGGAAACAACTAACAGAGTTTAAGGGAGGAATACAACAACTGAGTGTAGGGGAGGAAGACATAACTACTGAGTGTAGGGAAGGAAAACAACTACTGAGTGTATTGAGGAAAGATAACTACTGAGTGTAGTGAGTAGACGAACACTGAGTGTAGGGAGGAAGACACTACAGAGTGTAGGAGGAAAACAACTACTGAGTGTAGGGAGGAAGATAACTACTGAGTGTAGGGAAGAAGACAACTACTGAGTGTAGGGAGGAAGACAACTACTGAGTTGAGGGAGAAAGATAAGTAGTGAGTGTAGGGAGGAAGACAAGTAGTGAGTGTAGGTAGGATGCAGGAAGAAGGCGGAAGGTAGGGGAGAGGGAGGAAAAGGGGAGTTGGGAGGAAGGAGGAGGAAGGAGAAGGTAAGAGAAAGGAAGAAGGAAGGGGAGAAAAGAGAAAGGGGAGAAAAGGCGACGGAAGGGGGAAAGGGGAGGGAGGTTTAGAGTAATGAGGAGGAAGAGAGAGGAAGGGGGAAGAACGAAGGAAGAGGGAGGGGGAAAGGGAGGAAGGATGGAGGAAGGAGAAGGAAGGGGAGGAAAGGGGAGGAGAGCAACACAGCGCAACACAGGAACACGCAGCAACACAACAGCAACACAACGGAACACAGCAGCAGCCACAACATCAACACAAGCGGAAACACAGCATCAACAACAGCAACACAGGAACACAACAGCAACACAGGAACAGAGGACACAACAGCACACAACAGCAACACAGAACACAAACTGCAACACAGAACAGAGAACACAACAGCAACACAACAGCAACACAGGAAAAGAACAGCAACACCAGAACACAGGAACACAACAAGCAACACAACAGCAACACAGGAACACAGGAACACAACAGCAACACAACAGCAACACAGGAACAGAGGAACACAACAGCAACACAGCAGCAACACAACAGCAACACAGCAGCAACACAACACAACAAACAGTAACACAACAGCAACACAACACAACACAACAGCAACACAGCAGCAACACAGGAACACAGCAGCAACACAGCAGCAACAAAGCAGCAACACAGCGCAACACAGCAGCAAACACAACAGCAACACAGGAACACAGCAGCAACACAGCAGCAACACAACAGCAACACAGGAACACAGCAGCAACACAGCAGCAACACAGCAGCAACACAGCAGCAACACAGCAGCAACACAGCAGCAACACAGCAGCAGCACAGCAGCAACACAGCAGCAACACAGCAGCAACACAGCAGCAACACAGCAGCAACACAGCAGCAACACAGCAGCAACACAGCAGCAACACAGCAGCAACACAGCAGCAACACAGCAGCAACACAGCAGCAACACAGCAGCAACACAAGCAGCAACAAAGCAAGCCAACACAGCAGCAAACAGGAACACAGCAGCAACAGAGCAGCAACACAACAGCAACACAGCAGCAACACAACAGCAACACAGGAACACAACAGCAATACAGCAGCAACACAGCAGCAACACAACAGCAACACAACAGCAAAACCAGCAGCAACACAGCAGCAAAAAAAGGGCAGCAACACAGCAGCAACACAGCAGCAACACGGGAAAACACAGCGCAACACAGCAGCAACACAGCAGCAACAAAACAGCAACACAACAGCAACACTTTAGCAACGCAGCAGCAACACAACAGCAACACAACAGCAACACAACAGCAACACAGGGACACAGCAAACAAAAAGCAACACAGCAGCAACACACACACACACACACACACACCACACACACTACACACACACACACACACACACACACCTATTATTGGGTGACTATCCAACCACAAGGTAATCATCAGGGAATACTTGGAGCCACATTGGGAGCCTGGAAACGTGGAGGGCTAAGATGATGGGCGGTGGTACTGGAAAAACCGCATGCAACAACACGTAAGAGACACAACCTATCGAGAGAGGAGAGATGAACTAGAGAGACTGGACTAATCATTCAACCTTGAGTAGTGCAGATATTGAAGGACATCACATATAAAGACCCGCTTGGGGCCTGTGTCACGTGGCTCTGAGTTTCGAATACATATTAGAGTTACAAGTGGAGAGGGAAGCAGGAAGGAGCAGGACGAATGAAGCTACACTACAAGAGAGTGGATTACATCAAGGCTGAAATTTCCTGCACAGGGTTCAGTTGGTCAGAGAACTGGGCAGGAAGTCAGTAAACGTAGATGATGGAATAAGTGACAACATATGCAAGGAAGCTGAGGAGAGGTTTGTACCCAAGGTAACAGGAATAACGGAAAAGCCAGTGAGTCTTTGTTTTCCCCAAAGGTATGGTAGATGAGAGGCCAAACTAAGTGTGCTAGAAAATGGAAGAAATACAGAAGGGGCAGAAGAACCCAGAGAATAAGGGAAAGAAATCTCAGAGCCAGAAATGAATATGCACAGGTAAGAATGGAGCTCAACTATATACGAAAATGCCATAGCAGCGACAGCTAAATCTGACTCAAAGCTGTTTTGTACAGCACATCATGAGGAAAACGACAGCAACAACCAGGTAATCATCTTAGGATGGAAGGAAGGGAGATCACAAAGAAACGACCGCGGAGTAATGTAGGAACTCACATGAGAGTCAAAGAATATTCCAGAGGAGACAGAAGGAACTCCAGATAAGCGGAGAGAGTGGGATACACCTTTAAAGTTTGGACACAATTAATAACAACCGAGGAAAAGTAATGAGGTTGTTAAGCGACTTGACACCTCATAAGGGCGATTGGGCCGATAACATCTCTCCATGGGTCCAGAGAGAGGAGCAGAGGCGCTATGTGTACCCTAACAACATCTCAACATAGCTATGAAACAGGCGACAACCAGAGGTATAGAAGATGGCAAACGAAGTCCCAGAGTAATTTAAAAAGGAGACAGACACGAAGCAACAAATTACAGACCAGTGTCACTGATATGCCATACCCCGCCGTATTGAACCTGCGGTCAATCCCGGCCGGGGTATGGTTTGTTTGCCAATCGTGTTATTACGATTTCGTGAGTCACTGACATGTATAGTAAGCCAAAGTCAGGGAGAAGAACAGAAGAGTGTGAGCACTAGAGAGGAATTAGCTTATCAACGACATCCAGCACGCCTTCAGGGACGGGAAATCCTGTGTCAAAACTTACAAGGAGTTTTATATGACAGGGTGACAGCAGTAAGACCAGAGAGAGAGGGGTGGGTAGATTGCGTTTTCTTACACTGGTAAGAAGGCATTAGATACAGTTTCACACAGAGATAAGTGCAAAACTTGAGTACCACGCCGGGATAACAGGGAAAGCACTGCAATAGATCAGGGAATTCCTGTCAGAAAGACCAACATGCGGTCATGGTACGTGGCGAGGCGTCAGGAGTGGCGCCTGTGCTGACGAACGGGGTTTCCACAGCGGGTCAGTCCCCTAGGACCAGTGCTGTTTCTGGTATTTGTGCACAACATGACGGAAGGATAGACTCCGAATTGTCTCTGTTTGCAGATGATGTGAAGTTATGAAAATAATTAATCGAACGAGGACCAGGCAGAACTACAAAGGTATCTGAACTGGCCGCAGACCTGGGAAAAGGACCTTTGAATAAACACCGGGCAAATCACCTGAGGCAAACATTCACTAAACCAAAAAACCTTGCTACAGCTTACCGGCGCCTAGCAACTAAGAACAGCATTCCGACATCTTAATAAGGATTGTTTCAGGATGTTCCAGAGATGGGAACACAGCAATAAGGGGTCACAGTTGGAAGTTGAAGGCTCAGATAAATCACAGGGATGTTAGGATGTACATTATTTCTTTAGTCACAGAGTTAGTCCGGAAGTGGATATACTAGGAAGTGATGTAGTAGGAGGCAGGATCCATACATAGTTTTAAGAAGAGGTATGATAAAGGTCCATGTAACAGGAAGAGTGAACTAGTAGCGGCACGAAGAGGGTGGACCAGGAGCTGTGACTCGACCCCTGCAACCACAACTAGGTGAGAACTAGGGAGTACACCAAGAGCTGTGACTCGACCCCTACAAACACAAATAAGTGAAGTAACACACAGACACACACACACAAACATACACACACACACAACAACAACACACACACACACAAGCCTGTTCTCGTGTAAGCCAGAAATAATGCAATTATGAGAATCGGAAACGAGTGGTTGAGAGACGTTTGGGTGGAGATGGCTACCGGTCGAGAATCAATAAAAATACAACTACGAACCTTACTGAGGAGGATTTCAAAGGGAGGAATCAATTCCCAGAGAAGGAAACTGAAGCACCAAAGCAAGAAAAAGGTCAACTGAACAGGCAAAAGAGCTAAAATTGCGAGAAAAGTATCCTAAAAACCTGGATGAGCAAATAAAAAGGATGAGAAGACATGGAGGGAGAAAATCCTGAGAGGAGTTTGAAAAGAGGTTCAATGGCCCTTCAGAAGGAAATTTTTTGTTAATATGTTGTCAAAGAAAGGGATAAGATTACAGGACAGATCGCAAGGCAACTGTGAAAGAAGACACACCCCCAAGCTGGAAGAGAAAAACGGTAAAGCGAAAAAGAACCATAGAAGAAATGAGAATACTTGGGGCACAAACAAGGAAGGTTGGAATGGAATAAGATGGACCGCAGAAAAGAATAAAGAGGAAAGTGACTAAGCATAGGTGTTTTCTGCAGATAGGGAGGTCTAAGGAACTGATAATAGATGACCTGAAGGTAATTGGTAAGACATTGGTTATCTGAGGGATATGCAATTTGGAAGAAGAGGAATGTCACTTGATTACTCTGGCCTGGAGGTGTCTGAAGGAAGTAGAGATGGGAGAAATGAGGAATACGTGGTTTATATCTTTTATCAGGTGGCAGCGAAATACAGGAGAAGATGAGTAATGGCATAATTTTCAGAGGGTTCAGAGGTTCTCTTGAAGCATTGGCCTAATCAAGCTGACCTTTAGGTCTCATATAGCTCGGACAAGATCCTACGACAGAAAACGTCCTGAAGATCAAACTCTGCTACGGTTATGTATACATGGATTGGGACAGGACTGCAACGGAGAGGAAAGGGCTGAGGGCGTACTTAAAAATCTGTCAGGAATAGAGAAGAGCAGCAGACGAAGGACCAGAAGGAGGAGCCTCCCAACCCTCAAGGAAGCCATCCATAAATAATCCCAATTCCTTCCCAAGCCAGCTTAACTCAGGAAACCCCCCCTCCCCACCGTTCAAGCACCTACACTAACATGATCCCCCACCCGTCACCACTCCCCTCTACTTCCCTCCCTCTTCCCCGACTACATCCCCGGTAGTAATACACACTAACCCAGACCCTACCTTCCCCCACATCTGTCAGATAAATAACATGCAGAGGGAGTAGAAAGCAAAAATCAGTGTATGATAAGAGAAAGTTAGCTAGGAGTGTGGTACACAACTGAAGGAATGAATAGGTGAAATAATTTCTAGACATCATAGCTATCACAGAGACAAAGATGAGCTATATGAGACCAGATGCCATATTTCCAACTGGATATCACGTGAAAAAAAAGACAGAGGAAACAGGGGACGCAAAGGAGTGGTGCTGCTATCAGAAATCATTGGAATTGAGAAAATGAGAGCAATAAAGCAGACAAGAGACACACGACTTCATAGTGCTCTTAATTAAGACAAGGAGACCTAAAGTAATAGTTGCAGAGATAAACAACTCGCCACCTAACAACAGGAGACTGAGGCGAAAACGTGAAGACAATATTACAATCGTTGACGTCATAACTGAAGTAACTGCGAGTGCCCACAGAGCCATAGCAATGCTACTTATTGTGGAGGATTTCATCCACAAAGAGATACTGGGGAAACCAGCACAAACATAGGAGACTGGAAAAGGGAAGGGCTAAGCTGATGGAAGTAGTCGGGAAAAATTGTGTCAGCATGTTAAGGATATGGCAGGAAAGAGAGATAACCAATAAAGACGGTCTAGTATTTACCACAAGTATGTCAGACAGAAGAAACAGGATATTTTCCTGGGTGCCAGCGACCATGCAGTGTTGAACTTGGAGTATCTTTCGGAACTAAACACAAACGGAAAATGGCAGGTGAAAGGCGCGAGAACCAAACTTTAACGGTAAGGAACTTTGTATGTATGAGGAAATTCCTGAATGAAAGTGCAGCAGGAAAGGGAACTGGAAGTAAGTTGGGGGGGAATGTAATAATAGAGAACGAAGCTCAATCCAGAGAAGCAAAAAACGAGAAGCATAAAAGCAATGGAAAAGCTATACGGAGTAAAGAACAGATGAAATGAGCAGATTAGCCAGAAATGAATATGCATGAGTGAGGAGAGGAGCCGAGAAACAATTCGAAAAACAAAAACACAGCACTAATGATAACTCTGAAACAAAAACCTCCACACAACAATATCTGAATAAAGATAACAGTAAAAAACAAAAACTGTAAATTCGACTCAAAATGGAAGGAGAAGAACTTGTGGCAAGGACAGAAAGGCTGGGGAAGAGAGTACACCAACAGGTACTGGACATCGTACACACAACACGGAAGAGGTATAAAAATATTCTTAGATGTGCTGGATACACTAAGGCATTAGGACCTGACGAAGTTTCCCCGGGCCCTATTGACCTAACCAAGGAACAAATAGGGGCCCTTAAAATTAGCGGGGAGTGAATCTGGCAAACGGTAAGTTGAGAGGCGGGGACCAGGAGCTAAGTCATATACAGGCGAGTAAATATAGGTGAACACACACACACACACACAACACAACACACACATACACACTGACCTGTGCACATGATTCAACATTCCCTCGCAACAAAGCATGCTCAGGGTGGCTAAATTTGCATGCAAAACGAACACAAAATTTTGTCATCCTAGATTATGTCGTTGTAGATTGTAAAGAGAAGCCCTGAGGTGTGGCAGTGAATGTTGAGAATACTGTGAGTGATGGTGTGGCAGTGAATGTTGAGAATACCATGAGTGATGGTGTGGCAGGGAATGTTGAAATACTGTGAGTGATTTGGTGTGGCAGTGACCATGTTTGAGAATACCATGATGATGGTGTGGCAGTGAATGTGAGAATACCAGAGAGTGATGGTGTGGAAGTGAATGTTGAGGAGAATACTGTGAGTGATGGTGTGGCATGTTGAATGTTGAGAATACTGTGAAGTGATGGTGTGGCAGTGAATGTTTGAGAATACGTGATTGATGGTGGGGCATTGAATGTTGAAAACTGTGAGTGATGTGTGGCAGTGAATGTTGAGATACCAGAGTTGATGGTGTGGCAGATGTTGAGAATACCGGTGAGTGATGGTGTGCAGTGAAGTTGAGAATACTGTTAGTATGTGTGGCAGTGAATGTTGATAATACTGTGAGTGATGGTGTGGCAGTGAATGTTTGAGAATACCGTGAGTGATGGTATGGCAATGAATGTTGAGAATACCATGAGTGATGGTGTGGCAGTAAATGTTGATAATGCTCTGAGTGATGGTGTGGAAGTGAATGTTGAGAAATACCGAGAGTGATGGTGTGGCAGTGAATGATGAAAACACTGTGAGTGATGGTGTGGCAGTGGAATGTTGAGAATACGTTGAGTGATGTGTGAAGTGATGTTGAGAATACCGTGAGTGATGGTGTGGCAAGTGATGTTTGAAACACCGTGAGTGATGGTGTGGCAGTGATTGTTGAGAATACCGTGATGATGTGTGCAGTGAATGTTGAGAATACCGTGAGTGATGGTGATGGAAGTGACTGTTGAGAATACTGTGATGATGTGTGGAAAAAAAAAAAAAGTTGGGGAAAAAAATTTTGTTGAGAATACGTGAGTGATGGGTGTTGGAAGTGAATGTTTAGAATACTGTGAGTGATGGTGTGGCAGTGAATGTTGAAAACACGTGAGTGATGGTGTGGCATTGAATGTTGAGATACTGTGAGTGATGGTGTGGCAGTGAATGTTGAGATACTGTGAGTGATGGTGTGGCAGTGAATGCGAGAATACTGTGAGTATGGTGTGGCAGTGAATTTGGAGAATACTGTGAGAGATGGGTGTGGAATGAATGTTGAGAATACGTGAGTGATGGAGTGGAAGTGAATGTTGAGATAACTGTGAGTGATTGTGGGGGGGCAGTGAAGCGAGAATACTGTGAGTGAGGTGTGGCAGTGAATGTTGAGAATACTGTGAGTGATGTGTTGGAAGTGAATGTTTAGAATACTGTGAGTGATGGTGGGGCAGTGAATGTTGAGAATACTGTGAGTGATGGTGTGGAAGTGAAAGTTTGAGAATACTGTGAGTGATGGTGTGGCAGGGAATGTTTGAGAATACTGTGAGGTTATGGGTGTGGAAGTGAATGTTTTGGGGATACTGTGTGAGTGATGTGTGGCAGTGAATGTTGAGAATACTGTGAGTGATGGTGTGGCAGTGAATGTTGAGAATACTGTGAGTGATGTGAGGAAGTGAATGTTGAGATACTGTGAGTGATGTGGACAGTGATGTTGAAAATACTGTGAGTGATATTGGTGTGAAGTGAATGTTTGAGAATACTGTGAGTGATGGTGTGGCAGTGAATGTTGAGAATACTTGATGAGTGGATGGTGTGGAAGTGAATGTTGAGAATACTGTGAGTGATGGTGTGGCAGTGAATGTTGAGATGCACTGTGAGTGATGGGGGGCAAGTGAATGTTGAGAATATGTGAGTGATTGGGTGGTGGCAGTGAAAGTTGAGAATACTGTGAGTGATGGTGTGGCAAGTGAATGTTGAGAATACTGTGAGTGATGGTGTGGAAGAGAATGTTTGAGAATACTGTGAGTTATAGGATAAGTTTAAAAAAGTCTGAGAGCAGAACACTTTGATGTTGGTTAGTGTGTGCGTGTGTAGTGTGTGTGTTCTTATCCTATTGTTCCTTTACTTATTTCGGTGTTGGGCAGGGGGCGATTCATAGCTCCTAGCCCCGATCCCGTCACTGGTCCATTACTAGGTCCCACTCTCTCCGCTGCTCCATGAGCTTCATCATACCTCTTCTTAGAGCTTATGTATCCTGCCTCCACTCCATCACTCTCCAGATTGTTCCATTTCCTGACAACTCTATGGCTGAAGAAATACTTCCCAACATCCCTGTGACACATCTGAGTTTTTCAACTCTATTTGTGACCCCTTGTTTTCCTGTGTCCCATCCTCTGAAACATTCTGACCCCCCCCATCCACCTTGTCAGTTCCTCTCAGTATTTTATATGTTGTTTTCATCTCCCTCCTATCCCTCCTGTCCCTCCAGTGTTTGTCAAGGCTGAGTTCTTTAAACTCTCCTCGTACGATATATCCTACAGTTCCGTGTTTTTACGTGTTTGACCAGGTGTGGATTCCATACTAGTACTTTGTACCTAATAAGGACCTGACGTACAAGGTGTACAGTGTCGTGAATGAATCCTTACTAAAGACGAAACAAGTTTTCTACGTCTGCTGGCGCTATATGCTGCAGCAGTAATTTAGTTGACTTGTCCCTCAGATGTGCTCTGTATGATGCTCCCTCACAACTCATCACAACAACATCACAAAAAAGAAAAACACAACACAAAATGCTCCAAAATCATCACAATCACACACACAACAAAAGTCAGCTCACACAAAAAACCATCACACATCACAACGAAAGACACAAACACAACGGAACACAACACAACAAACACACACTCAACACTCAATGCTCAACTCACCACACAACAACAAAACATACACCCAGCAAAACACTCAAACACAACACAACATCATCAACTGCATCATTCTCACAAACAAAAATAACACAAAAAACACTCAACACAAAAAAACAAGCTCACACAGACAAAAGCACAAAAAACGACAAAGCACACAAAGCACAACAATACACATGCTCAATCAAACACACACATCATCAACACAAAAACTCAATACACCAACATCATCACAGCCAACCACACAAAAACATGCTCAAACACCAACACATCAAACACACACACACCAACACTCACAAAATACACAGCTCATAAATCCATAGTACACCAACACCACTCACAAACATCAACACACTCATCTATCACACACCACAAACAGCAAACAAACTCAACTCACTCAACAATGCTCAAAGACAAAGAAACAAAGCAACGCCCAACAGTCTCAACAACCAAACACAAAAAAGCTCAACAACTCAACACCAACAACAACTCACACAACACACACAACACAAGGGCAAAAGAAAACACAATAAACATCATATTAATTGTTATGCACACAAACGGAACAACAAAGAAAACAACAAACACACACACAAATCATCCGAAACAAAAAAACACACAAAACACAACAACAAAGCTCACAACACAATAACAAAAACAACAAACATCAAGCAAAAAAAAACAACACAACACTCAACAAAACAAACAAAACGAAACACATAAACACAAAAAAGCACACCCACACCACATAAGCCCACAACAGCTTCAATGCTCATGAAAGGTCACAACCCCAAAAAAAACTCAACAAAAACACTGCAAAAAAAACACGAGTGCACAATCATCACAAATCAACCAAAAAAACACAAACACATCAACAGACATCCAAACACTCCACAAAACCAACACCCACACTACTGCGAACACAACAGCAAACTCAAAATACAACAAAAACTCACAAAAAAACAGAATAACCTACACAAAAACAAATCCCCCCCCCCCCCCCTTTTTTTTCTTTTTTCCAAACACCACGCTCAACAAAAAAACAACTCACACAAAAACACAAAAAAAACAAAAACAGACCAAACACTCACATCAAGCTCAAAAACAAAAACAAAACAGAAAATCAAAAATGCCTACACATCAGCTCACACAAATCAAACACAAAAGAACAAAGACACAAGCCACAAACAGTGCTCAACAACTCAACACCTCGCACCACAAGCAAACATCAACCTAACAGCCATCAAAACTCATCTCCAAAAAAACTAAACACACAAACACAACACAACAAAAACTTTCAAAACCTAACTCTACTCAACCAACCCAACACAATAAACAAAACACTCACTACAAATCAAACAAATAACCACCACAAACAGGGCACCAAACATCACAACAAACAAACAAACGCTCAACACAACACTGCACAACACAAAACACTAACCCAACACAACAACTCACACTCACACAAACACAACACTCACAGCCATCAAACAAATAAGCCAAACTGATGCTCAATCACAAAATCACACTCATGCCAACCACAAAACACTCACATGCACACTCAGATGCTCAACAAATGCTCACAGAACCAAAAACTCACATCAAATACAACACAAAACCCAACAAAAAGAGCACAATCAGACAAACAACAGCCAAACAGCTCAACTCACACGCACATCATATGATGCTCAAAAAACACTTCAAAAACACCCAACACCAACATTCCACAACTCAAACAAACAAAAAGCTCACAAGACAGCCCAAAAACAATCAAACACACAACAAACACCACACTCAAGCTCAAAACAAAACAAAACACACATCAACATATAAGGAGGGGGTGAGCAGCCACCTTCACACAAAACACCAAACAAAACAAACACACCACAAACAAACTAAACCAACAGCAAAGCAACAACAAAAACAAACGAACACCACTCACAAGCTCAAAACATCACAAAACACACAAACAACATACGAACTCAAAAGAAAAACAATCAAATCTCACCACAGGCTCAAAAACAAAAAGCTCACAACAACAAAGCTCACACAACCAAACAAACACACAACCAACACACAAACACAAAACCAAACACAAGCTCAATCAACACAAAGCTCAAGACAACAAGCTCAAAACCACACAAACAGAAAAACACCACATCAAACACATAGCTCACAAACACAAACCAAATGCTCACACAAACATCACCCACAACGAGCTCACACTCAACCCCAAAAATCAAATGCTACAAAAGACCCACCCTACACACAGCAAACATTCTAAAGAAAATCAAGCAAACAAACAGAAAACAAAGCTCCAAAAAAAACCACAAACAAAAACTACCAACCACATGCAAACACACACAACAAACAACAAAACAACATCCAAAAATCCACCACAAACACACAAACCAGCACGAAAAAAATCCCAAACAGACTATTACAAAAAAAAAACACCCACAACAACAAACCAATCCACAAAAAAGAATGCTCACCTCACTATAAATACCCAAACACACAGGACCTCAAACATGTACGAAAACACAAACACTCACACACACACCACCACCCCAGATTCCCACAAGAAACCACACACACAAAACCCAGCCCAACCCTCAAAAACAACCAAAAACAAATCAAACCACACAAAAGGCTCAGCACAACAAAGCCAGCTCACACAAAAACAACAACAAAAAAAACTAAAACAAAAAACAACACATAAATCACAAAACCCCGGAGCAAACACACAAAAAAACAAAAACACAACACACACACAACAACACGCAACAACAAACACAAACACATAAAAAAAAAACAAAGAACAACATACAGACAATAACACACACAACCAAACAAATTCTCAACAAAAGATCACAAGACAACACACAACAACCATACAGCTCACAAACAGCCAACACAAAACACCCAAAAACAAAAACACAACAAAGAATACAACCAATCAACACCTCAGCAAAACAATGCTCAACAGATGCACATGATGCTCAGAAACAAAAAATCACACACTAGCCAAAGCTACATCACAAAAAAAATCATTCAGCAACGACGAAATCATAAAAAACAAACACACATGATGCTCAACACAAAACAACGAAAAGCAACACTCCACAAAACACACAACACGATCTCAACCACAAACAAAACAAGTATACAATCACACACACAATAAACATCAAAAAATCAACACTCAACAATCAACAACCCATCACAAAAAAAACACATCCACAAACCACCACAGCTCAACACGAGAAAAACACCAACAAAAATCACAAAACTCAAAAACTCAGTCAACACAGACAAACTACATACAAAATACAGCTCACAACAACTCCCACACAGAAAACACATATTTCCACGCAACACACAAACAAAAGCAAACAAACTCACCCCTCTCACAAAACAACTCAAAGAGCTCACAAAAATCACACACCCATCACCACACAACACACTACACATCAAACATCAACAAAAAAACTACAACAACTCATCACCCACACAAAAACAATCAAACCTCATATACAAACACTCAAACATCCACACAACACCTCAAACTGCTCACAAAAACACTCAATCACACCGAAAAAACAACACAACAAAAAAAAGCTCACAACAGCAATAACAGAAATCCACATCATACAACACATCAAACAATCAAGAACAATCACCAAGCATCTAACACACATCAAAACAACCACCACCGAAAACTACACGACATATCAAAAACAACAGACACACAACCAACAACCACAACAAACCACACAACAAAAACAACAACGTCACAATCAACAACAAGCACACAGCAACACAACAACACACAAACAACAACACACACAAACAACAACTCACAACACACACACACACAACAACAGCTCACACAAAAACTCAAACAACCCACCAAATTGATGCCAATCACGAAAACCATCACACATCAACACAAATCACATAAAACACTCAAAAGCTACACCACAGCTCTAAAACTCATCAAAACATAAAGCCTCACAAAAACAACAACACCACACAAAAAACACAACACACAACACACCACAAGCTCAAAACAAAAAAGCACAAACAACACGTAACAACAAGAATAAAAACATAACAACACACAACACCCACAACACCCACACAAACACACAAAAACAACACTCAACAAACACAAAAAGGCCAAAAACATCAAAGAAAACAACAAACAGAACACTACAATCACAACTCACACAAACATTGCATACAACAACAAAAACATCATTCAACAAAACCATCTCACCATCACACAAAGCTCAACAATCAACCAAACACTCATAAATCACCAAAAAACTCAAAAGCACACACTCACAATAGCCAACCAGAAACAACGCTCAAAAAAACAAAAAAAAAACAAACCAAAAACTCCAAAAAACACACCCAAACGAACATCACACACTTCAAAACGAACAACACAGCTCACTCAACACAACTCACACCAGATCCAACCAATGCTCACACTCAAACACAACACAAATCACCATCAACAAACAAAACAAACAAACAATCACACCAAGCCATCACATACAACACAAACATCAAAGCTCAATTCAACCCAACATAAGCTACTCAACACACGCCTCTCACTACGCAAACACAAAAACAATCCACACAATCAACGCTCAACTCACACAAAACTACAAACCTCACAAACAACCACCACACAACCCACAAAACTCACCATATTGTCAAAAGCCACACACACAACACATCCAACAGCAAAGAGCTCAACACAACAAGAGGCAAAAACAAAAAACTCAGCTCAGGCACAACACCAGATCCCACACACAACCAACTCACTCAAAAACTTCACATCACACAAAAGAACAAAAAAACACAATGCTCGAAACAACACAACCACAGACACCAATACTAACAACAACAAAAAAGAACACACAAACCCAACATGCTCAACCACAAGGGGAAACACACAAACACATCGTTCACATCAAGCAGAATCACATAAAAAACCACCATGCACAAACAAAAAAAAAAAATAACAAAAACGAGAAAACAAACCACCCCAGCTCACAAACTACCAAAACACCAACTGACTAGAACACAAAACAACACACAAACCATCAACACAATCACAAAACCATAACACTAACACAAAACAATCACGCTCTAGAAAACAACACAAGCTCAAAAACAACAACACAACATCAAACACACAAACACCTAACAAAAAAGCTCATCACCAACACAACAACACTCAAACACACAACACACTCACTACCAAAACCACACCTCACAAAAACAAGAAACAACACATAACCAAACATCAACAACAACTCAAACACCGACACACTCTCACCCCTCCATACAAATGAGCTCACAACCAAAACGACAAACACAAATACAAAACACTCACACAACAACAGTCAACACATCAATCACACAACCTACTCAAAAAAATCTCACAACATCCCAAAAAACAACATATCACACCCAACATGCGAATCAAAACAACAACAAGCCTCCACAACAAAACAACACAACACAATCACAAAACAATACCAACGCACACCTCAACAAACACCCACACAACACTCAACACTCAAACACACAAAAACACAAAAACTCACAACACAAGCCAAACTCTAAATCACTCCACACCAAAACATAAACCACACACACACCAAACACAACTCAAATCAAACGTTATGCAAACACCACCTCAACAACAAAACACATAAAAACCAAACAACCAACAACAAAAACAACACACCACATACATCAACACTCAAACAACACACAACAACACACAACACGCTCAAAAAAAAAACACCACACATCAACAGCAAAACACTCAAAACAAACAACCAATCAAAAACATCACCACACACTCAAGCAACCCACAAACTCAGAAACATCCAAAGCTCAAACATCAATGCTCAACCCACAACAACGCACCAACACACATCACACGAAAACAACAACTCCCAGCAAAATCCAACAAAAACAAAGCCCTCAGCCTTGAAACAAAAAACAAAAAATCAAATCAAATCAAAATCACAAGCAATCATCACACAAACATACCAACACAACACTCTCAAATTCCACCCATCGACACACACAAAACACAACACAGCTCAAACACAGCTCACAAACACCACTCAAGCTCAACACACACCAAACAACAACATACAGAATACTCACACATCACTCCTCAGCATCACAAACACCCCAACCACCACAAAACTAGCAGAACTCACCACAACAAACAACACAGCCTCAGGCTCAACCAACAGCTCAGCTCACCAAACATCACACACCAACTCACACACAATCACCAAACAAACATAAACAAATCAAAATAACCTCACGCAACACAAACACAAAACTCCCAACAACACAAACACAAACTCAAAAACAACCACACAACAAATCAAGAAAACCACAAAAAACAAGCTCTCAACAAAAAACAAACACAGAGAACATCACACCACAAACACACACATCCTCAAACAAGAATCACAACAAAAAAACAGAACAAACCAACTCCACCCACAACACAAGGGACAACATCAACAAACAACAACTCACACAACGAGCTCACATCTCACAATACAACAACAACACGACAGCTCAACCAACAAAAAAACACACCACCACTAACCAAATCCTTTTCCTTGATTGAGTTTGTAGCCTTTGACCTTCATAGGTTCTACTCTAGTCTGCGGTCTTCTTTGTCCTTCCCCAAGTTTCATAATTTGCACTTGCTGAGGTTAAACTCAAGGAGTCATTTTGTCGAGACCAGGATTGCATGCCTGTCCATATCCCCTTGTAGCTTACCTGATCGTCTTCCACGTTTATTCTCCCATTACTTCACATTGTCTGCGAACAGACAGAGGCATCCTCTGAAATCATCCCTTCCGTCAAGTCATACACATATACAAGAAACAGCACCGACCTAGGACTGACCCTTGTGGAACTCACTCGACACATGCACTCCACTCTGACACTTCGCTCGTACCAGCACACGTTGTTTCCTCCCTGTCAGGTATTCCCTGATCCATTGCCGTGCTTTTCCTGTATGACTCACAAAAATCGTAATGACACGATTGCAAACAAACCATATCACGGGTGGGGATAGAACCTGCGGAGTCTTGATACTCTTCTGATCGCGGGTTCTATCCCCACCCGTGTATGGTTTTTTCTGCTATTCTTCCCTACTCATCATCTTTTCAAGAAGTCTCTTTTTGTGGGAATGCGTCGAAAGAATTCTTACAATCTAAGAAGATGTAGTCTACCCATCCCTCTTTCTCCTGTCTTACTTCTGTTACCTTGCAGCAGAACTCCAATAGGTTGGTGATGAGCAGGATTTCCCTTCCCCTGGAAGGCCGTGCTGGTTATCATGTATGAGCCCGTTCCTTTTTTGGTGCTCCATCACTCTTCTGATAATCTTATCCATAACTTTACATACTATACATGTCAGCGACACTGGTCTGCAATTTAGTGCAGCCTGTGTGTGTGTGTGTGTGTGTGTGCGTACTCACCTATTTGTACTCACCTGTTTGTGGTTGCAGGGGTCGAGACATAGCTCCTGGTCCCACCTCTTCACTGATCACTACTAGGTCCTTTCTCTCCCCCTGTTCCATGAGCTTTATCATACCTCGTCTTAAAACTATGTATTGTTCCTTCTTCCACTACTTCACTTCTAGGCAATTCCACTTCCTGAAAACTCTATGACTAAAGAAAAACTTCCTAGCATCTCTTTGACTTATATGATCTTCAACTTCCAATTTTGCCCCTTGTTTTTTGTGTCCCATCTCTGGAAAATCCTGTCCTCTGTCCACCTGCCATCTCAATCGCAGTATTTGTAGTCGTTACATGTCTCCCTTAACCCTCCTGTCCTTCAGCGTCCCGTCAGCCGATTTAACTTTAACCTGTCTTCGTATATGTGTGAATTCTCATACAAAATTCTCCCCCACATGCCAGTGTTATCGACAAAGCACCTGAAGACTAGTAAACACGATTGCCGCGCGCACGACGCACACACGACACCCATACTCACACAAACACACACACACACACACTCACACACATCACCACACACAACACACACACACACACACACACACCCACATCACACACACACACCCATACACACAACTCACACACACACACACACACACACACACACAAGACAAACACAAACACACACAAAACACACACACACACATACACACACATACACGCGACACACACACACACACACACACACACACACAAAACACACACAGACACACACACACCACACACACTCACACAACCACCACCACACACACACACACACACACACAAACACAAACACACATAAACACCAACATCACACACACACACCCACACACACACACACACACACACACCACACACACTACACACACACACACACACACACACACCTATTATTGGGTGACTATCCAACCACAAGGTAATCATCAGGGAATACTTGGAGCCACATTGGGAGCCTGGAAACGTGGAGGGCTAAGATGATGGGCGGTGGTACTGGAAAAACCGCATGCAACAACACGTAAGAGACACAACCTATCGAGAGAGGAGAGATGAACTAGAGAGACTGGACTAATCATTCAACCTTGAGTAGTGCAGATATTGAAGGACATCACATATAAAGACCCGCTTGGGGCCTGTGTCACGTGGCTCTGAGTTTCGAATACATATTAGAGTTACAAGTGGAGAGGGAAGCAGGAAGGAGCAGGACGAATGAAGCTACACTACAAGAGAGTGGATTACATCAAGGCTGAAATTTCCTGCACAGGGTTCAGTTGGTCAGAGAACTGGGCAGGAAGTCAGTAAACGTAGATGATGGAATAAGTGACAACATATGCAAGGAAGCTGAGGAGAGGTTTGTACCCAAGGTAACAGGAATAACGGAAAAGCCAGTGAGTCTTTGTTTTCCCCAAAGGTATGGTAGATGAGAGGCCAAACTAAGTGTGCTAGAAAATGGAAGAAATACAGAAGGGGCAGAAGAACCCAGAGAATAAGGGAAAGAAATCTCAGAGCCAGAAATGAATATGCACAGGTAAGAATGGAGCTCAACTATATACGAAAATGCCATAGCAGCGACAGCTAAATCTGACTCAAAGCTGTTTTGTACAGCACATCATGAGGAAAACGACAGCAACAACCAGGTAATCATCTTAGGATGGAAGGAAGGGAGATCACAAAGAAACGACCGCGGAGTAATGTAGGAACTCACATGAGAGTCAAAGAATATTCCAGAGGAGACAGAAGGAACTCCAGATAAGCGGAGAGAGTGGGATACACCTTTAAAGTTTGGACACAATTAATAACAACCGAGGAAAAGTAATGAGGTTGTTAAGCGACTTGACACCTCATAAGGGCGATTGGGCCGATAACATCTCTCCATGGGTCCAGAGAGAGGAGCAGAGGCGCTATGTGTACCCTAACAACATCTCAACATAGCTATGAAACAGGCGACAACCAGAGGTATAGAAGATGGCAAACGAAGTCCCAGAGTAATTTAAAAAGGAGACAGACACGAAGCAACAAATTACAGACCAGTGTCACTGATATGCCATACCCCGCCGTATTGAACCTGCGGTCAATCCCGGCCGGGGTATGGTTTGTTTGCCAATCGTGTTATTACGATTTCGTGAGTCACTGACATGTATAGTAAGCCAAAGTCAGGGAGAAGAACAGAAGAGTGTGAGCACTAGAGAGGAATTAGCTTATCAACGACATCCAGCACGCCTTCAGGGACGGGAAATCCTGTGTCAAAACTTACAAGGAGTTTTATATGACAGGGTGACAGCAGTAAGACCAGAGAGAGAGGGGTGGGTAGATTGCGTTTTCTTACACTGGTAAGAAGGCATTAGATACAGTTTCACACAGAGATAAGTGCAAAACTTGAGTACCACGCCGGGATAACAGGGAAAGCACTGCAATAGATCAGGGAATTCCTGTCAGAAAGACCAACATGCGGTCATGGTACGTGGCGAGGCGTCAGGAGTGGCGCCTGTGCTGACGAACGGGGTTTCCACAGCGGGTCAGTCCCCTAGGACCAGTGCTGTTTCTGGTATTTGTGCACAACATGACGGAAGGATAGACTCCGAATTGTCTCTGTTTGCAGATGATGTGAAGTTATGAAAATAATTAATCGAACGAGGACCAGGCAGAACTACAAAGGTATCTGAACTGGCCGCAGACCTGGGAAAAGGACCTTTGAATAAACACCGGGCAAATCACCTGAGGCAAACATTCACTAAACCAAAAAACCTTGCTACAGCTTACCGGCGCCTAGCAACTAAGAACAGCATTCCGACATCTTAATAAGGATTGTTTCAGGATGTTCCAGAGATGGGAACACAGCAATAAGGGGTCACAGTTGGAAGTTGAAGGCTCAGATAAATCACAGGGATGTTAGGATGTACATTATTTCTTTAGTCACAGAGTTAGTCCGGAAGTGGATATACTAGGAAGTGATGTAGTAGGAGGCAGGATCCATACATAGTTTTAAGAAGAGGTATGATAAAGGTCCATGTAACAGGAAGAGTGAACTAGTAGCGGCACGAAGAGGGTGGACCAGGAGCTGTGACTCGACCCCTGCAACCACAACTAGGTGAGAACTAGGGAGTACACCAAGAGCTGTGACTCGACCCCTACAAACACAAATAAGTGAAGTAACACACAGACACACACACACAAACATACACACACACACAACAACAACACACACACACACAAGCCTGTTCTCGTGTAAGCCAGAAATAATGCAATTATGAGAATCGGAAACGAGTGGTTGAGAGACGTTTGGGTGGAGATGGCTACCGGTCGAGAATCAATAAAAATACAACTACGAACCTTACTGAGGAGGATTTCAAAGGGAGGAATCAATTCCCAGAGAAGGAAACTGAAGCACCAAAGCAAGAAAAAGGTCAACTGAACAGGCAAAAGAGCTAAAATTGCGAGAAAAGTATCCTAAAAACCTGGATGAGCAAATAAAAAGGATGAGAAGACATGGAGGGAGAAAATCCTGAGAGGAGTTTGAAAAGAGGTTCAATGGCCCTTCAGAAGGAAATTTTTTGTTAATATGTTGTCAAAGAAAGGGATAAGATTACAGGACAGATCGCAAGGCAACTGTGAAAGAAGACACACCCCCAAGCTGGAAGAGAAAAACGGTAAAGCGAAAAAGAACCATAGAAGAAATGAGAATACTTGGGGCACAAACAAGGAAGGTTGGAATGGAATAAGATGGACCGCAGAAAAGAATAAAGAGGAAAGTGACTAAGCATAGGTGTTTTCTGCAGATAGGGAGGTCTAAGGAACTGATAATAGATGACCTGAAGGTAATTGGTAAGACATTGGTTATCTGAGGGATATGCAATTTGGAAGAAGAGGAATGTCACTTGATTACTCTGGCCTGGAGGTGTCTGAAGGAAGTAGAGATGGGAGAAATGAGGAATACGTGGTTTATATCTTTTATCAGGTGGCAGCGAAATACAGGAGAAGATGAGTAATGGCATAATTTTCAGAGGGTTCAGAGGTTCTCTTGAAGCATTGGCCTAATCAATCAAGCTGACCTTTAGTCCTTCATATAGCTCGGACAAGATCCCTACGACAGAAAACGTCTGAAATCAAACTCTGCTACGGTTATGTATACATGGATTGGGACAGGACTGCAACGGAGAGGAAAGGGCTGAGGGCGTACTTAAAAATCTGTCAGGAATAGAGAAGAGCAGCAGACGAAGGACCAGAAGGAGGAGCCTCCCAACCCTCAAGGAAGCCATCCATAAATAATCCCAATTCCTTCCCAAGCCAGCTTAACTCAGGAAACCCCCCCTCCCCACCGTTCAAGCACCTACACTAACATGATCCCCCACCCGTCACCACTCCCCTCTACTTCCCTCCCTCTTCCCCGACTACATCCCCGGTAGTAATACACACTAACCCAGACCCTACCTTCCCCCACATCTGTCAGATAAATAACATGCAGAGGGAGTAGAAAGCAAAAATCAGTGTATGATAAGAGAAAGTTAGCTAGGAGTGTGGTACACAACTGAAGGTATGAATAGGTGAAATAATTTCTAGACATCATAGCTATCACAGAGACAAAGATGAGCTATATGAGACCAGATGCCATATTTCCAACTGGATATCACGTGAAAAAAAAGACAGAGGAAACAGGGGACGCAAAGGAGTGGTGCTGCTATCAGAAATCATTGGAATTGAGAAAATGAGAGCAATAAAGCAGACAAGAGACACACGACTTCATAGTGCTCTTAATTAAGACAAGGAGACCTAAAGTAATAATTGCAGAGATAAACAACTCGCCACCTAACAACAGGAGACTCGAGGCGAAAACGTGAAGACAATATTACAATCGTTGACGTCATAACTGAAGTAACTGCGAGTGCCCACAGAGCCATAGCAATGCTACTTATTGTGGAGGATTTCATCCACAAAGAGATACTGGGGAAACCAGCACAAACATAGGAGACTGGAAAAGGGAAGGGCTAAGCTGATGGAAGTAGTCGGGAAAAATTGTGTCAGCATGTTAAGGATATGGCAGGAAAGAGAGATAACCAATAAAGACGGTCTAGTATTTACCACAAGTATGTCAGACAGAAGAAACAGGATATTTTCCTGGGTGCCAGCGACCATGCAGTGTTGAACTTGGAGTATCTTTCGGAACTAAACACAAACGGAAGAATGGCAGGTGAAAGGCGCGAGAAGCCAAACTTTACGGTAAGGAACTTTGTATGGATGAGGAAATTCCTGAATGAAGTGCAGCAGGAAAGGGAACTGGAAGTAAGTTGGGGGGGAATGTAATAATAGAGAACGAAGCTCAATCCAGAGAAGCAAAAAACGAGAAGCATAAAAGCATGGAAAAGCTATACGGAGTAAAGAACAGATGAAATGAGCAGATTAGCCAGAAATGAATATGCATGAGTGAGGAGAGGAGCCGAGAAACAATTCGAAAAACAAAAACACAGCAGCTAATGATAACTCTGAAACAAAACCGCCACACAACAATATCTGAAGAAAGATAACAGTAAAAAACAAAAACTGTAAATTCGACTCAAAATGGAAGAAGAACTTGTGGGCAAACAGGACAGAAAGGCTGGGGAAGAGAGTACACCAACAGGTACTGAACATCGTACACACAACACGGGAAGAGGTATAAAAATATTTTTTAGATGGTGCTGGATACACTAGAGGCATTAGGACCTGACGAAGTTTCCCCGGGCCCTATTGACCTAACCAAGGAACAATAGGGCCCGTAAAATTAGCGGGGAGTGAATCTGGCAAACGGTAAGTTGAGAGGCGGGGACCAGGAGCTAAGTCATATACAGGCGAGTAAATATAGGTGAACACACACACACCACACACAACACAACACACACATACACACTGACCTGTGCACATGATTCAACATTCCCTCGCAACAAAGCATGCTCAGGGTGGCTAAATTTGCATGCCAAACGACACAAAATTTTGTCATCTAGATTATGTCGTTGTAGATTGTAAAGAGAAGCCCTGAGGTGTGGCAGTGAATGTTGAGAATACTGTGAGTGATGGTGTGTCAGTGAATGTTTGAGAATCCCATGAGTGATGGTGTGGCAGGGAAATGTTGAAATACTGTGAGTGATTTGGTGTGGCAGTGACCATGTTTGAGAATACCATGATGATGGTGTGGCAGTGAATGTGAGAATACCAGAGAGTGATGGTGTGGAAGTGAATGTTGAGGAGAATACTGTGAGTGATGGTGTGGCATGTTGAATGTTGAGAATACTGTGAAGTGATGGTGTGGCAGTGAATGTTTGAGAATACGTGATTGATGGTGGGGCATTGAATGTTGAAAACTGTGAGTGATGTGTGGCAGTGAATGTTGAGATACCAGAGTTGATGGTGTGGCAGATGTTGAGAATACCGGTGAGTGATGGTGTGCAGTGAAGTTGAGAATACTGTTAGTATGTGTGGCAGTGAATGTTGATAATACTGTGAGTGATGGTGTGGCAGTGAATGTTTGAGAATACCGTGAGTGATGGTATGGCAATGAATGTTGAGAATACCATGAGTGATGGTGTGGCAGTAAATGTTGATAATGCTCTGAGTGATGGTGTGGAAGTGAATGTTGAGAAATACCGAGAGTGATGGTGTGGCAGTGAATGATGAAAACACTGTGAGTGATGGTGTGGCAGTGGAATGTTGAGAATACGTTGAGTGATGTGTGAAGTGATGTTGAGAATACCGTGAGTGATGGTGTGGCAAGTGATGTTTGAAACACCGTGAGTGATGGTGTGGCAGTGATTGTTGAGAATACCGTGATGATGTGTGCAGTGAATGTTGAGAATACCGTGAGTGATGGTGATGGAAGTGACTGTTGAGAATACTGTGATGATGTGTGGAAAAAAAAAAAAAGTTGGGGAAAAAAATTTTGTTGAGAATACGTGAGTGATGGGTGTTGGAAGTGAATGTTTAGAATACTGTGAGTGATGGTGTGGCAGTGAATGTTGAAAACACGTGAGTGATGGTGTGGCATTGAATGTTGAGATACTGTGAGTGATGGTGTGGCAGTGAATGTTGAGATACTGTGAGTGATGGTGTGGCAGTGAATGCGAGAATACTGTGAGTATGGTGTGGCAGTGAATTTGGAGAATACTGTGAGAGATGGGTGTGGAATGAATGTTGAGAATACGTGAGTGATGGAGTGGAAGTGAATGTTGAGATAACTGTGAGTGATTGTGGGGGGGCAGTGAAGCGAGAATACTGTGAGTGAGGTGTGGCAGTGAATGTTGAGAATACTGTGAGTGATGTGTTGGAAGTGAATGTTTAGAATACTGTGAGTGATGGTGGGGCAGTGAATGTTGAGAATACTGTGAGTGATGGTGTGGAAGTGAAAGTTTGAGAATACTGTGAGTGATGGTGTGGCAGGGAATGTTTGAGAATACTGTGAGGTTATGGGTGTGGAAGTGAATGTTTTGGGGATACTGTGTGAGTGATGTGTGGCAGTGAATGTTGAGAATACTGTGAGTGATGGTGTGGCAGTGAATGTTGAGAATACTGTGAGTGATGTGAGGAAGTGAATGTTGAGATACTGTGAGTGATGTGGACAGTGATGTTGAAAATACTGTGAGTGATATTGGTGTGAAGTGAATGTTTGAGAATACTGTGAGTGATGGTGTGGCAGTGAATGTTGAGAATACTTGATGAGTGGATGGTGTGGAAGTGAATGTTGAGAATACTGTGAGTGATGGTGTGGCAGTGAATGTTGAGATGCACTGTGAGTGATGGGGGGCAAGTGAATGTTGAGAATATGTGAGTGATTGGGTGGTGGCAGTGAAAGTTGAGAATACTGTGAGTGATGGTGTGGCAAGTGAATGTTGAGAATACTGTGAGTGATGGTGTGGAAGAGAATGTTTGAGAATACTGTGCCTTGAAAGGTGGCTGTTAGGGGCAGCAATATTCCAGCCTAGATAGAACAAGTGACCTGAAGAGTGTCATAATGGGCTTGGCCTCCCCTAGTTTTGAAGGTTCTCATTATCCATCCTGTCATTTTTCTAGCAGATGCGATTGATACAATGTTATGGTCCTTGAAGGTGAGATCCTCCGACATAATCACTCCCAGGTCTTTGACGTTGGTGTTTCGCTCTATTTTGTGGCCAGAATTTGTTTTGTACTCTGATGAAGATTTAATTTCCTCATGTTTACCATATCTGAGTAATTGAAATTTCTCATCGTTGAACTTCATATTGTTTTCTGCAGCCCACTGAAAGATTTGGTTGATGTCCGCCTGGAGCCTTGCAGTGTCTGCAATGGAAGACACTGTCATGCAGATTCGGGTGTCATCTGCAAAGGAAGACACGGTGCTGTGGCTGACATCCTTGTCTATGTCGGATATGAGGATGAGGAACAAGATGGGAGCTAGTACTGTGCCTTGTGGAACAGAGCTTTTCACCGTAGCTGCCTCGGACTTTACTCTGTTGACGACTACTCTCTGTGTTCTGTTAGTGAGGAAATTATAGATCCATCGACCAACTTTTCCTGTTATTCCTTTAGCGCGCATTTTGTGCGCTATTACGCCATGGTCACACTTGTCGAAGCTTTTGCAAAGTCTGTATATATTACATCTGCATTCTTTTTGTCTTCTAGTGCATTTAGGACCTTGTCGTAGTGATCCAGTAGTTGAGACAGACAGGAGCGACCTGTTCTAACCCATGTTGCCCTGGGTTGTGTAACTGATGGGTTTCTAGATGGGTGGTGATCTTGCTTCTTAGGACCCTTTCAAAGATTTTTTATGATATGGATGTTAGTGCTATTGGTCTGTAGTTCTTTGCTGTTGCTTTACTGCCCCCTTTGTGGAGTGGGCTATGTCTGTTGTTTTTAGTAACTGAGGGACGACCCCCGTGTCCATGCTCCCTCTCCATAGGATGGAAAAGGCTCGTGATAGGGGCTTCTTGCAGTTCTTGATGAACACAGAGTTCCATGAGTCTGGCCCTGGGGCAGAGTGCATGGGCATGTCATTTATCGCCTGTTCGAAGTCATTTGGCGTCAGGATAACATCGGATAGGCTTGTGTTAATCAAATTTTGTGGCTCTCTCATAAAAAATTCATTTTGATCTTCGACTCTCAGTCTGGTTAGCGGCTTGCTAAAAACTGAGTCATATTGGGACTTGAGTAGCTCACTCATTTCTTGCTGTCATCTGTGTAGGACCCATCTTGTTTAAGTAGGGGCCCAATACTGGACGTTGTTCTCGATTTTGATTTGGCATAGGAGAAGAAATACTTTGGGTTTCTTTCGATTTCATTTATGGCTTTTAGTTCTTCCCGCGATTCCTGACTCCTAAAGGATTCTTTTAGCTTAAGTTCGATGCTTGCTATTTCTCTGACCAGTGTCTCCCTGCGCATTTCTGATATATTGACCTCTTTTAGCCGCTCTGTTATTCTTTTCCGTCGCCTGTAAAGGGAGCGCCTGTCTCTTTCTATTTTACATCTACTCCTCCTTTTTCTTAGAGGAATAAGCCTTGTGCATACATCGAGTGCCACCGAGTTAATCTGTTCTAGGCATAAGTTTGGGTCTGTGTTGCTTAGTATATCTTCCAGCTTATATCGGTTAGGACTTGGTTTACTTGGTCCCACTTTATGTTTTTGTTATTGAAGTTGAATTTGGTGAATGCTCCCTCGTGACTAGTCTCATTTTGTCGGTCTGAGGCTCCACGCATACATGTCTGAACCCTCAATTATGTTGTGATCTGAGTATATTGTTTTTGATATGGTGACATTTCTTATCAGATCATCATTGTTAGTGAAGATGAGGTCTAGTGTATTCTCCAGTCTAGTAGGCTCTATTATTTGCTGGTTTTAAATTGAATTTTGTGCAGAGATTTAAAAGCTCGTGTGAGTGTGAGTTTCATCAGAGCTGCCTCCTGGTGTTATTACTGCAACAATATTATTTGCTATATTCCTCCATTTTAGGTCCCTTAAGTTGAAATCCCCCAGGAGCAAGATGTTGGGTGCAGGAGCTGGAAGATTTTCCAGACAGTGGTCAATTTTTAACAGCTGTTCCTGGAATTGCTGGGATGTTGCATCCGGAGGCTTGTAGACTACCACAATGACTAGGTTTTGGTTCTCGACCTTTACTGCTAAAACTTCCACTACGTCATTTGAGGCATAAGCAGTTCTGTGCAAACAAGTGACTCTGCAATGTACAGGCCAACCCCCCCCTTTTGCCTGTTCACTCTGTCACATCTGTATAGGTTGTAACCTGGGATCCATATTTCGTTGTCCAAGTGATCCTTTATGTGGGTCTCAGTGAAAGCCGCGAACATTGCCTTTGCCTCTGCAAGCAGTCCACGGATGAAAGGTATTTTGTTGTTTATTGCTGGCTTTAGACCCTGTATATTTGCAAAGAAGAATGTTATCGGACTGGTGGTATTGTTGGTACTGGGGGGGGATTTTTTTTCCGGCATTAGTATCTGTATCTGTTGGTTTGGAGTGGAGGCCATCGACTGTGGTTCCACTCCAGGAATGACTGGATTTGGTGTACGATTTCTGCCATTTCCTGCCAGTTTTTTTTCCTTCCTGGCACTAAAAAACCTCTCCCTCTTGAGTGGCTGTGGCTACCCAGGTTTTCCCATGGCCTGGATGTTTTGTATCTTTTTGTCCCCTTTAGATGGTATGCCTGGCAATTTAAGTTATAGCACAGTCTTTCCTGTACTGAAGAGGTACACATTTCAGGGTGAAAAAGCTTACAGGAAGGGAGTTTGCATTTTCCTGTTGTCATATGGGCATGACATTTTCTAGGGTGGTCATAGTTGCATGTCCCATCTGTTTTTCCAGATTTCCCATGCCAGCAGATACCAAGTGCATAGTATGTGCACAGGCTTGGTTTCCGTTTGCCTTGGGTTTCTGTGACTGTATTCCCTGTTGGTGCATGTTTCCCTGTCTTATTCCTATCCTCCTTAGCACCAACAATGGAGCTCCCACCAGTTGTTTTTTGGTAATTTATCCTCACTATTGCTATTGGAGTCCTCTTGTTTGCTATTTCCTGCGGTATTTCTGGTTTGCAATATTGGTTTTATCTTATCTTTGACTACACTTGTTTCCCTACTATGGCTCCTGTCCTCTATGAGGTCATTTATATGTATTCCTTCCTGCGTATAATTCCCGACTACCTGGACAAAATCTCCAGCTTCACCATTACTGTCTACCAGGACAGTATCTCCAGCTTCACCATTTCTGTCTCCCAGGACAGCACCTCCAGCTTCACCATTACTGTCTCCCAGGACAGTATCTCCAGCTTCACCATTACTGTCTCCCAGGACAGCACCTCCAGCTTCACCATTACTGTCTCCCAGGACAGCACTATCAGCCCTACATTTACTGACTACCAGGACATCACCTCCAGCCTTACAGTTTGTGACTACATGGCCAGTATCAAGGGCAGTACCATTCAGCCCGGACTTTTTATGTTCCCATCTGTTGTAGAAAGCTTCCAGGTTTTCTATGAAAGCAGCTTTGATGTTATCCTCTTTTAATACCCTTGTGATTTTAGTCCACAGATTTTCCTCATTTGGGCATACCCAAAAACACTTCTCTGTTTTAATACTGCTTGTAGCTAGTTCTGGGATATCTGCACAAGGGGCGTGACACCAATTTCCACAAAAATGACAATTTATCCATGTGGTAGCCCGTTTGTTTGACTGACCACAGACTACACACAGCTTCATAATGATTTGAATGGTTGATTTACTGCAAGTCTACTAGCAACCTCTTGAATATTATATTAATAAACCTTAAATGAAGCTCTAGCTATTTGTATTTCTGTTTTCTAACTCTTTTTGTATATTGGACAGCTTACCGTCACGTTCCTGATTTTTAATGTTTGTGTTTATAAGGGCGCCTACAAACCCATCCGTTTACAGTCTGCTTTATTGTCCAACGAAACTGTTGAAACCAGTCCCGGGTTCGGACCAGTCAAGGGTTCGGACCAGTCAAGGGTTCGGACCAGTCGATCTGCTCTGATCAGTGGGTCACTTATTTAAAACATACTGGTCGGTGATTTGAGCTAACACATGAAGGATCTACTGGAAATTATCTACCCGAGTAATATGTGATTTGACTGATACAAAAGTATAACTTGCGTGTTGAAGAGCCGGTGATATCTGGCAGCTCCTACAATGACGTACAGTCGACCTCTTTGTTTATCAATCGCTGTATCTGGCTTTTCTATTTTTGTTTTTCCGTCTCCACCACAATAAATGCTATATTATCACTATAGTTGACTGGTGCAAATTTTGGAGGAAGGACGCTTTTTCTGTAGTAATAATTGCTTCTCGTTGTGTATATTGCGACCGCTGGTAACTACAGGTTATATGAAATTCACAGTAACTGTGAGTGATGGTGTGGCAGTGAATGTTGAGAATACCGTGAGTGATGGTGTGGCAGTGAATGTTGAGAATACCGTGAGTGATGGTGTGGCAGTGAATGTTGAGAATACTGTGAGTGATGGTGTGGCAGTGAATGTTGAGAATACCGTGAGTGATGGTGTGGCAGTGAATGTTGAGAATACCGTGAGTGATGGTGTGGCAGTGAATGTTGAGAATACCATGAGTGATGGTGTGGCAGGGAATGTTGAGAATACCGTGAGTGATGGTGTGGCAGTGAATGTTGAGAATACTGTGAGTGATGGTGTGGCAGTGAATGTTGAGAATACCGTGAGTGATGGTATGGCAATGAATGTTGAGAATACCATGAGTGATGGTGTGGCAGTAAATGTTGAGAATGCTCTGAGTGATGGTGTGGCAGTGAATGTTGAGAATACCGTGAGTAATGGTGTGGCAGTGAATGTTGAGAATACCGTGAGTGATGGTGTGGCAGTGAATGTTGAGAATACTGTGAGTGATGGTGTGGCAGTGAATGTTGAGAATACCGTGAGTGATGGTGTGGCAGTGAATGTTGAGAATACCGTGAGTGATGGTGTGGCAGGGAATGTTGAAAATACCGTGAGTGATGGTGTGGAAGTGAATGTTGAGAATACCGTGAGTGATGGTGTGGCAGTGAATGTTGAGAATACCGTGAGTGATGGTGTGGAAGTGAATGTTGAGAATACCGTGAGTGATGGTGTGGCAGTGAATGTTGAAAATACCGTGAGTGATGGTGTGGAAGTGAATGTTGAGAATACCGTGAGTGATGGTGTGGAAGTGAATGTTGAGAATACCGTGAGTGATGGTGTGGCAGTGAATGATGAGAATACCGTGAGTGATGGTGTGGAAGTGAATGTTGAGAATACCGTGAGTGATGGTGTGGCAGTGAATGTTGAAAACACTGTGAGTGATGGTGTGGCAGTGAATGTTGAGAATACTGTGAGTGATGGTGTGGCAGTGAATGTTGAGAATACTGTGAGTGATGGTGTGGCAGTGAATGTTGAAAACACTGTGAGTGATGGTGTGGCAGTGAATGTTGAGAATACTGTGAGTGATGGTGTGGCAGTGAATGTTGAGAATACTGTGAGTGATGGTGTGGCAGTGAATGCTGAGAATACTGTGAGTGATGGTGTGGAAGTGAATGTTGAGAATACTGTGAGTGATGGTGTGGAAGTGAATGTTGAGAATACTGTGAGTGATGGTGGGGCAGTGAATGTTGAGAATACTGTGAGTTATGGTGTGGCAGTGAATGTTGAGAATATCGTGAGTGATGGTGTGGAAGTGAATGTTGAGAATACTGTGAGTGATGGTGTGGAAGTGAATGTTGAGAATACTGTGAGTGATGGTGGGGCAGTGAATGTTGAGAATACTGTGAGTGATGGTGTGGAAGTGAATGTTGAGAATACTGTGAGTGATGGTGTGGCAGTGAATGTTGAGAATACTGTGAGTGATGGTGTGGCAGTGAATGTTGAGAATACTGTGAGTGATGGTGTGGCAGTGAATGTTGAGAATACTGTGAGTGATGGTGTGTGAAGTGAATGTTGAGAATACTGTGAGTGATGGTGTGGCAGTGAATGTTGAGAATACTGTGAGTTATGGTGTGGAAGTGAATGTTGAGAATACTGTGAGTGATGGTGTGGCAGTGAATGTTGAGAATACTGTAAGTGATGGTGTGGCAGTGAATGTTGAGAATACTGTGAGTGATGGTGTGGCAGTGAATGTTGAGAATACTGTGAGTGATGGTGTGGAAGTGAATGTTGAGAATACTGTGAGTGATGGTGTGGCAGTGAATATTGAGAATACTGTGAGTGATGGTGTGGAAGTGAATGTTGAGAATACTGTGAGTGATGGTGTGGCAGTGAATGTTGAGAATACTGTGAGTGATGGTGTGGCAGCGAATGTTGAGAACACTGTGAGTGTGGTGTGGCAGCGAATGTTGAGAACACTATAAGGGGTGCAGGTGAGGCAGGGAATACTGAAAATAATAATAATAATAATAATAATAATAATAATAATAATAATAATAATAATAATAATAATAATAATAATAATAATAATAATGATAATAATATATTTCTACAAGTACATGTACAAGGTATACAGGTCTAGTTGACATCGATGAGATACTAATATATAGAAAGCCGCTTGTTATGCAGAGCATTTCTGGCAAATTAGGTAAATTTTGTCCCAGTCGACTAACACCCAGGTACCCAATTTTACTGATGGGTGAACATGGACAAGTGTAAGGAAACACTTCCCATATTTCTGCCCTTGCCGGGAATCAAATCCGAACACTCAACGTGTGAAGCGAGAGCTTTGCCATAGTCCCGCCTCAAGAGACAGCGCAATGTTCATGTCACCTCATCGATCCTACAAAGATCACGCACCCAGCAGAGCTAAGTGTTTTTCGTGATCCGAGGACACTCGTGGCAGTGGTGTGCTCAAGGATTATTTTCAGACTCCTCTTGTTTGAATACCCGCCTCCACAAGCAGCCTATAGATCAATGAAACCAGGAAACAAGTGGTTTTGAATCATTCACCAAACTGCGGCAGGCCGAGTTCGACCCCACGACACATTGTTCCGTGGCTTCATTGCTATATAGACTGCTTGTTGAGGCGGGTATTCAAACAAGAGGAGTCTGAAAATAATCCTTGAGCACACCACTGCCACGAGTGTCCTCGGATCACGAAAAACACTTAGCTCTGCTGGGTGCGTGATCTTTGTAGAATCGATGGCTGAGTGGATAAGGTGACATGTACATTGTGTTGTCTCTTGAGGTGGGACAATGTGTCGTGGGGTTGAACCATGGCCTGCCGCAGTTTGGTAAATGATTCAAAACCACTTGTTTCGTGTTTCATTGATACACACACACACACACACACACACACACACCTGGTCCAGCAAATGGCTTCTCGAATTTAATCCTGCCAAATGCAAAGTCATGAAGATAGGGGAAGGGCACAGAAGACCACAGACAGAGTATAGGCTAGGTGGCCAAAGACTGCAAACCTCACTCAAGGAGAAAGATCTTGGGGTGAGTATAACACCGAGCATGTCTCCGGAAGCACACATCAATCAGATAACTGCTGCAGCATATGGGCGCCTGGCAAACCTGAGAACAGCATTCCGACACCTTAGTAAGGAATCATTCAAGACACTGTACACCGTGTATGTCAGGCCCATACTGGAGTATGCAGCACCTGTTTGGAACCCGCACTTGATAAAGCACGTCAAGAAACTAGAGAAAGTACAAAGGTTTGCAACAAGGTTAGTTCCAGAGCTAAGGGGAATGTCCTATGAAGAAAGATTAAGGGAAATCGGCCTGACGACACTGGAGGACAGGAGGGTCAGGGGAGACATGATAACGACATATAAAATACTGCGTGGAATAGACAAGGTGGACAAGGACAGGATGTTCCAGGGAGGGGACACAGAAACAAGAGGCCACAATTGGAAGTTGAAGACACAAATGAGTCAGAGAGATAGTAGGAAGTATTTCTTCAGTCATAGAGTTGTAAGGCAGTGGAATAGCCTAGAAAATGACGTAGTGGAGGCAGGAACCATACACAGTTTTAAGAGGAGGTTTGATAAAGTTCATGAGCGGGGAGAGAGAGGGTCTAGTAGCAACCGGTGAAGAGGCGGGCCAGGAGCTAGGACTCGACCCCTGCAACCACAAATAGGTGAGTACAAATAGGTGAGTACACACACACACACACACACACACACACACACACACACACACATATATATATATATATATATATATATATATATATATATATATATATATATATATATATATATATATATATATATATATATATTTGTATTCTTATTAGGTACATTACATAGTAGTTATGAGGCTATTACTATTAAGTAATAGGCACATAAGAATACATTAGGGTACAAAACACATTAGAAGTTATGATAAACGACCCACACACTGAGCTCAACTCTCTTACTGGAAAAAAATGATCATTATTACACAAATGTTTATCTGTGGTACTGATGATGGTGGTGGTAGTGGTGGTAGTGGTGGTAGTGGTGGTAGTGGTGGTAGTAGTGGTGGTAGTGGTGGTAGTAGTGGTAATGATGGTGGTAGTGGTGGTAGTGGTGGTAGTAGTGGTAGTAGTGGTGGTAGTGGTGGTAGTAGTGGTAATGATGGTGGTAGTGGTGGTAGTAGTGGTAGTGGTGGTAGTGATGGTGGTAGTGGTGGTAGTGATGGTAGTAGTGGTAGTGGTGGCAGTAGTGGTAGTGGTGGTAGTGATGGTGGTAGTGGTGGTAGTGATGGTGGTATTGGTGGTAGTTGTGGTAGTGGTGGTAGTGGTGGTAGTGGTGTAGTAGTGGTGGTAGTTGTGGTAGTGGTGGTAGTGATAGTGGTAATGACTGTGACAGTGGTGGTGCTAGTGGTTGTAATCGTTGTAGTAGTGGTGGTGGTGGTGGTAGTGGTGGTGGTAACAGCAGTAAAGCCAAGGTAATATATAAAGTTCGCAATAAAGTTAAATGGATTCTTAGCATCTTATCAAGAAGTATAAATTAGACGAGTCCTCAGGTTATACCTCAACTTTATGTATCCTTGGTGAGGCCTCATTAAGATCATAATCCACAGTTCTGGTCTCCACATTACAGAATGGACATAAATAAGGAAAACAGAGAAGGAGACAAATTTATCTGCAGGATAAGTGCGGGCACCAAACTGCCCCCCTCGGGATTTGGGGGAGATATGACTGAAGTGAATAAAGGAAAGGTAGGAAAAAAAAGAGGAAAAATAACGTGCTGATAGTATATATCCATGCCCAAACGAAATCGTAATAACACGATTTTTAAAAAATTTAAAGGGAAAACGGTTGGTGTTTAACCCATGGCAATTGGTCTTGAAGCCACTGGCCATGCGGTAACCATTTGGGCCAGCTGGCTCTGATGAGATCCACCCAACCGGGTTCTTGTTCTTTTTTCTTGTCCAACCAGAGTTTTTGGGTGAGAGGGGAAAGGGAAAAAAAGGATGGGAAGGATAAAAATTTTTGGGAAAGGGGTGGGGGGGGGAGAGGTGGGGATAATAAAAGGTAGGGGGCCCAACCATTTTTTGGTGTAATTTAAAAAGGTAGTAAAATGAAAATATTTTAAGGGGTATAATACAACCCTCAAGAAAATAGATAAAACAGATAATAAGTACATGACTCTGAATTGGTAAAATTTATACAATTCCAATTCTTTTTTTTTTTTTTTTTTTTTTTTTTTTTTTTTTTTTTTTTTTTTTTTTTTTTTTTTTTTTTTTTTTTTGCGATGCCAACGATATTTAGCGACAATAAAGGGCAATAATTTTTGGGCCAGTTTATAGAATTACGTGACAATGGTTTCTTACAGGTGTGTCCAGCCAGGGTAAATAGCAAAAATTTTTTTACTTTAATTGTTATATAAGTTTCTCCCAATTTGGGGGGCGATTTTTTTCTCATATACATAGAAGGGTTCTGGGGCCCCAATCTTCTTCATCGGGAGGTTGCTCAATACATGGGTCGAGGGTAATCACTTTTTTAAAAACGACGGCCCTCTGTGGGAGAGTCATTCTTTGGCCCTTGAGGAGGAGTATTGATTATATAATCGGTGTTTTTACCACTTTATAGATTTTCTCTATTTGGCATGTAAGTTCTTGCTTTTGTATAAAGTTGTTTTTTTTTTGGGGTGTCAAGGCGTCATTTAGGCAGAATACTTTTTGTTTTTGAAAATCTGCCTTTTAACCGTCTCCCTCCGGGTATTGGTAATGAAGCGAAAGCTCATTCGGACCCTTTTGAAACCGTAGCATATTTCTTTGTTGTTAATGACATGGGACACAAGGGTATTCGATATGGGTTTTTTAATTTTTTATACAGATTTTTTTTGCCATGTGGAGAGGCTTGATTGAATCGAAAGAGACGCAGACCGGCTTTGGCTATTTGATCTTTTTATTTACAGGATGTTGAGAGGAAGCCTGTCATTTCATATCCCAAAATCTTTTTAGGTTTCTAAGGGCTACGGTCCCCTCTGATGGAGATCCCCCCTTTTATCTTCAATTGTTGTGCAAAACATCCTTCGTGCTAACAAGGACCTTGTCAGGATTAGCAATTCCCATTTCTTTTCCCAATTAGATTTCAAAACGAAGTTCAATTTTCATTTTTTCTATGACTCTCTCAACTTGTTTTTTTCCTGTTACCGATTGATGAGACAAAAGAATAACACATCGCAAAACTGTCACAATTGTATCATTAAACTCTGGTTTAGGAAGGTAAATTCACAAAATGTGAACAGAAGGGGACTGAGACAAAAACCCTTGGGGGAAAACCACTGTCGGTAAAAAGGCTCCTGTCGACCTCCATGAAAGGGGGAATGATTTTTCTTGAGTTAAGAAATTATTTTATTACTCTGAAAAAGTCCATTAGGTCGGTAGGTCAATAAGTTTGTATATAAACCATCATGCCATAAAGCACAAAAGTTTTATGAACATCTCGGGTGGCAATTAAGGCAAGATTCCCCGATTTTAGACTTGCTACAGACGAAAAAAATATTTATTGCAGATTGGTACCTCGTTTTTTCTAAAGCCAAATTTTTTTTTTTCAAAAAAAAAGTGATTAAACTCCTATAGTAGGTCAATCTTTTGGGAAATGAAAAACTTTCTCAAGAACTTTTCCAGTGACTTGAAGTAAAGATATAGGTCTAATATTTTCCCAGGTTGGAATGTCCCTTTAATTGGGGCTTAACCAAGAAAAATCACCCTAGCAGTCTTAAAAAAAAACTGGAAAATGTCCTGAGGCCAAGATGGCATTAAAGATTTTTTTACCAAAACTTTTTACAGTTTTCTAGGTAGGAAAACTTTATTTTTCATTGTTATTCCAGAGGGGGCGGGGGCTCTATTTCCCCAATTCGTCCCCCAATAACCTGACTTATCTCCCCTAGTAATGTAATTTAGGCAGTAACCCGGTGGGTATCTTCAAGAGTTAAAAGTATCGAAAGGAATAGTGGTTTTTTAGATCACCCCAAGTTCCCCCATCTCTCCTTTTTTCATTTACTAAAAACTGATAATGATTATTAAAATAAATTTTTGACGACTTTTTATTGTGGGGGAGAGAATTTTTCCCATCCCATCACCCATCAAAATTAAAAGCCGGGGTCCTGGGACGTCCAAGTTTTTAATTCAACATCCCTCCTCAGGAAGGTATAACAGGTAGTTAGGACCCCCTTGGGCTTTGGCCCCTAAAAGCAATAGGATCTACTTCCCCCCCCCCCCCCCAAAATTTTCCCCCTGGTTCACGTTTTCGTTTACAAAAACGAAAAACCAAAGCCCTTTTGGGCAATCATGTTTTAACACCTAACCAACCTTTTTCGCAAACCTTCGACCCATAATTTCTTAAACCCTCAAATTTCCCATGAAGGGTTATTTTAAACTTCTTCCCCTTGTTTTCACACCCCCCCCAACCCTTGCCCAAAACTAAAACCGTACCCCCCCAAAATCCCTTTTAAAAACCGGGGGTTTTTTTTTTTCATTTCGGGAAAGGGTTTGTTTTTAAAAATACCCAACCCTTTTCCCCAAAAATTACACAAAACCAGCCTTTTTTCTACAAACTTTTCCTTTTCCCCTTACTTTTCCTAAAACCCCCCCCCCCCGGAAAAACCCCGTCCCCCTAAATACCCCCCCCTTGGGGCAGGGCTAAAACCCCCCCCAAAAGGGGTTTTGCCCAAAGGGGCCCGGGCCCCGGGGCCCCCCCCCTTTTTGCCGGCTGTCTTTCTTTGCTTTCCTTTCCCTGTTTTTTTAAAGTATTTCCTTTCCCAAAGGCCCCCTGGGTTTGTTTCCCCACATAAGAAAGTAATTTTTTTTGTAACCTTGGGTTTCCCAAAAAAACAAATGTAAAATGTTAAAACCTCGAAAAGGTTATAAAAAAGTTAAACATTAATTTAAAAAACCCCCAAAACCCCCCGCCGGTCTGGGTCGGTGAAAAAGGGGGGGGACCCACTTGTGGCCGCGGGGGGGGGTTCTGGGGGTTTGCTTGGTTTTGCTTCTTCCTGGTTTTTTGTATTGTCGGGTCATTTTAAAAACTTTTTTTGTTCGGCACTTTTTTAAGGGGGGGCTCAAGGGAAAATTTATGCGGTGAGTTCTTAAATTTTCCAAAAATCCCTCTGGGGGGGGAGTGCCCTTTATTTTTTATTTCATTTGTTACTTAGGGTTTTTAGGAATTTAAAACCCGGGGGGGTAGCGGGGTGGGCGATTCCGGGGCCAGGATGACTTGGGCTTTTTTTTTAATTAGAGTGGGGTTAATACTTCTTTTTATAAAAGGGCGGGGTCAAAATCCCTTTCACTTTTTCGGGGATAGTGAGGGGGAGTGATCCCATTAGCCATTAACAGATCTTTTAAACCCCTAGAGCAGAGTTGAATGTCACCCCCTCTATGTCTTTGGCCACATATACATTAGTTTTTCCCCCCTTCAAATCCCGGCTGTGGAAAACCGAGACATAGGATGAGACTAAACCCTTTTGTTGCGTTTGTGTATGTTGTAGGTGAGGGTTAGTTTGGGCGCCCCAAAGGGGGGGGCAAATTTCCCAAAACATTGGGAACCCATTGGTAGAGACCTGAGAGTCCCACTTGACCCAGGCAGAGCGGGGAAAGGGAATTTTGGGACACGTTGGGGGCCGGGGGAGGGGTCTCTAAAGTGGACTTTTTTTCTCTTTTCCTTTCCTTTCAGACAAAAGCAGAAACAGCATGATTTTTCCTTGCAGAGGACACTTTTTGGGGTATTTTATTTTTAAAAATCTCGAAAAAATGTTGGCCAGAAAAAAGCTAAAAATTTTGCCCTTGAGTACTGCTTTTGTTGTTGTTATGAAAAAAGGGCATACACTTAAAACATTGTGCCCACACGAAAAAATCGTTCAAGAGAGATTTGGTCGGGTGTACACGGGTGCCAAAACTTTAAAAGCCATTTTGCACACATTTTTTGGCCTCATCGGGTGCTAAGTATTAACTTTAAGGTTACCTTTTTGTTGTTGGGTTTTTTTGAAATTTATGTGTTTCTACACCCCTAAAATCAAATTCTCTGTATTAAAGTCCCTACAATTTCATTCACATCTATTTTTCATAAAACTTTTGATCTTGAAACAAACACAGTCCCTGAGCTTGATACTCTCTACAACTGGGTAACACTAGAATTCTTCATTTTGTCAAGCACAAAATTTTCAGCATTGAAGAAACTCTTTTTCCAAAAGGAAAGTACGCTCCAGGGGGTTTAAAAAACATCCCGGGAGCAACATTTGAGTTCGAGCAAATACAGCTAAATTTTTTTCATCGACTTTTGTTTTCCCCACAATACGTAATCTTACCTTATCCTTTTCCCATGATGCTGGGAAGGAACATCGCAGAGGAATTCTTAAAAAAAAGGATTTTTCCCCTAATTTTAATCTAACATCCATTTCAGCTGACTTAGAAGGCACCCCTAAAATAGCCACCCCGATGAGAGGAAAGACCCCAAGGAAAAAGATCGCCGGGTTTTTTTAAAAAACCACAGGGGCTCCCGGATAGTCAAAATCCCTTTGTTAACTCGCAAAGCAAGTTGCGAAAAAAAAAGAAGATAGGATCAAAAGGGATACAATGTATGTAGGGGTTTTAGTGTGTGGCCATGTAGATGTTTGGGTGAGGGGGGAGGGAAGATGGGGGGAGGGGAGAGAGGGGGGAACAAGCAAGAAGTCACCGCCTTAAACCCTTGATGGGGTGGGGCTCGAAGTGACTCAAGCAAGTTTCCTCTGCTCTGGTTTAAGAACACCAGGGAAACCCCAGAAAAATCTCAGTAAAAGTGTTCGAGTTGCCTGCTGAAGAGCAGGAACGACGACTCTTCTCTCCACGGTGGCTGGGGTCTTCTTATTTTCTTCTGTTAGGTTTTTTATACACCAAAGAGGAAAGTTGCATGGGCCACCACTTTACACAAATGCAGGTTCTTACGACGAATCCCACACCAGCTTTACGTGCCTGCCAAATCCTTCAAAGCCGCCATCATGACTCACGAGTGGGTTTTAACACACTGACCATGGTTTAAATCCCATCCGTTTCCTGATCTAACCAGTCAATTCACAGTTAAAAAGAAAAAAAAAAATAGATTTAAAAGAGATCCGGAAAGCACGATTTAGCAATAGATTTGGACGAGTCTAAACTCTCAAGAAATTTTTTGAAACCTAAACACTGGATAGCTTTACCAAAAAAGGTTTGGGCAAATACAAAGGTATGAAAGGTGGACTTTTCCTAGCAGGGGCCCAAAGGCCCGCGCAGTCTCCCCCTTTTTAATATTCTCAGTAAACTCCGAAAGCGGTCACTCTCTCTGATTTTTAGGCCAGGAGAGTTATACTTGACGACAAATACGGATTACCTTGAACTGTAATCTCCTGTAATGAAAAACCCAAATTCACGGGGTATTTTTCAAAATTCGACATTTAATAAGGAAAAAATTATTATTTTGATACAAACAAGGGGGTGCATATTAATTTTAAAAATTTAAAAGGATGATAATTTAGACCATAACACTAAAGTCGCTGAAGAGAAACCTCAACAACTGAAAACTAATTCATTAAGGGTCCTAATCAATTAAACATCAAACGTAACTTAGTTTGTTTTGGATGTTTTTACGACCTAATTCTGTTTATCCAGGATAAAACCCTTTAAACCCGTTTTATCTCATGGACGCAAGTGTCACACCACAGTCAGGGTTTACTGGGTTTGGTTTTCAGTACACATCATGTATGACTGTATGGGTGTCAGCACCACAGTCATGTATGACTGATAGGTTTCACACCAAGTCATGTATGACTGGTATAGGGGGTCAGTACCACAGTCATGTATGACGTATGGTTTTCAGCACCACAGTCATGTAACTGGTATGGGGGTCAGCACCCCATTTATGTATGACCGTATGGGGGTCACCCACATTCATTTTGACCGGGAGGTTCAGCAAACCCGAGTCAGATGACCGTAGGGTGTCACACCACATTCATTATGACTGGTAGGTTCAGCACCAGACAGTATGACGGTTGGTGTCAGCACCACATTCAGTATACCGGGATGGTTCAGCACCCTCATGATACCGTATGGGTGTCACACCACATCATGTTGACCGGTATGGTTCAGCACCACATTCATGTATGATTGGTATGGGGCAGCACCACATCAGTATGACGGTATGGGTTCAGCACCCATTTATTATGACCGTATGGTGTCAGCACCCCATTCATTAGACCGTATGGGTGTCACACCACATTCATGTATGACCGGGATAGGTGTCAGCACCACATTCTGATGACCGGTAGGGGGGTCAGCGCCACAGTCATTATGATGGTATGGTTCCCAGCACCCCATCAGTATGCTGGGTTTGGTTTTCAGCACCACAGTCAAGTATGACTGGGATGGGTGCAGCACCAAGTCATGCATGACTGGGATGGTTTCGCACCACATCTGAAAGACGTAAGGGTGTCAGCACAATCATGTAGACTGGGGATGGGTGTCACAACACATTCTTGTTACTGGGATGGGGGTCACACCCCATTCCGTATGACCGGTATGGGTTCAGCACCACATTCATTATGACCGGTGGGGTCCCCAAACCCCAGTCATTATGACCGATGGTGCCACACCCGTCATGTATGACTGGTAGGGTGTCACACCCCAACAGTTGAAAAATATGGGTTCAGCACCACAGTCCCCCTGAAATTTGGGAGGGTGTCACACCACATTTTATGACTGGGATGGGGGTCGCACCCCAGTCATGTATGACCGGTATGGGTGCAGCACCACAAACGTATTCTTTATTGGTTCGCACCACAGTCATGTATGCGGGATGGTTGTCACCACCCAGTCTTATGACAGTATGGTGTCAGCACAACATCATGATGACTGGTATGGGTGTCAGCCCCAAGTCATGTAGACTAGATGGTTCTCAGCACCACAGTCAGTATCTGGGAAAGGTGTCAGCCCACAGTCATGTATGACTAGTATGGTTCAACACCACAGCATGTAAACTGTAGGGGGTCCACCACATCCCCTGTATGACTGGTAGGGGGTCGCACCACAGTCATGTATGACTGGATGGGTGTCAGCACCACAGTCATGAGACTGGTAGGGGGCAGCATACAGTCATGTATGCGGTATGGGTGTCAGCACCCCATCATGTATGACTGGGAGGGGTTTTAGCACCACAGTCAGTAGACGGTAAGGGTTTTCACCACCACAGCATTATGACTAGTATGGGGGTCAGCACCCCCAGTCATTATACTGGTATGGGGTCAGCACCACATCATGTTGATGTATGGTTTTTAGCACACAGTCATGTATGCTGGTATGGGTTTTTGCACCACATCAGTAATACGGTAGGGGGTTCCCCGCACCACATCATTATACAATGGGTTTCACACCACATCCCCTTAAGATGGTATGGGTTGTCACCACCACATCTTAGACTATATGGGTGTCCCCACCACAGTCATGATACTGGTTGGGGGGTCAGCCCCACAGCTGTATGACTAGTAGGTTCTCAGCTCACGTCTGTATGACGGTATGGGGGTCAGCACCACAGTCATGTTGACTAGTATGGGGCAGCACCCCAGTCATGTATGACTAGATGGGGGTCAGCACCACAGTCATGTATGACTAGATGGGTGGCCCAAGTCAGTATGACTAGTTGGGTGTCAGCACCCCCAGTCAGTATACTAGTAAGGGGGTCAGCACCACAGTCATGTATGACTGGTATGGGGGGCAGCACCCCAGTCATGTAGACTGTATGGGGGTCACACCACAGCATTAGACTAGTTGGGGGTCGCACCACAGTCTGTATGACTAGTTTGGGGGTCACACCACATCTTATGACAAATGGGTTTTCAGCACCACAGTCATTATGACTATATGGTTTTCACACCCAGTCATGTAGACGTATGGGGGTTTAGCACCACAGCAGATGACTGGTATGGGTGCAGCGGGTAGCCACCACGGCAGTCATTAATGAACACGGGGGGTTGAAGAATCTGGCTCCTTTTTTTAAAGGTTTCTAGTTCTCGTAGTGTAACATGGCATCATTTACACAAATTTCCCGAAAATTTCCAATACTTTCGGACACTTTTTATGCCGCCACAGGCTTCCCCCTCCCTGCCTTGTACATAAACTGTATACACTAAAAAGACAAGTTTTGAAGAATTTGACACATGTCAATACTCGGGATCTATTTGAAATTTCGCCACCATGGGTTTTTCATACTGGGGCTAAGTGAAGAAATTTTAAACAAAGGATGAGTGATCATCCCCTATCTGGAGTTTGGGGAAAAAAAAGCTGTAGTCCAATAAAGATATGATAACTAAAGGAGAAACATGAAAAAACAAATAGAAATATATAACCCCAAAAAAACATGATAATCACAATATAACATGCTAACCCAAAAAATTGGAAAACCCTAATAGAAGCAGGCAAAAAGGAAAAACCAAATTACTGTAAAATCTTAGAAAAGACAGAACGGGGGATAAAGAAGACATGTTAGTGTCTGCAAGACAGACAACAGGACCCAGGGTTGTAAGCAAGAGAACAAGGGAAAAAAGTGGAATTTCTTTGCTTTAAAATGTTTTTTTCAGGGGAATAATTTTTTAGAAAGGGGAAAAAATCAAAAAAAACCACCACGGGAAATTAAAAACAAATTGAGAGGACGCTGTTGAAACGAGACGCCACGACCTCACACAACCGCCACTCCACACACACCCCACACAACACCACACACAACACACACACGCTCTAAGACAGGGGGTGGGGCCTAGTAGCGACTAGCGAAAAGTAGGGGCCAGGGCAGCGAATCGACCCCGCAACCACAAATAGTAAGTACAAGTACGTGAATACACGATACATACACACACCCCTCTTCCCCTTTCTCTCCTCTCTCTCCTCTCTCTCTCTCTTAACATATAATCCTCTTCATCAGTTCCCTAAATTTTAAAAAACAAACTGCAGGCATTAACAGGAAGAGATTTAATCAGTCCAGGTGGGACATTAGGTGGGAAAATAGGTGGGATACATGGTACACTAGGTTTGCACCCGGGGGACACATGATAACAGGGGTACACTGGGGGGACCCCAGGGGGACACCAGGTGGGGACCCAGGGGGTACACTAGGTGGACAATATGGTACACAGGGGCACTCAGGCAGTACCAAGTGGTACAAGGGTTTTAAAACAGGTTTTTTTCATCATAGTACAACAGGTGGGACACTAGGTGGTACAGCAGGTGGACCCAACTGTGACAATAAAAACCTATGCCTCGACTGGAATATTTCTGTGTTGACGACTCCGTCAGATTAATTTAGATACGCAGCTGGTAAAATTTTTAAAATCTTTACTTCTATAAAACATTTTAAAATACTGGGAAAAGCTGAAAAAGGGACTGGGAATGTCCTTTGACACTAGGGAAGGGGGTACCTGACTAATCTGTAAAGAACTGGAGCTCCGGGTTTCCCAAACTACCTAACAACGCACCGATTGAGAGATGTGAGCAGAAACTAAAATAAACCAAGTGACAGCAGAGACCATCAACACAAAAAGAAACACTATGTCAAAACACGGTCCCAAAACTGATATCGGCTGGAACAAGTACAGAAAGGTTTAAGATGAAACCTGATCACACCCCCACGAAGCGCCAGATCCCCCCGGTGTGTGGCTAAAATACCCGCGGGCCCCCAACAGCAACAGCTTGGGTTTAAAAAGGCAAAAGAAAGAAGAAATACTAAGGTTTGGGGTTCGAGGCTTTGACAAGCCCCCAACAGGGGTTGTCAAGCCTCGTGCTTGTCAAACCACGAAGGCCAGCATTATAACACAAAGTTAAAAACTGGTAAAGTAGTATCTGTACTCACCTAATTGTCCCACCTAAGTGGGGTTGCAGGGGGGAAACAGCTCCGGGGCCCCCCCTTTACTGATCGCTACTAAAACCTCTCTCCCGCTTCCTGAGCTTTTTCAAACCTCGTTTTCAATATGTATGGTTTTTCCCGCCTCCACTACTTCACTTACTAGGCTATTCCACTTCCTGACGACTCTATGACTGAAGAAATACTTCCTTACATCCCTGTGACTCGTCTGAGTCTTCAGCTTCCAATTTTGACCCCTTGTTTCTGTGTCCCCTCTCTGGAACATCCTGCCTCTTTCCATCTTATCTATTCCACGCAGTATCTTGTATGTCGTTATCACGTCTCCCCTGACCTTTCTGTCCTCCAGTGTCGCCAGTACGATTTCCCTCAACCTTTCATCGTAGGACATTTCCCTGAGCTCGTGAACTAGCCTTGTTGCAAACCTTTGTACTTTCTCTAACTTCTTGACGTGCTTGACCAGGTATGGGTTCCAAAATGGTGCTGCATACTCCAGTATGGGCCTGATGTACACAGTGTACAGTGTCTTGAACGATTCCTTACTAAGGTATCGGAACGCTATTCTCAGGTTTGCCAGGAGCCCGTATGCTGCAGCAGTTATCTGGTTGATGTGTGCCTCCGGAGACATGCTCGGTGTTATGGTCACCCCAATATCTTTCTCCTTGAGCGAGGTTTGTAGTGTTTGTCCACTTACTCTATACTCTGTCTGCGGTCTTCTTTGCCCTTCCCCAATCTTCATGACTTTGCATTTGGCAGGGTTGACTTCGAGAAGCCAGTGTCTGGACCACGCGTTTAATCTTACGTGTTCACACACACACGCACACACACACACACGCACACACACACACACACACACACACACACACACCAGGAGCTGAGTCTCGATCCCTGCAACCACAATTAGGTGAGTACACACACACACACACACACACACACACACACACACACAAACACACACACACACACAAACACACACAAACAACACACACACACACACACACACACAAAACACACACACACACACACACACACACACACACACACACACACACACACACACACACACACACACACACACACACACACACAGGCCAGCTTGTGCAAAGTGCAACAGTAAGGTATGCAATTTTTAAAAGACTTCTGTGTGCAGCACAAAAGAAAACTCCTCGACAACTGTGACCAGTTGTGACCAGTTGTGATCAGCTGTGACTAGCTGTGATCAGCTGTGACCAGCTGTGATCAGCTGTGACCAGCTGTGACCATCTGTGACTAGCTGTGATCAGCTGTGACTAGCTGTGATCAGCTGTGACTAGCTGTGATCAGCTGTGACCAGCTGTGATCAGCTGTGACCAGCTGTGACCAGCTGTGACTAGCTGTGATCAGCTGTGACTAGCTGTGATCAGCTGTGACTAGCTGTGATCAGCTGTGACTAGATATAACCAGTCGCTCAGTGTAAAGCAGTGGTTCCCAAACTGGGGGTAAATTACCCCCTGGGGGTAATTTAACCATTTTTGGGGGGTAATGGAGGGTGACAGAAAAAAAGTTATGAATTCTGAAAATCAAGAAAACAATGCGGTACCCGGTATGAGGATTATTGTTAACTTTGTCTTAGTATATAAAGTTGTAAAGTAAACCTATTATAAGTAAGTAATAAAGTTAAACCAAATAACAATGAACATCAAAAACTAATATACAGTATTAGAAAAGAAGAAATATATAGCTAAGTGTGTGGAAACCCAAAAGTATTTTGACAAGTATGCTTCAGGACAAAAAGTCACTCAGTAGCCCAGATCGACCTGTCCTGTACGCGTCACTCACTTCCTGAGGCTGCCTCTATTTCACACTGTCAGTTTTATCTGTGAGCATCAGCCGAGGTAGACATAAGCTGGTATATATGTGTACTGCCCTGTGCAGTATATAGTTAGTATTTACCCACTGTTACTGTGAATTTGTAGCTATTATTAATTTTATATATAATGTATGTGTGGTTCTTACGTTTTCAATGGTTTTGCTAGGATTAGCAGAGTATGCGAGGCTGTATACGTTCACGTTTAGCCACATATATCAATAATAACAACATTTTGTGAAAGGGGTAACATGCTTTATGTGGCATGTTAAATTGGGTAACAAGCTGAAAAAGTTTGGGAACCACTGGTGTAGAGGTTTACAAAGTCGTGTTTCGCTCAGTGTAGAGGTTTACAAAGTCGTGTTTCGCTCAGTGTAGAGGTTTACAAAGTCGTGTTTCGCTCAGTGTAGAGGTTTACAAAGTCGTATTTCGCTCAGTGTAGAACTTGGCGAAAATTCTACTCAGTTTCGTCCTTATTTGCTCTTCTTGGCTCCTGTTTGTCCCTATCTGTTTTCTCCTGTTTCTTCCTCTCTGTTTTCTCCTATTCGTTCCCGTTTGCTCGTATTATGGAATTTAACGGCCTTGATGGATAAAACCGGAAGAAGGGGGTGGCCAGGTGCCCATTATGACCTCCAGATCCAAGGCACCGGAGCTATCATGCCAGTTTTATTCAGAATGTTATAATGTTTGACCGTCCACGTTTAACACAAATCTGGTACACCTGAATTTCTTGTATAAATCCGGGAGTGTTCTCGTGTTGTTTTATTGACATGTTTTGAAATCTGTAAATCTCGAATGTTGAATCTTGGATGTTGTACGTGTAAATCTTGAATCTTTTAAGTGTAAATCTTGAATCTTTTACGTGTAAATCTTGAATCTTTTAAGTGTAAATCTTGAATCTTTTAAGTGTAAATCTTGAATCTTTTACGTGTAAATCTTGAATCTTTTACGTGTAAATCTTGAATCTTTTACTTGTAAATCATGAATCTTTTACATGTAAATCTTGAATCTTTTACGTGTAAATCTTGAATCTTTTACGTGTAAATCTTGAATCTTTTACATGTAAATCTTGAATCTTTTACATGTAAATCTTGAATCTTTTACGTGTAAATCTTGAATATTTTACGTGTAAATCTTGAATCTTTTACGTGTAAATCTTTAATCCTTCACATGTAAATGTTTAATCTTTTACGTGTAAATCTTTAATCTTTTACGTGTAAATCTTTAATCTTTTACGTGTAAATTATGAATCTTTTACGTGTAAATCTTGACTCTTTTACTTGTAATTTTTGAATATTTTATATGTTAATCTTGAAGGTTACATATGTAAATCTTTCAACCTGTATATGTAAATCCTCAATTTATATTTGTAAATCCTGAGTTTTACACGTGTAAATCTTAAGTTTTATATATGGAAATTGTAAATTTTATGTTTGTGACTCTCAGAGAAGAAGCTGTAGAGTAGCCACTGATGGACTAATACTGACCTGTGACTGTGGAAGAGAAGCCTGGTATAAGTTGTGCACTCTGGAGGCAGTGCGAGTCTTCTCTCTGTGTGATGAACGTTCAGGATGGCAGACAGGCATGTCTTACCAGCTTACTGTGACTCTACTGTTTTGAACCTCTAAGGAGGCGTGCACACACATACACACACCCTAGAGGGCGGGGACCCAGGGGTCTGGAGGTCGAACCCAGGAGGGAGGAACCTGGGAGGGAAAACTGGGAGGTAGAGCTCACAAAAATGGAGGAAGAGTGGGGAAGGAAGCTAGCTGAGCTCGGCAGGGTAATGGAGGAGAGGATAGCTGAAGAGAGCAGGAAGTGGGGACTACAAGTCTTAGCAGCAGAAGATAAGATAAACTGCTTAGAAGAGGAGCTAAAAAACCTGAAACAGAATAGACAGACAAATGACAGCACAGGAATGACATCAGAGACTTCTATGCCAGTCACAGACGAGGGGGCTGTAGGGATTCAGGAAAAGATGAGTACAGGAAGGCCAAACGTGAAGCCTGCAGTCAATGCAGGAGACAAGACTTATGCAGAGACTCTAACAGTCAACTACAGTGGTAGGGAACAGCTGAGCAGGGAAGACAGTCCACTGAGCATAGGGGCTGCAGCAAGGGCAGGGGTTGAAGGCAGGAACGTCTCGATGGAAGGAGATAAAACACCTCAGAGAACACAAAGAGAGACACAGTGGGAGGAGGAGAGGGAGAGGTCAATGTTTGTCTATGGACTCCAAGAAGTTGAAGGGGAAACCTATGATGAAAGAATCCAGGGGGAGAAGAAAGCGATCGAAGGTATCTTGAAAGCAATAGGAGAGGGAGACATGACCCAGATGGCAAATTTTCGGAGAATTGGGTGGTTTGCACACAGAAGGAGACGGCCTGTCAAAGTAGTCTTCAAGGCAGAATCAGCTCGAACAGGGTCCTGCAGGAGAAAGCACGACTGAGGGACAATTCAGAGTACCAGAGCATGTACCTCGATCGCGACAGAACACAGGAGGAAAGGACGAGACTGAGAGAGAGGGTACAAAAACGAAAAGAGGAACGGGAGGCATCGATGAGGACGAGCAGAACCCAGACTCAGGTGGAAGGACAAATACACCCTACAGAGACACCCACAGAAGGACTCCAACCACAACAACCCCGAAGCAACTGGATAACCTCAACCAAATCCCGAACACTGTTCCCTCTGCCCCCACCCCCACCACATAACCCCACCCACACTGTGAAAACCCCAATGCCGATGAACAATCTCAACCAACACCCACACACTGTTCCCTCTGCCCCCACCCCCAACATCACAAGCCCCACTGCCACAGCAGCTCCCTATGGGCACTGTGCCCTCACCCCCCACCACAAATTCCACCCACACCACAAACCCCCATAACCCAACCAGGGCTCCCACCCCCCAACCCCAATATTCTCCCAGGTCCATCGTGTTAGACAAGAAGCTGAAGGTGTGGTACACAAACGCAGATGGAATAGCAAATAAATACGAGGAATGTCATGAAAGAATTAACGAGAAGTCCCCAGACATCAAAGCAGTCACAGAAACGAAACTCACTGAGGCAATAACATACGCAGTCTTCCCACCAGGATATCAGATCCTGAGGAAAGATAAAAGGAGCAGACGGGAGGAGGGGTTGCACTGCTCATAAAAAACCGATGGAATTTCGAGGAAATGGAGGGCATGGACGAGACTGGAGAAAGGGACTACATAGCAGGCACAATTCAATCTGGGGAACATAAGGTAGTCATTGCTGTGATGTATAACAGACCACAGAACTGCAGGAGGCCAAAAGAGGATTATGATGAGAACAACAGAGTGATGGTGGATACACTGGCTGAGGTGGCACGAAGAACTCAAACGTGCAGAGCAAAGTTACTGGTTATGGGTGATTTCAACCACAGGGAGATCGATTGGGAAAACCTGGAGCCCCATGGGGGCCCCAAAACATGGAGAGCCAAGATGATGGATGTGGTACTGGAAAATCTCATGCATCAACACATCAGGGACACTACCAGAAAGCGAGGGGAGGATGAACCAGCAAGACTGGACCTTGTGTTCACCCTGAGTGGCTCAGACATTGATGACATCACATACGAGAGGCCCCTCAGAGCTAGTGACCACGTAGTCCTGAGTTTTGATTACATAGTAGAGTTACAGGTGGAGAGGGTAACAGGAGTCGAATGGGAAAAGCCAAACTATAAAGGGGGGACTACACAGGTATGAGGAACTACCTGCGGGAGGTGCAGTGGGACAGAGAAATGGTAGGAAAGACAGTAAATGAAATGATGGAGTATGTAATAACAAAATGCAAGGAGGCAGAGGAAAGGTTTGTTCCAAAGGGCAACAGAAACAATGGGAAGACCAAAGCGAGTCCTTGGTTTACCCAAAGGTGCAGGCAGGCAAAAACTAAGTGCATTAGAGAATGGAAGAGGTATAGAAGGCAAAGGACTCAGGAAAACAAGGAGATCAGTCGAAGAGCCAGAAACGAATATGCACAGATAAGGAGGGAGGCCCAGCGACAGTACGAAAATGGCATAGCATCGAAACCCAGTTGCCAAGTGCTGTTTACCACATAGAAGAAGACGACTGTCAAAACCAGGTGATCAGGCTGAGGAAAGAAGGTGGAGAACTCACAAGAAACGATCAAGAGGTATGCGAAGACCTCAACAGGAGATTTAAGGAAGCATTCACAGTGGAGACAGGAAGGACTCTCGGAAGACAGGACAGAGTGGGACACCAACAGGGAATAGACCAACAGGTGCTGGACGATATGCACACAACTGAGGAGGAGGTGAAGAAGCTGCTAAGTGACCTTGATACCTCAAAGGCAATGAGACCGGACATCTCCCTGTGGGTCCTCAGGGAGGGAGCAGATATACTGTGTGTGCCATTAACCACAATCTTCAACACATCCATTGAAACTGGGCAACTACCTGAGGTATGGATGACCGCAAATGTAGTTCCCATTTTTTAAAAAAAAGAGACAAAAAAGAGGCACTAAATTACAGACAAGTGTCACTGACCTGTATAGTATGCAAAGTCATGGAGAAGATTATCAGGAGGAGAGTGGTGGAGCACCTGGAACGGAACAAGATTATAAACGATAACCTGCACGGATTCATGGAAGGCAAATCCTGTGTCAGAAACCTTCTGGAGTTCTATGACAAAATTACAGAGGTGCGACTCGAGAGAGAGGAGTGGGTTGATTGCATTTTCTTGGACTGCAAGAAGACCTTCGACACAGTTCCTCACAAGAGACTAGTGCAGAAACTAGAGGATCAGGTGCGTATAGCAGGAAGGGCACTGCAATGGATCAGAGAATACCTGACAGGGAGGCAATAACGAGTCATTGTACGGGATGAGGTATCACAGTGGGCATCTGTGACGAGCTGAGTCCCACAGGGGTCGGTCCTAGGACCAGTACTATTTATGGTATATATGAATGACATAATGGAAGTAATAGACTCAGAGGTGTCTCTGTTCACAGATGATGTGAAGTTAATGAGGAGAATTAAATCAGATGAGGACCATACAGGACTTCAAAGAGACCTGGACAGGCTGGACACGTGTTCCAGCAACTGGTTTCTTGAATTCAACCCTGCCAAATGCAAAGTCATGAAGATCGGAGAAGAGCAAAGAAGACCGCAGACAGAGTATAGACTAGGTGACCAAGGATTGCAAACCTCGCTCAAGGAGAAAGATCTTGGGGTGACCATAACACCGAGCATGTCTCCGGAGGCACACATCAACCAGATAACTTCTGCAGCATATGGGCGCCTGGCAAACCTGAGAATAGCGTTCCGATACCTTAGTAACGAATCGTTCAAGGCACTGTACACTGGGTACGTCAGGCCCATACTGGAGTATGCAGCTCCACTTTGGAACCCACACCTGGTCAAACACGTCAAGAAATTAGAGAAAGTGTAAAGGTTTGCAACAAGGCTAGTTCCGGAGCTCAGGGGTATGTCCGACAAAGAAAGGTTGAGGGAAATCGGACTGACTACATTGGAGGACAGGCGGGTCAGGGGAGACATGCTAAGGACATACAAAATACTGCGTGGAATAGATAAGGTAGACAGAGACAGGATGTTCCAGAGAGGAGACACAGAAACAAGGGGTCACAATTGAAAGCTGAAGACTCAGACGAGTCATAGGGATGTTATGAAGTGTTTTTTCAGTCATTGAGTCGTCAGGAAGTGGAATAGCCTAACAAGTGATGTAGTGGAGGCAGGAACCATACATAGCTTTAAGACGAGGTATGACAAAGCTCTTGAAGCAGATTGAGAGAGGACCTAGTAGCGATCAGTGAAGAGGCGGGGCCAGGAGCTATGAATCGACCCCTGCAACCACATATAGGTGAGTACACACACACACCAATGATATTAATGTTGCCAGTCAGTATATCGACACCACCACTCCACAGAATCAGCCCCCACATCACTTTACATCAAAACTCATCAGCGTTGCATCAAGGGGCAACATCAACCGCGTCATCAACAAATCATCAACTGTGTCATCAACATCTCATCAACTGCATCATCAGGACTCATCTTCAACTGTGTCATCAACAAGACTCATCAATCATCTTGAGTTCACCTTCTTAAAGTTAGTGTTGGTTTGCGCCTTAAGTTCATCTCAAGTGTTTGTTTAGCTTCTTAATTAAAGCAAGTGTCAAACACAATCTTAACTCTCTCTCTGTCTCCTCTCTCTCTCTCTCTCTCTCTCTCTCTCTCTCTCTCTCCTTTTCTATCACACACACACACACACATCATTTTTTAGCAATAACGAAAGAATAATGCAAGCAGGATATATACACGGAGAGTTGTGTGTATCAAGTGTACAGTGTATACACTGATAATTTGTTGCAAATAGTGTTTCGTAAACTAAAATATTCTTGACTGGTGGTGAACCAGTGACATGCTGCCTTAATGACCCTCGTGTGGTGACTGGTGGTGAACCAGTGACATGCTGCCTTGACCCTTACTGCTGTCTAACGTGACATCTAGACCTCTTGGTTGGTTGAACAAGTGACATGCGCCTTAATGACCCTCGTGTGGTGACTGGTGGTGAACAAGTGACATGCTGCCTTAATGACCCTCGTGTGGTGACTGGTGGTGAACAAGTGACATGCTGCCTTTAATGACCCTCGTGTGGTAAACTGGTGGTGAACAAGTGACATGCTGCCTTAATGACCCTCGTGTACTGACTGGTGGTGAACAAGTGACATGCTGCCTTAATGACCCTCGTGTGGTGACTGGTGGTGAACAAGTGACATGCTGCCTTAATGACCCTCGTGTGGTGACTGGTGGTGAACAAGTGACATGCTGCCTTAATGACCCTCGTGTACTGACTGGTGGTGAACAAGTGACATGCTGCCTTAATGACCCTCGTGTACTGACTGGTGGTGAACCAGTGACATGCTGCCTTAATGACCCTCGTGTGGTGACTGGTGGTGAACAAGTGACATGCTGCCTTAATGACCCTCGTGTGGTGACTGGTGGTGAACAAGTGACATGCTGCCTTAATGACCCTCGTGTGGTGACTGGTGGTGAACCAGTGACATGCTGCCTTAATGACCTCGTGTGGTGACTGGTGGTGAACAGTGACATGCTGCCTTAATGACCCTCGTGTGGTGACTGGTGTGAACAAGTGACATGCTGCCTTAATGACCCTCGTGTAGGTGATGGTGGTGAACAGGACATGCTGCCTTAATGACCTCGTGTAGTGACTGGTGGTGAACAGTGACATGCTGCTTAATGACCCTCGTGTGTGACTGGTGGTGAACAAAGTGACATGCTGCCTTAATGACCCTTCGTGTACTGGACTGGTGGTGAACAAGTGACATGCTGCCTTAATGACCCTCGTGTGTGATGGTGGTGAACCCAAGTGACATGCTTGCCTTAATGACCCTCGTGTGCTGACTGGTGGTGAACACAGTGACATGCTGCCTTAAGACCCTCGTGTACTGACTGGTGGTGAACAGTGACATGCTGCCTTAATGACCTCGTGTACTGACTGGTGGTGAACAAGTGACAATGCTGCTTATGACCCTCGTGTGTGACTGGTGGTGAACAAGTGACAAGCTGCTTTAATGACCTCGTGTATGACTGGTGGTGAACCAAGTGACAAGCTGCCTTAATGACCCTCGTGTACTGACTGGTGGTGAACCAGTGACATGCTGCCTTAATGACCCTCGTGTACGACTGGTGGTGAAACCAGTGACATGCTGCTTTAATGACCCTGTGTGGATGACTGGTGGTGAACAAGTGACAAGCTGCTTTAATGACCCTCGTGTACTGCTGGTGGTGAACAGTGACATAGCTGCTTTAATGACCCTCGTGTGGTGACTGGTGGTGAACCAGTGACATGCTGCCTTAATGACCCTCGTGTGGTGACTGGTGGTGAACAAGTGACATGCTGCCTTAATGACCCTCGTGTGGTGACTGGTGGTGAACAAGTGACATGCTGCCTTAATGACCCTCGTGTACTGACTGGTGGTGAACAAGTGACATGCTGCCTTAATGACCCTCGTGTACTGACTGGTGGTGAACAAGTGACATGCTGCCTTAATGACCCTCGTGTGGTGACTGGTGGTGAACAAGTGACATGCTGCCTTAATGACCCTCGTGTACTGACTGGTGGTGAACAAGTGACATGCTGCCTTAATGACCCTCGTGTACTGACTGGTGGTGAACAAGTGACATGCTGCCTTAATGACCCTCGTGTGGTGACTGGTGGTGAACAAGTGACATGCTGCCTTAATGACCCTCGTGTGGTGACTGGTGGTGAACAAGTGACATGCTGCCTTAATGACCCTCGTGTGGTGACTGGTGGTGAACAAGTGACATGCTGCCTTAATGACCCTCGTGTACTGACTGGTGGTGAACCAGTGACAAGCTGCTTTAATGACCCTCGTGTTGACTGGTGGTGAACAAGTGACAAGCTGCCTTAATGACCCTCGTGTACTGACTGGTGGTGAACCAGTGACATGCTCCCTTAATGACCCTCGTGTATGACTGGTGGTGAACAAGTGACATGCTGCCTTAATGACCCTCGTGTGGTGACTGGTGGTGAACAAGTGACATGCTGCCTAATGACCCTCGTGTGGTGACTGGTGGTGAACAAGTGACATGCTGCCTTAATGACCTCGTGTATGACTGGTGGTGAACAAGTGACATGCTGCCTTAATGACCCTCGTGTGGTGACTGGTGGTGAACAAGTGACATGCTGCTTTAATGACCCTCGTGTACTGACTGGTGGTGAACCAGTGACATGCTGCCTTAATGACCCTCGTGTGGTGACTGGTGGTGAACAAGTGACATGCTGCCTTAATGACCCTGTGTGGTGACTGGTGTGAACAAGTGACATGCTGCCTTAATGACCCTCGTGTACTGACTGGTGGTGAACAGTGACATGCTGCTTAATGACCCTCGTGTGGTGACTGGTGGTGAACAAGTGACATGCTGCCTTAATGACCCTCGTGTGGTGACTGGTGGTGAACAGTGACATGCTGCCTTAATGACCCTCGTGTGGTGACTGGTGGTGAACAAGTGACATGCTGCCTTAATGACCCTCGTGTACTGACTGGTGGTGAACCAGTGACAAGCTGCTTTAATGACCCTCGTGTGGTGACTGGTGGTGAACAAGTGACATGCTGCCTTAATGACCCTCGTGTGGTGACTGGTGGTGAACAGTGACATGCTGCTTTAATGACCCTCGTGTGGTGACTGGTGGTGAACAAGTGACATGCTGCCTTAATGACCCTCGTGTGGTGACTGGTGGTGAACAAGTGACATGCTGCCTTAATGACCCTCGTGTGGTGACTGGTGGTGAACAAGTGACATGCAGCCTTAATGACCCTCGTGTGGTGACTGGTGGTGAACCAGTGACAAGCTGCCTTAATGACCCTCGTGTGGTGACTGGTGGTGAACAAGTGACATGCTGCCTTAATGACCCTCGTGTGGTGACTGGTGGTGAACAAGTGACATGCTGCCTTAATGACCCTCGTGTGGTGACTGGTGGTGAACAAGTGACATGCTGCCTTAATGACCCTCGTGTGGTGACTGGTGGTGAACAAGTGACATGCAGCCTTAATGACTTTCGTGTGGTGACTGGTGGTGAACCAGTGACAAGCTGCCTTAATGACCCTCGTGTGGTGACTGGTGGTGAACAAGTGACATGCTGCCTTAATGACCCTCGTGTGGTGACTGGTGGTGAACAAGTGACATGCTGCCTTAATGACCCTCGTGTACTGACTGGTGGTGAACAAGTGACATGCTGCCTTAATGACCCTCGTGTGGTGACTGGTGGTGAACCAGTGACAAGCTGCCTTAATGACCCTCGTGTGGTGACTGGTGGTGAACAAGTGACATGCTGCCTTAATGACCCTCGTGTGGTGACTGGTGGTGAACAAGTGACATGCTGCCTTAATGACCTTCGTGTGGTGACTGGTGGTGAACCAGTGACAGTGCATGCCTTGCCTTAATGACCCTCGTGTGTGGTGACTGGTGGTGAACAAGTGACATGCTGCCTTAATGACCCTCGTGTCTGACTGGTGGTGAACAAGTGACATGCTGCCTTAATGACCTCGTGTATGACTGGTGGTGAACAAGTGACATGCTGCCTTAATGACCCTCGTGTGGTGACTGGTGGTGAACCAGTGACAAGCTGCCTTAATGACCCTCGTGTGGTGACTGGTGGTGAACCAGTGACAAGCTGCCTTAATGACCCTCGTGTGGTGACTGAGTGGTGAACCAGTGACATGCTGCCTTAATGACCCTCGTGTGATGACTGGTGGTAAACCCAGTGACATGCTGCCTTAATGACCCTCGTGTACTGACTGGTGGTGAACAGTGACAAGCTGCCTTAATGACCCTCGTGTGGTGACTGGTGGTGAACCAGTGACATGCTGCCTTAATGACCCTCGTGTGGTGACTGGTGGTGAACAAGTGACATGCTGCCTTAATGACCCTCGTGTGGTGACTGGTGGTGAACCAGTGACATGCTGCCTTAATGACCCTCGTGTGGTGACTGGTGGTGAACCAGTGACATGCTGCCTTAATGACCCTCGTGTGGTGACTGGTGGTGAACAAGTGACATGCTGCCTTAATGACCCTCGTGTACTGACTGGTGGTGAACCAGTGACAAGCTGCCTTAATGACCCTGTGTACTGACTGGTGGTGAACCAGTGAAAATGCTGCCTTAATGACCCTCGTGTGGTGACTGGTGGTGAACCAAGTGACATGCTGCCTTAATGACCCTCGTGTTGACTGTGGTGACAGTGACTGTGCTTAATGACCTGGTACTGATGTGGGAACCAGTGACAAGCTGCCTTAATGACCCTCGTGTGGTGACTGGTGGTGAACAAGTGACATGCTGCCTTAATGACCCTCGTGTGTGACTGGTGGTGAACAAGTGACAAGCTGCCTTAATGACCCTCGTGTGGTGACTGGTGGTGAACCAGTGACAAGCTGCCTTAATGACCCTCGTGTGGTGACTGGTGGTGAACAGTGACATGCTGCCTTAATGACCCTCGTGTGTGACTGGTGGTGAACCAGTGACATGCTGCCTTAATGACCCTCGTGTGGTGACTGGTGGTGAACAGTGACATGCTGCCTTAATGACCCTCGTGTGGTGACTGGTGGTGAACAAGTGACATGCTGCCTTAATGACCCTCGTGTGGTGACTGGTGGTGAACACAGTGACATGCTGCCTTAATGACCCTCGTGTGGTGAACTGGTGGTGAACCAGTGACATGCTGCCTTAATGACCCTCGTGTAGGTGACTGGTGGTGAACAAGTGACATGCTGCCTTAATGACCCTCGTGTACTGACTGGTGGTGAACCAGTGACATGCTGCCTTAATGACCCTCGTGTGGTGACTGGTGGTGAACAAGTGACATGCTGCCTTAATGACCCTCGTGTGGTGACTGGTGGTGAACACAGTGACATGCTGCCTTAATGACCCTCGTGTGGTGACTGGTGGTGAACAAGTGACATGCTGCCTTAATGACCCTCGTGTGGTGACTGGTGGTGAACAGTGACATGCTGCCTTAATGACCCTCGTGTGGTGACTGGTGGTGAACAAGTGACATGCTGCCTTAATGACCCTCGTGTGTGACTGGTGGTGAACAAGTGACATGCTGCCTTAATGACCCTCGTGTGGTGACTGGTGGTGAACAAGTGACATGCTGCCTTAATGACCCTCGTGTGGTGACTGGTGGTGAACAAGTGACATGCTGCCTTAATGACCCTCGTGTGGTGACTGGTGTGAAACAGTGACATGCAGCCTTAATGACCCTCGTGTGGTGACTGGTGGTGAACAAGTGACATGCTGCCTTAATGACCCTCGTGTACTGACTGATGGTGAACAAGTGACGTGCTGCCTTAATGACCCTCGTGTACTGACTGGTGGTGAACAAGTGACATGCTGCCTTAATGACCCTCGTGTACTGACTGGTGGTGAACAAGTGACATGCTGCCTTAATGACCCTCGTGTACTGACTGGTGGTGAACAAGTGACATGCTGCCTTAATGACCCTCGTGTACTGACTGGTGGTGAACAAGTGACATGCTGCCTTAAGACCCTCGTGTATGACTGGTGGTGAACAAGTGACATGCTGCCTTAATGACTCTCGTGTACTGACTGGTGGTGAACAAGTGACATGCTGCCTTAATGACCCTTGTGTATTGACTGGTGGTGAACAAGTGACATGCTGCCTTAATGACCCTCGTGTATGACTGGTGGTGAACAAGTGACATGCTGCCTTAATGACCCTCGTGTACTGACTGGTGGTGAACAAGTGACATGCTGCCTTAATGACCCTCGTGTACTGACTGGTGGTGAACAAGTGACATGCTGCCTTAAGGACCCTCGTGTACTGACTGGTGGTGAACAAGTGACATGCTGCCTTAATGACCCTCGTGTACTGACTGGTGGTGAACAAGTGACATGCTGCCTTAATGACCCTCGTGTACTGACTGGTGGTGAACAAGTGACATGCTGCCTTAATGACCCTCGTGTACTGACTGGTGGTGAACAAGTGACATGCTGCCTTAATGACCCTCGTGTACTGACTGGTGGTGAACAAGTGACATGCTGCCTTAATGACCCTCGTGTACTGACTGGTGGTGAACAGTGACATGCTGCCTTAATGACCCTCGTGTACTGACTGGTGGTGAACAAGTGACATGCTGCCTTAATGACCCTCGTGTACTGACTGGTGGTGAACAAGTGACATGCTGCCTTAATGACCCTCGTGTACTGACTGGTGGTAAACCCAGTGACATGCTGCCTTAATGACCCTCGTGTACTGACTGGTGGTGAACAAGTGACATGCTGCCTTAATGACCCTCGTGTGGTGACTGGTGGTGAACCAGTGACATGCTGCCTTAATGACCCTCGTGTACTGACTGGTGGTGAACAAGTGACATGCTGCCTTAATGACCCTCGTGTACTGACTGGTGGTGAACAAGTGACATGCTGCCTTAATGACCCTCGTGTACTGACTGGTGGTGAACAAGTGACATGCTGCCTTAATGACCCTCGTGTACTGACTGGTGGTGAACAAGTGACATGCTGCCTTAATGACCCTCGTGTGGTGACTGGTGGTGAACCAGTGACATGCTGCCTTAATGACCCTCGTGTACTGACTGGTGGTGAACAAGTGACATGCTGCCTTCACGCCCTCTCGTTACACATGTTTAACCTGACACATGTATACCCGTGTACACTTAACCTGGACACTGTTAACCCTTCACACATTACCCTTCACAGATATACCCCTTAACATTTACCCTGACCATTACCTTCAACTTGCCCCTTCACATTAACTTCACAGATTACCCTTCACACATTACCCTTTCCATTCAGGTTACCCTTCACACATTACCTTCACACATTACCCTTCACACATTACCCTTCACACATTACCCTTCACACATTACCCTTCACACATTACCCTTCACACATTACCCTTCACACATTACCCTTCACACATTACCATTCACACATTACCCTTCACACATTACCCTTCACACATTACCCTTCACACATTTCCCTTCACACATTACCCTTCACACATTACCCTTCACATCTACCCTTCACACATTAACCTTCACAGTATGTACCCTTCACACATTACCTTCACTAATTACCCTTGCACACATTACCCTTCACACAATTACCCTTACACAATTACCCTTCACCCATTTTCCATGTGCAATTACCCTTCACGCATTACCTTCACACATTACCTTCACACACTACCCTTCACACATTACCCTCACACACTACCCTTCAACAGTACCCTTCACACATTACCTTCCACATTACCCTTCACAATTACCCTTCACACTTACCCTTCACACACTACCCTTCAACAATTTGACCCTTCACTATTACCTTCACTCTATTATCCTGTGCACACAGTTACCCTTCAACACTTACCCTTCACACATTACCCTTCACTCATTACCCTTACACATTACTTTCACACATTACCCTTCACATACCCTTCACACAGTACCTTTCACATTACCCTTCACACTTACCTTACACATTTCCCTTCACACATTACCCTTCACTCATGTACTTCACGTTATCCTTCAACATACCGTTCACTCATACCTCTCTGCTTATACTTCACTCATTCACCTTCGCTCATTACCCTTCACTCATTATCCTTCACTCTTTACCTTTCGCTCATACCCTTCACTCATTATCCTTCACTCAATATCCTTCACACTAGTACCGTTCACTCAATTGCTCTTCTCTCATTATACCTCTATTACCTTCGCTCATTACCCTCACTCATTATCCTTCACACATGTACTTCACTATTACCCTTCACTCATATCCTTCACTCATTATCCTTCACACATGTGCCCTTCACTCGTTATCTTCACTCATTATCCTTCACTCATTATCCTTCACACATTACCTTCACTCATGTACCTTCACACATTACCCTTCACTCATTATCCTTCACACATTACGTTCACTCAATACCCTTCTCTCATTATACTTCACTCATTACCCTTCACTCATTACCCTTCTCTCATTATCTTCACTCATTACCATTCACACATTACCCTTCACTCATTACCCTTCACACATTACCCTTCACTCATTACCCTTCTCTCATTATCCTTCAATCATTACCATTCACACATTACCCTCACTCATTACCTTCACACATACCTTCCATCATTTACCTTCACACATTACCTTCACTCATTAACCCTTCACACATTAACCTTTCATCTACCTTTCACACATTACCCTTCATCATTATCTTTCACACATTTCCCTTCATACATTATGCTTCACTCATTACCTTCACTGATTACCTTCAATCATTACCATTCACACATTATCCCTTCACTCATTATCATTCACTCATTACCATTCACTCATTATCCTTCACTCATTATCCTTCACACATTACCCTTCACTCATTACCCTTCACTCATTATCCTTCACACATTACCCTTCACTCATTATCCTTCACTCATTATCCTTCACACATTACCCTTCATTCATTACCCTTCACGCATTACCATTCACACATTACCCTTCACACATTACCCTTCACTCATTAGCCTTCACATATTACCTTTCACTCATTATCCTTCACACATTACCCTTCACTCATTAGCCTTCACACATTACCTTTCACTCATTATCCTTCACACATTACCCTTCACTCATTACTCTTTACTCATTACCCTTCACTCATTACCCCTCATACATTCCTTCATTACCCTTCATCATTACCCTTCACTCATTACCCTTCATCATTACTCTCATCATTACCCTTCATTATTACCCTTCACTCAATACCCTTCATCATTATCCTTCACTCATTACCCTTCATCATTACCCTTCACTCATTACACTTCATTATTACCCTTCACTCATTACACATTATCATTACCCTTCATCACTACCTTTCATTACCCTTCATTCATTACTCTTTATGTTTAATGACATTGTTTGGTGATGCTTGCAGATCGGTGTTCAATGATAAATGTCTTCGGAGGCTTCTTACTTTATATGCAAAGTCGTGGTGGGTACACAGGCTTGTGTGTTGTGCCCATGGCCCGGTAGGGCCATGCCCACGAGGGAGAGAGCTAGTAGGCCTTCTTGACTGCTGCTAGGCTGCTGAGTGAGTGAGGCGTGTGGGACCAGCGTCCCAGTGACTTTTTGCTGGCCTAGAGGGCAGCACCTTAGTGCCGCAAAATATGAACCAAGTTGGCAGACAGCATAGGCTGTCTACATACACTCGGCCACCTACCTCGCGTCGAGGTTAAAAAAAACTCGGTTTTTCTCTCGTAGGAACAGGACACAGAACAAAATAAAAAACATGTATATATACATATGGACATGGAAAAAAAAACTTCCTACAGAGAGGGAAGAAAAAAACATGTGGGGTGTGCTAAACATCGTGGTCATAGGCAGTGAGCGTCGAGGGGCATCACTGCATGCCTTCCTGCGCCTGGACAGATACTGCAACACAGGAGACATGGCTGTGGCTGAGCTGTGACGTAACGGGGTACGGTCTCCTCTAGAACAGTGAAGCAGTCATCTTAGTAGTCACTGCAGGTTTCACTCAACCTGGGGCACGACATGCTGGTGCCCTCGAGTGAGGCGTCGACAAAACTCGGCAACTGGGCATGACTTCTTCTGGCAAGCGACTCAGGAGGACACTTCTCCACTGGTACTGTCGCTGGGCTGTCACTACCGGCAAGCGTGGAGTGAGTTGTAGAGCAAGTCGTGGCAGAGGCGACTGGGCGAAACATCTGGGAGTCGTAACATCATACACCAGACTGCAGTGAGCGAACTAGCAGTCAAAGTGACATCAACTTTGTGCAGGAGCTCACTGAAGCTTGTGACACGAGGCTGACACAGCGCCTGCCGACAGGGCCAACTGTGGCTTGACGAGTGTCATTCTCTCGGCAGTTGGAGTTATAGCAGAGGTTAGTCTAAGCGTCCCCAGACTTGTTTCTCTACATATAACTGCACTCTGAAGGTCTGAAGGTGAAGTGAAACAAATCTCGACGGGAATCGTAGCAGATACGATTCTGCAGAACATCTACGAGCGACGAGCATAGGAGCTTTCTGTACAAGGGGCTCATATGCTCAGGCTAACTAATATCAGCTGTCAAACGTGCTGGTCACACCGGGTGACTAAGTAATACAGTGGTGCTACTCAGGGGTCTGGCCGCAGACCACACTGGACACACGGAAAACTTTGCACACACCCACGGTACATGCGGTACAACATGGCTTAACTAGCAAATGATGCTTTTGTGCACAAAACTAACACTAAGCCATACACTAACATGTGAGAACACTGACTGAGAGGAATTAATTAACATGACATATATCTTCTCTCAATCTTTTCGACAATACTGACAAAATTACTGAAACACTCAATGTGACATCATGTGATGTCAGGCGTGACGTCACGAGGTGACGTCAGCACACATCTCGAGGTGACGTCAGGCAGACATCGTGAGGTCATGAAGTCGGGCAGCATCGTGGGTGATGTCGTGTGATGTGGGCAGCAGACCACAGCATGTGGCCTGGGACATCTGGCAACTCACGTGGCTCGTAGGTCCACGTGACTTCGTCCACACCCCACGTGGCGTCGGGATCCACGTGGTGTCGTGATCTACGTGGCATGCTAATCCACGTGGCATGCTGATCCACGTAGTTTCGAGTGGCCTTGGGCACTCGGATATACAGCTCTGGCAATGAATTCACACGAAAAACACAGCAGAGGGAGTGAGTACATAGTGGTGGATGGTAGTGTGGTGAGGTGTTAGTAGGGCGAACGTGGAGTGAGGCAAGGAACGGCCACTTCCTCATCTCCCACAAACACGGAGACACACACACTAGACGCAGAAATCACCACAAAACTCACCTCTGGCTTGCTGAAACAGCTGTGCTGAGCTGAACAACAGCAACATACAAGTGATGCTGAACACGTGACTTGAGAAACAGCGTGGGACGCTGTAGCGTGGGGTCACTGGGACGCCACTTACAATTCTCGAAGAAATTCGGTAAATTTCGGCTAGATCCTGCTTGTACCTGTGCCTGGATGCTGAAACGTGCAGAGACGACATCAGGATAACTCGTTGAGAGACAGATGCTTCTTGTATAGGGTGATAAAGTGAAGATGACTTCATTCCATTTCCTTCCTCTCTCCAGGAAAACACAACTGCTGCGACCACAACTTCCCACCAATGTGAACGAGTTTATTTTGGTGACTGAAAGCGGGGAGTAAACGATAGACGTCTTCGGAGGCTTCTTACTTTATTTGCAAAGTCGTGGTGGGTACACAGGCTTGTGTGTTGTGCCCATGGCCCGGTAGGGCCATGCCCACGAGGGAGAGAGCTAGTAGGCCTTCTTGACTGCTGCTAGGCCGCTGAGTGAGTGAGGGCGTGTGGGACCAGCGTCCCACTGACTTTGGGCTGGCCTAGAGGGCAGCACCTTAGTGCCGCGAAATATGAACTAAGCTGGCAGACAGCATAGGCTGTCTGTGCAGACAGTACAGGCTGTCTACATTTATCATTACTCTTCACTCATTACCCTTCATCATTACCCTTCATCATTACCCTTCATCATTACCCTTCACTCGTTAAACGTCATCATTACCCTTCATCATTACCATTAATTACCCTTCATCATTACCCTTCACTCATTGCCCTTCATTATTACCCTTCATTCATTACCCTGCATGATTACCCTTCACTCATTGCCCTTCATTATTACCCTTCATTCATTACCCTTCACTCATTACTCTTCATTACCCTTCATTACTCCTTATCATTACCTTTCATTATTGCCGTTCATCATTACCCTTCACTCATTACTCTTCACTCATTACCCTTCATCATTACCCTTCATTCATTACCTTTAATCATTACCCTTCATCATTACCCTTCATTCATTACACTTCACTAATTACAATTCATTATTATCCTTCATCATTACCCTTCATTCATTACACTTCACTAATTACAATTCATTATTATCCTTCATCATTACCCTTCATTCATTACACTTCACTAATTACAATTCATTATTATCCTTCATCATTACCCTTCATTCATTACACTTTACTAATTACAATTCATTATTACCCTTCATCATTACCCTTCATTCATTACACTTCACTAATTACAATTCATTATTATCCTTCATCATTACCCTTCATTCATTACACTTTACTAATTACATTTCATTATTACCCTTCATCATTACCCTTCATTCATTACACTTCACTAATTACAATTCATTATTACCCTTGATCATTACCCTTCACTCAGCTATCACTCAACCCCTCGTCCCTCAGGCAGGTTAAAGTAGATAGATTTTCACCTGTACTCATTACCTCATCTTACACTCAGCTACCAACCTGTACATACCGTCCAACCTGTACTATAGTAGCTTTACTACCAGCCCTCACTTACTACCAGTACCACCTGTACTACTAGTAGCTTTACTACCAGCACCACCTGTACTACCAGTACCACCTGTACTACTAGTAGCTTTACTACCAGCACCACCTGTACTACCAGTACCACCTGTACTACTAGTAGCTTTACTACCAGCACCACCTGTACTACCAGTACCACCTGTACTACTAGTAGCTTTACTACCAGCACCACCTGTACTACCAGTACTACCTGTACTACTAGTAGCTTTACTACCAGCACCACCTGTACTACCAGTACTACCTGTACTACTAGTAGCTTTACTACCAGCACCACCTGTACTACCAGTACTACCTGTACTACTAGTAGCTTTACTACCAGCACCACCTGTACTACCAGTACTACCTGTACTACTAGTAGCTTTACTACCAGCACCACCTGTACTACCAGTACCACCTGTACTACTATCACCACCTGTACTACCAGCACCACCTGTACTACCAGTACCACCTGTACTACTAGTAGCTTTACTTCCAGCACCACCTGTACTACTAGTAGCTTTACTACCAGCACCACCTGTACTACCAGTACTACCTGTACTACTAGTAGCTTTACTACCAGCACCACCTGTACTACCAGTACACCTTACTTTTACTACCAGCACCACCTGTACTACCAGCACCACCTGTACTACCAGCACCACTTGTACTACCAGTACCACCTTTACTACCAGTACTACCTGTACTACTAGTAGCTTTACTACCAGCACCACCTGTACTACCAGTACTACCTGTACTACTAGTAGCTTTACTACCAGCACCACCTGTACTACCAGTACTACCTGTACTACTAGTAGCTTTACTACCAGCACCACCTGTACTACCAGTACACCTGTACTACTAGTAGCTTTACTTCCAGCCCTTACCACCTGTATCGTACCAGCCTTACTACAGTACCCTGTACTACTAGTAGCTTTACTACCAGCACCACCTGTACTACCAGTAACTACCTGTACTACTAATAGCTTTACTACCAGCACCACCTGTACTACCAGTACCACCTGTACTATCACCACCTGTACTACCAGCACCACCTGTACTACCAGTACCACCTGTACTACTAGTAGCTTTACTTCCAGCACCACCTGTACTACCAGTACTACCTGTACTACTAGTAGCTTAACTACCAGCACCACCTGTACTACCAGTACTACCTGTACTACTAGTAGCTTTACTACCAGCACCACCTGTACTACCAGTACCACTTTTACTACCAGCACCACCTGTACTTCCAGCACCACCTTACACTAGTACTTACTACAGCACCACCTGTACTACCAGTACCACTACTGTTACTACTAGCACCACCTGTACTACCAGTACCACCTGTATACATAGCTTACTAGCACCACCTTACTACCAGTACCACTTGTACTACCAGCACCACCTGTACTACCAGCACCACCTGTACTACCAGCACCACCTTTACTACCAGCACCACCTGTACTTACCAGCACCATCTGTACTACTAGCACCACCTGTACTACTAGCACCACCTGTACTGTACTACCAGTACCACCTGCACTACTAGCACCACCTATACTATCAGTACCACCTGTACTATCAGCACCACCTGTACTACCAGCACCACCTGTACTACCAGCACCACCTGTACTACCAGCACCACCTGTACTACCAGCACCACCTGTACTACTAGACCATGTACTACACACCACCTGTACTACCAGTACCACCTGTACTACACATAACCAGTACCACCTGTACTACCAGCACCACCTGTACTACCAGTACCACCTCTATACAAGCACCACTGTACTACAGCACACCTGTACACCTCAACACTTATACAGTACCACCTGTACTACAGTACCACATGTACTATCAGCACCACCTGTACTACCAGCACCACCTGTACTACCAGCATCCACCCTGTACTATCAGCACCACCTGTACTACAGCACCACCTGTACTGCCAGTCACCACCTGTACATAGACACAGTATACCACCATCTGTACTACCAGCACCACCTGTACTACCAGTCATCCACCTCTGTCTACCAGCCCCCACCTCTACTACCAGCACCACCTGTACGTCCAGCACACACCTGTACTACAGTACCACCTACACCAGAACCACTTACTACAGTACTACCGCACCAGCACCACTTACTACCAGCACCACCTGTACTTCCAGACACCTGTACAACAGCACCACCTTACTACCAGCACCACCTGTACTACCAGACCACCTGCACTACCAGACACTAACCTGTACTACTAGACCACCTGCACTACCAGCACTACCTGTACTACCAGTACCACCTGCACTACCAGCACTACCTGTACTACCAGTACCACCTGCACTACCAGCACTACCTGTGCTACCAGCACTACCTGTACTACCAGCACTACCTGTACTACAAGCACTATCTGTACTACCAGCGCCACCTGTACTACCAGCACCACCTGTCCTACCAGCACCACCTGTACTACAAGCACTACCTGTACTACCAGCACCACCTCTACTTCCTGCACCACCTGTACTAACAGCACCACCTGTACTACCAGCACCACCTGTACTACCAGCACCACCTGTACTACCAGCACCACCTGTACTACCAGCACCACCTGTACTACCAACACCACCTGTACTACCAGCACCACCTGTACTACCAGCACCACCTGTGCTACCATCAATTATTCTGCTTATCTGTACCACCTATACTACATGTACCACCTATACTACATGTACCACCTGTCACCTGTTCTACCTAGCAGTGTACACACAGTGTGAGAAAAGTAGACCTTACTTATACTTAACAAGCAACTAAATAAAGTAATTACAGTAGGAATACAAGTACAGTCGTAGTAAAACACTATAAACACTACAAAATCACTACAATAACACAGTCTAGTAACTAGGTGAAGCTGTTACTACAGCATTTAACATTATTGCTCTGAGTTACAATTTCTTAGTACTTATTCAACAATATATTTGGTTAGAGAGAAAGGGATCTGATATTAAGATAAACTGGGGATGATACAAGATAATTGAGACTTGGGAATGCAATAAACTGGACCCATACTGAATCTTCATTTACAGTATCGAGTTCTTGGGAACAGGTGATTCCTAGGAGACCAGTTAGTTTGTAGCCACATGACCTAAGGTGACATCTCTCTCAGAGTTCTCACAATGAGCTCTTGGGTCTGTGCCCAACCAAGGCTTCACCAGTTTCTAGCTCTGCACCCGGGCAAAGCTCTCCTTTAAGTCCGCCTCTTAGCTAGGTTAGGTAAGGTTTTGCAAGAAACAGAAAAGTGTTTCCTGATGCAGGTCTCTCTTATAAAGACCCACAACTGCAGCTTTTGGTTATCTGACCGAGGCCTTGAGCTCGCTACCGGTCCACCCCTTTAAAAATTATGGGAAAAGATTCCTCTTAGCTAATTCCTCTGAGTTTATAAAAGGTCTCCCATCCCCTCCTCCCCCATAACTACTGACCCGAGGTCACCTACCTTGGGAACATCATTACGTGACCTGGAAATCCCTGCTAGAACCAGGGTGTGAAAGATAAGCAGCCGGCACTCCTATCTAGATTCTAGATTGAATCGCCGCCGTAGTCCCGGCCTGGGTCTTGTCCGTGAGGTGACCCGGTGACTCCTATCTCTAGTCACGGGTCATCATATGACTAAGACTCACGCGAGGAAACACTTGACCTGTTTCCTGACAAATCTTACCTAACCTAACCTGCTATCTTCACAAATGAGAGCTGGACACAAGTGTTGTTCCTGGAGCTTACAATGGCCTCCACACCCTCAGGTCACCACTGCGGTCACTACCAGGACACCTGCTCCCTCCTCTCTTTTTCAATTTCTCACAAACATCATATTAGATGGGCAGTGTCAAGGAACCACCTTTCATTATGTATTCTGCCTACTAGCACCATCTGCCATCATCTATTTTACCTATCAGCACCACCTGTCATCATCTATTCTACCTACCAGGGAAGACCTAGAGGGTGAGGTAGGTAGGTAGGAGATAGGGGAGGTTGTTAGGGGGGGTTAAGGCTAAATCACTCCTGACGGCTTTGGTACACCCACAACCAGACACACGAGCCGGTAACTGGTGGTGGCAGGTTATCAGACATCTACTCTACCTACAAGCACCCAGGAGTTAATTTTTCTCCATTAAATTATTAATATAAAAAACTACCTTGAAAGTTCCCGGAGAGCCGTACAGGCCCCTAGGTAACCTTGAGAAACCATGACAATGAATGAATTAACTGAATCATACTCCTGGAAATCAGCCACGATCATCACCAGGGTTCGACATTTAGGGTCCCCATCCACTGCATACAAAGACACTTCAGGCATTATTACGGACACAGGTACAGTCTAGTGGCTTGCAAACCTGGTTGTAACACGATAACTAAGGTAGAAACGAGGAAACAGCAAAAGGCAGCAGAGAGTACATATATTTCCTTTAGCAAACAGCAAGATATAATAAGCAAGATATGTACAGAAAGGGAATTTTGCAAGCAAAGAGACACAGTAAGAACAGTCTTTGACCAGACTTGGAGGTAAGTCTGCCAGTGTTGGTTCACAAGTGTCCAACATCTCTTCACAACTTTGGCGGCTTCCGTATGATTGGCTGGTTGAACCAAAGTGCTAGTATTGCATGGGGGACCCCGCTCGTCATAGCCTTAGCATCTAATTTGCTTGTCGGGAGGGCATGCCTATATGCGTGTGAGACATACTCTTAGCATGCTACAGCACCATCCACGAAGGGTAGGGAGAAAAGGCATCCTCTCTGATTACAGATACCTGAAGGACACAACCCAGGCGAGGAGCTGCATCCAAATGCCAAATTACACATGAAGCCTTGGATGATGATCAAAGGGATCTCCTTCATTCTTCTCCACAAAGACCTAAGCATAAGCTGGGTTGGAAGAGTATGCCGAACCCAGAAGAGGTACAACAAGCGGTCGAGCTCTTCACAGTGGAAATTAGGGAAAATTCACCATAGTCATCATAAGAGGCAAAGCCATATCCCAAACTGATGAACGGAAATTAGCAAACACAACGGGGAGTAGCTGACTGAAGAGTAGAGCTGGCACCAACATTCCAACAGGAAATGGCACATGCTGCATACAGGCGGAGCACTGCTCACTGGTCTGCCCCTCTAGTTTGGTGAGAAAGTACCTTGGGAATGTCTAGTACCCACCAAGCATTCACTCTGAGCTTCTTTATATGAAAGGCCCACGTCAGGAGATGATCCAAGACCGTCCCCAATACTACCACTTGCTGCTCATAAGGACCAAATCACTGAGTAGTAGGAGGGTAGGCTGTCGAACCCGTGACCAGGTACAATTAACAACCACTGTCTTTCGAGTAAAAAGAAAAGCCATACCACGGGTGGGGCTTAAACCCGCGGTTAGAGGGTCGTAAAACTCCAGACCGACGCGTTAGCCACTGGGCCAGCTGGCTGGTTAAGGAGTCGGTCTTGAGTTTTACGACTCTCTAACCGCGGGTTCAATCCCCACCAGTGGTTGGTTTGTTTGCAATCGTAACATTACGATTTCGTGAGTCATGATGTCGAGTAGAAAACTGGTAGCCTTTTCCAGGCAGGAGACTCTCAAGACATGAAGGAGTCTTGCAAAACCCTCCTTGATGTCACGAGCCAGCTGAACCAAGGGATCAGTCACAAACTGCAACCTCCTGCGGAAGTCAAACTACTCCGAAGAGATACAGCCTTTTGTCTAAATACAAGATGCGACGAACATTTAACATTCTCTCTAATAATTTGCAGATGCAGCTCAGAAAGATTGGGAGGTCTTGTCCTGCTTTTGGGAAAACCATAACCACAAAATACTGCCAGTTTTGGGAAAGCACTGCAACTGTCTAGATAAAATTAAATGTATCCAATAAAAACCCTGGAGGAGAAGAGAGAAGCCGCAACATGTCATAATGGACCCTATCGTTACCCTGAGCCGTGAAAGACGATGCTGACATGGCAGACGCAAATTCCTCTATCCCAAACAACAGATCACAAGCTCACAGGTGTCTTCCATATTGTATCAGGAGACAGTGGTTGAAGCTGCCAAAAAAAGAGAAGCCTAATCAAAGATGTTGGACACCTACACTCGATAGAGAAGGCTGGGCAGTGGACTCGGGGAGTACTTCCCAGATAATTTAATCTTATTCCATATCCATCAGGATGGAATGTTGGAGTTAACCTGTCGGATTCAGAACATATGACTAACACTGCTGTTCGCCCTATTTTGATGACTAACACCCGTTGGTATAACAGCTTATTAACCAGAGAATAGTGATCCATGAGGTGCAGATAGGATATACACTCAGTACTTGTTCCACCATGAACTGGCAGAGAGGACGCCGAACTACTTGACAGAGGAATGCTGACCTCCGCCGCCAACGCTATGTCGTCTTAACTTCCTGCACATCATGAAAATCACCATAGTCACCTGAGCCTCAGAGTTGACAGTCTGCAGCCACCAGCTCGCACCTCGAAGAGCAGACTGGAGGTGAGGATACCGCAGACTCCAACAGAGGAAAATGATCGCTGGCATATAAGTTCAAGAGAACAAACCACCTGAAGTCCAGATACACAGAACTGGAACGGAGAGGTCTGTGCCTTCGTATGAACGTTTTGATAGGTCAGAGATCCATCATTCAAGATGATAACATCCAAAGGAGTTAGTAAAGACCCCAAAAGAACACTCCTGTCCGGTACGGACTGCCCACAGAAGTTGGTGAGCATCAAAAATCACTCAGAAGGAAGAATGGGCAGGCTAGTTAACGTATTAGATCAGCAAGAGTAGAACGATCTTAAATTCGATCTAAAGGGAGGTACAAGGAGCACACTGTCAGGTCCTCCCTAAAACCTCACCAGGACCCCCAGAGCCTGCAGGGAGAAGCACAGTCAAATGGACAGCAGCCTTTGCACCCCCAGGAGAAGGTACACAGGTACAAGCTTGGAACCCAAGCTATAGTCTCGAAAAATAACACGAATGCCTTCAATATTGGGCTTAATTAATGCTCTGACAGTTCCATGACACAAGAGAATACATCCAGTCAAAAGAGGTTTAATTAGCAGCCTTCCTGGTAACGTCCATAAAGGAAATGCTACCAACAGAGTCGGTCTGTGCTATTTATGTGGTTTGGTTCCTGGTCACAGATTTATTTAACCTGTAAAGTATCAATCCTCCAATGGTCCAAAACAGTTGTAGTGGGGCAGGTCTTCCGGGGAGTATTTTTTTTCTGGTTTCTCAGAGGAAGGGGCTACTTTAAAAGTCTTGGGAACCAGACTTTTAAAGTAGGCTGTCAGACGACTGCTTCTGGAAGGGATCAATTGACTTTCCCTTCCTAGATGCTGAGTTCGGTGCACCATCCCGGCTAGACATATTTCTGTATATCTCATCCTTAAAGCCTAAGGACGTCCAAAATTCTTGTCCAGAGGCAGGTGACAGGAGCTTTTGAGTGTTCTAGTCCTTTGAATTTTGCTTTGGGTCTCTCCCATTGTCTGAGGACACAGAAGCAACCTTGGCCACAGCGCCCAACAGAGCCTATGAGAAGCGCGCTACCGGCCGCCACTTGCCAACTACTGTTGGATACAACTGAAGCCGCCGGGTCACCATCTGAAAAAGACCCGGGCCGAGACAAGAACCTACTGCATACATACCACAACAGGAGCCTAGTAAACATCAGTAGTCGTAACACCCTAAAACATTCGCCTGGTAAATATTGGTCACAACAGTTTGCAACACTCCCCTGACAAAGAGTGGCAGCAGCAACAGGAACAGCAGAAGCAACGGCAGTACTATCAACAGAAGCAATACTAGCAACAGCAGCACTAGCAGCAGCAGTAGAAACAGCAGGAGTACTAGCCACAGCAGTAAAAGCAGGAGTACTAGCAGCAGCAGTAGAAGCAGCAGCAGTACTAGCAGCAGCAATAAAAGCAGGAGTACTAGCAGCAGCGGTAGAAGCAGCAGCAGTACTAGCAGGAGCAATACTAGCAGCAGCAACACTAGCAGCAGCAGTAGAAGCAGCAGCAGTACTAGCAGCTGCAGTACTAGAAGCAGCAGTAGAAGCAGCAGTACTAGCAGCTGCAGTACTAGAAACAGCAGTAGAAGCAGCAGCAGTACGAGCAACAGCAGTACGAGCAGCAGCAGTACGAGCAGGAGCAGTACTAGCAGCAGCAGAACTAGCAGCAGCAGTACAAGCAACAGTAGTGCTAGCAGCAGCAGTACTAGCAGCAGCAGAATTAGCAGCAGCAGTAAAAGCAACAGTAGTACTAGCAGCAGCAGAATTAGCAGCAGCAGTAAAAGCAACAGTAGTACTAGCAGCAGCAGTGCGAGCAGTAGCAGCAGCAGTACTAGCAACAACAGAACTAGCAGCAGCAGTACGAGCAGCAACACTAGCAGCAGCAGCAGTACGAGCAACAGTAGTACTAGCAGCAGCAGTACGAGTAACAGTAGTACTAGCAGCAGCAGTACGAGCAGCAGCAGTACGAGCAACAGCCCTACTAGCAGCAGCAACACTAGCAGAAGACAACACCAACACTCGCCACTACACCAAACATGTAAACAATCAATAATTTTCTCCTGGACAATTGTTTTACAACAGCTGCAAGCTGAGAAAAAAAACACGCATTGTCATGTCTCTCCAAACATTCCAGAGCTGCGAGTTTTAAACAAGCGACACCAAACATTTTTTAAAAGTAGTTATGGTGAAGAAACAATAGCGGTTCCAGCAATGTTAGTTGGGCGGAAGGGCGGCTGAAACTGTCTTTACTAAGGACAGTTTAATCCATTCGAGACCCACTACTGCTGTTGTTGTTACTGATGTTGCTACTATTGTTGTCGTTGCTGGTGTTTTTGTTGCTACTGATGTTGCTGCTGCTGTAGTTGCTGATGCTGCTGTTGCTACTGCTGTTGATGCTGCTGTTGCTGTTATTATTGATCTTTCTACTGTTGGTGTTGTTGTTGCTGCTACTGTTTTGGCTACTGCCATTTCATTTCCTGTTGTTACTACGAGTCCTGCTACTACCGCTGCTATTACTGTTGGCATCGTTGTTGCTACTGCTGTTCTTATTGCTGCTGTTGTTTTGCTTCCGTTACGCTGCTGCTGTTGCCTATCTCACGGGGCCTGCCATTCTATTGCTATTTGCTGCCACTGTACGCCGTTGGTGCTACTGACGTTGGTGCTTTACTAATGACGTCGCTGTTTTCCTTGTATTGACGGCAGGGAAATACAGAGGAGAGGTTGCAAGTCACCAACAGTCTACACCAAGTTTTACCCAAATATTGTGCTTTAATGTATAAATATATATAGTGGAAAAGCTCTCTGCGGTACAATAATTCTACGTAGAAACCTCACCCCTCCCAAACTTTCTTCTGGCTGAGGAACAAACATTGCAGTGTATTATTGACAAACCAGCGCCCCGGTCCCCTCCCCCACACCCACTCGCGGCCACAATTGAAATCTTGCGTGCGCGTCTCACAAAAGGACTCGGGGCCGATTTTGAAGGGAAATGTATATAGATGCTTACTGGAGTCAAAAGTATTGGCTGTAGCTCATTCTCACACAGTACTTGACTCGTTAGCGCTGCGGTGAACTCTGTACTGATCGTTGTCACCCTGTGTAAGATTGTATAGTGGTTCTCCTGAAACTTATGAACGATGGGCGCCACTTGATCGGAATTCAATCAACTGCAAAAATTTCCTTCTCAGTAACGTAACAAATACCACAAATCTTCAACGGACATTCCACCTTGGTAACCATTAGACACTCCCCAATCTCTCCTACTCTGCCATTCACCCAGTCTCAGAATCTTAGATATCCCTACTTTCACCTTTAACCTAGTCGACTCACTGTCAAATTATTGTCGAGGTAACCCATAACCGCTGGCAGTACCTTTGCTCCGACCCTCAAGGCTCCACCCACAACTGTCTTCACTCATCCTGGAACATGGGTCCTGGACATACGTAAACAAAAAATCACGAGACTGAGCACACTTTCCTCAAACTCTTGTCCTGCTTAACAATGCTTATCAACTGGACACTATTACGAGCGCGAGTACTTTCACTGACCCTGCAGTACTTTCGCTAGACTTGTAGTGCTTTCACAAGACCTATAGTACTTTCACTGGCCCTGATGTGCTCTGCTGTGCACGATACCAGCAGACAGCGAGTCAGTAAAGCAATCAGAAATGTAGAATAAAATAAACACAAGAAGATTGTTTTGGTCGAGTATTTGTTCCCACCACCAGAAGGAATTTATGAATATTAACACTGTGTACAGTGGGTGAGGAACATTAAATCTAATAACAGTAAACAGAGTCTGAAGGACCTGAACCTGTCGACACTCTGGCTGCTACAGACAATGTGCAAGTTATCTCCAGGAAGATAACGTTCTAAAGGTCTGGCCTGCACCTACATGCCAGATACACACACACACACACACACACACACACACACACACACACACACACATACACACACACACACACACAGCTTCCCCATTCATTAACCTCCAACACTCATCCGTTACATTAATGTTATGAGAGCGCAGAATCATCCAACCAATTTTGAATTAATTCTCTTCATCCAAGGTGATCCACTTGATCTAAAGTGATACACGCTAATCCAGCATGATATAGTATGATCCACCTGGATCCACTCAGATTCTTCTCTTCCTTGAGACTCATACAGCCAGCGGATGAGTGTAGGAGACAGTGGTGGAGTGTGGGAGACTGTGGTGGAGTGTGGGAGACTGTGGTAGAGTGTGGGAGATAGTGGTAGAGTGTGGGAGACAGTGGTGGAGTGCGGGAGACTGTGGTAGAGTGTGGGAGATAGTGGTGAAGGAATGTAGGAGACTGTGGTGGAGTGTTGGAGACTGTGGTAGAGTGTGGGAGACAGTGATGGAAGAGTGTAGGAGACTGTGGGGGAATGTTTGAGACAGTGGTTGAGGAGTGTAGGAGACTGTGGTGGAGTGTGAAGACAGTGGAGGAGGAGTGTGGAACATAGAGGTGGAGGAGTGTGGGAGACAGTGGCGGAGGAGTGTGGAAGACAGTGGTGGAGTGTCAGACACAGAGGTGAAGTGTGGGAGACACTGGTGGAGGAGTGTGGGAGAGCAGTGGTGGAGGAGTGTGGGAGACAGAGGTGGAGGAGTGTGGGAGACAGTGGTGGAGTGTGGGAGACAGTGGTGGAGGAGTGTAAGAGACAGAGGTGGAGTGTTGGAGACTGTGGCGGAGTGCAGGAGACTGTGGTGGACTGTTGGAGATAGTGATGGAGTGTGCGAGACAGTGGTGGAGTGGAGAGACAGTGGTGGATTGTGGGAGACAGTGGTGGATTGTGGGAGACAGTGGTGGAGTGTGGGAGACAGTGGTGGAGTGTGGGAGACAGTGGTGGATTGTGGGAGACAGTGGTGGAGTGAGGGAGACATTGGTGGAGTGTGAGAGACAGTGATGGAGTGTGGGAGACAGTGATAGAGCGTGGGAGACAGTGGTGGAGTGTGGGAGACAGTGGTGGAGTGTGGGAGACAGTGGTGGATTGTGGGAGACAGTGGTGGAGTGTGGGAGACAGTGGTGGAGTGTGGGAGACAGTGGAGGAGTGTGGGAGACAGTGGTGGAGTGTGGGAGACAGTGGTGGAGTGTGGAAGACAGGGGTTGGAGTGTGGGAGACAGTGGTGAAATGTGGGAGACAGTGGTGGAGTGTGGGAGACAATGGTGGAGTGTGGGAGACAGTGGAGGAGTGTGGGAGACAGTGGTGGAGTATGGGAGACAGTGGTGGAGTGCGGGAGACAGTGGTGTGAGTGTGGGAGACAGTGGTGGAGTGTGAGAGACAGTGGTGGAGTGTGGGAGACAGTGCTGGAGTGTGGGAGACAGTAGTGGAGTCTGGGTGACAGTGCTGGAGTGTTAGAGACAGTGGTGGAGTGTGGGAGACAGTGGTGGAGTGTGGGAGACAGTGGTGGAGTGCGGGAGACAGTGGTGGAGTGTGGGAGACAGTGCTGGAGTGTGAGTGACAGTGGTGGAGTGTGGGAGACAGTGCTAGAGTGTGGGAGACAGTGCTGGAATGTGGGAGACAGTGGTGGAGTGTGGGATACAGTGGTGGAGTGTGGGAGACAATGGTGGATTGTGGGAGACAGTGGTGGAATGTGGGAGACATTGATGGAGTGTGGGAGACAGTGCTGGAGTGTGGGAGACAGTGGTGAAGTCTGGGTGACAGTGGTGGAGTGTGAGAGACAGTGGTGGAGTATGGGAGACAGTGGTGGAGTGTGGGAGACAGTGTTGGAGTGCGGGAGACAGTGGTGGAGTGTGGGAGACAGTGGAGTGCGGGAGACAGTGGTGGAGAGTGGGAGACAGTGCTAGAGTGTGGGAGATAGTGGTGGAGTGTGGGAGACAGTGGTAGAATGTGGGAAAACAGTGGTGGAGTGTGGGAGACAGTGGTGGAGTGTGGGAGACAGTGGTGGAGTGTGGGAGACAGTGGTAGAATGTGGGAGACATTGATGGAGTGTGGGAGGACAGTGGTGGAGTGTGGGAGACAGTGGTGGAGTCTGGGTGACAGTGGTGGAGTGTGAGAGACAGTAGTGGAGTGTTGGAGACAGTGGTGGAGTGTGGGATTACAGTGGTGGAGTGTGGGAGACAGTGTTGGAGTGTTGGAGACAGTGGTGGAGTGTGGGAAACAGTGGCGGAGTGTGGAATACAGTGGTGGAGTGTGGGAGGCAGTGGTGGAGTGTTATGGACAGGGTGGAGTGTGGGAGACAGTGGTGGAGTGTGGGAGACAGTGATGGAGTGTAGGAGACATTGATGGAGTGTGGGAGACAGTGGTGGAGTGTTGGAGACAGTGGTGGAGTGTGGGAGACAGTGATGGAGTGTGGGAGACAGTGGTGGAGTGTGGGAGACAGTGGTGAGTGTGGGAGACATTGATGGAGTGTGGGAGACAATGATGGAGTGTAGGAGACAGTGATGGAGTGTGGGAGACAGTGATGGAGTGTGGGAGACAGTGATGGAGTGTGGGAGACAGTGATGGAGTGTGGGAGACAGTGATGGAGTGTGGGAGACAGTGATGGAGTGTGGGAGACAGTGATGGAGTGTGGGAGACAGTGGTGGAGTGTGGGAGCAGTGATGGAGTGTGGGAGACAGTGATGGAGTGTGGGAGACAGTGATGGAGTGTGGAGGACAGTGGTTGGAGTATGGGATACAGTGGTGGAGTGTGGGAGACAGTGTTGGAGTGTTGGAGACGTGGTGGAGTGTGGGAAAGTGGAGGAGTGTGGAATACAGTGGTGGAGTGTGGGAGGCAGTGGTGGAGTGTTATAGACAGTGGTGGAGTGTGGGAGACAGTGGTGGAGTGTGGGAGACAGTGATGGAGTGTAGGAGACATTGATGGAGTGTGGGAGACAGCGGTGGAGTGTTGGAGACAGTGGTGGAGTGTGGGAGACAGTGATGGAGTGTGGGAGACAGTGGTGGAGTGTGGGAGACAGTGGTGGAGTGTGGGAGACATTGATGGAGTGTGGGAGACAATGATGGAGTGTAGGAGACAGTGATGGAGTGTGGGAGACAGTGATGGAGTGTGGGAGACAGTGATGGAGTGTGGGAGACAGTGATGGAGTGTGGGAGACAGTGGTGGAGTGTGGGAGACAGTGGTGGAGTGTGGGAGACAGTGATGGAGTGTGGGAGACTGTGGTGGAGTGTGGGAGACAGTGGTGGAGTGTGGGAGACAGTGGTGGAGTGTGGGAGACAGTGGTGGAGTGTGGGAGACAGTGATGGAGTGTGGGAGACAGTGGTGGAGTGTGGGAGACAGTGATGGAGTGTGGGAGACAGTGGTGGAGTGTGGGAGACAGTGGTGGAGTGTGGGAGACAGTGGTGGAGTGTGGGAGACAGTGGTGGAGTGTGGGAGACATTGATGGAGTGTGGAGACAATGATGGAGTGTAGGAGACAGTGATGGAGTGTGGGAGACAGTGATGGAGTGTGGGAGACAGTGATGGAGTGTGGGAGACAGTGATGGAGTGTGGGAGACAGTGATGGAGTGTGGGAGACAGTGATGGAGTAGTGGGAGACAGTGATGGAGTGTGGGAGACAGTGGTGGAGTGTGGGAGACAGTGGTGGAGTGTGGGAGACAGTGATAGAGCGTGGGAGACAGTGGTGGAGTGTGGGAGACAGTGGTGGAGTGTCAGACACAGAGGTGAAGTGTGGGAGACACTGGTGGAGGAGTGTGGGAGACAGTGGTGGAGGAGTGTGGGAGACAGAGGTGGAGGAGTGTGGGAGACAGTGGTGGAGTGTGGGAGACAGTGGTGGAGGAGTGTAAGAGACAGAGGTGGAGTGTTGGAGACTGTGGTGGAGTGCAGGAGACTGTGGTGGACTGTTGGAGATAGTGATGGAGTGTGCGAGACAGTGGTGGAGTGGAGAGACAGTGGTGGATTGTGGGAGACAGTGGTGGATTGTGGGAGACAGTGGTGGAGTGTGGGAGACAGTGGTGGAGTGTGGGAGACAGTGGTGGATTGTGGGAGACAGTGGTGGAGTGTGGAAGACAGTGGTGGAGTGTGGGAGACAGTGGTGAAATGTGGGAGACAGTGGTGGAGTGTGGGAGACAATGGTGGAGTGTGGGGACAGTGGAGGAGTGTGGGAGACAGTGGTGGAGTATGGGAGACAGTGGTGGAGTGGGGAGACAGTGGTGGAGTGTGGGAGACAGTGGTGGAGTGTGAGAGACAGTGGTGGGTGTGGGAGACAGTGCTGGAGTGTGGGAGACAGTAGTGGAGTCTGGGTGACAGTGCTGGAGTGTTAGAGACAGTGGTGGAGTGTGGGAGACAGTGGTGGAGTGTGGGAGACAGTGGTGGAGTGCGGGAGACAGTGGTGGAGTGTGGGAGACAGTGCTGGAGTGTGAGAGACAGTGGTGGAGTGTGGGAGACAGTGCTAGAGTGTGGGAGACAGTGCTGGAATGTGGGAGACAGTGGTGGAGTGTGGGATACAGTGGTGGAGTGTGGGAGACAATGGTGGATTGTGGGAGACAGTGGTGGAATGTGGGAGACATTGATGGAGTGTGGGAGACAGTGCTGGAGTGTGGGAGACAGTGGTGAAGTCTGGGTGACAGTGGTGGAGTGTGAGAGACAGAGGTGGAGTATGGGAGACAGTGGTGGAGTGTGGGAGACAGTGTTGGAGTGCGGGAGACAGTGGTGGAGTGTGGGAGACAGTGGAGTGCGGGAGACAGTGGTGGAGAGTGGAGGAGACAGTGCTAGAGTGTGGGAGACAGTGGTGGAGTGTGGGAGACAGTGGTAGAATGTTGGGAAACAGTGGTGGAGTGTGGGAGACAGTGGTGGAGTGTGGGAGACAGTGGTGGAGTGTGGGAGACAGTGGTAGAATTGTGGAGACATTGATGGAGTGTGGGAGACAGTGGTGGAGTGTGGGAGACAGTGGTGGAGTCTGGGTGACAGTGGTGGAGTGTGAGAGACAGTAGTGGAGTGTTGGAGACAGTGGTGGAGTGTGGGATACAGTGGTGGAGTGTGGGAGACACTGTTGGAGTGTTGGAGACAGTGGTGGAGTGTGGGAAACAGTGGCGGAGTGTGGAATACAGTGGTGGAGTGTGGGAGGCAGTGGTGGATTGTTATGGACAGTGGTGGAGTGTGGGAGACAGTGGTGGAGTGTGGGAGACAGTGATGGAGTGTAGGAGACATTGATGGAGTGTGGGAGACAGTGGTGGAGTGTTGGAGACAGTGGTGGAGTGTGGGAGACAGTGATGGAGTGTGGGAGACAGTGGTGGAGTGTGGGAGACAGTGGTGGAGTGTGGGAGACATTGATGGAGTGTGGGAGACAATGTGGAGTGTAGGAGACAGTGATGGAGTGTGGGAGACAGTGATGGAGTGTGGGAGACAGTGATGGAGTGTGGGAGACAGTGATGGAGTGTGGGAGACAGTGATGGAGTGTGGGAGACAGTGATGGAGTGTGGGAGACAGTGATGGAGTGTGGGAGACAGTGGTGGAGTGTGGGAGACATGGTGGGTGTGGAGACAGTGGTGGAGTATGGGATACAGTGGTGGAGTGTGGGAGACAGTGTTGGAGTGTTGGAGACAGTGGTGGAGTGTGGGAAACAGTGGAGGAGTGTGGAATACAGTGTGAGTGTGGGAGGCAGTGGTGGAGTGTTATAGACAGTGGTGGAGTGTGGGAGACAGTGGTGGAGTGTGGGAGACAGTGATGGAGTGTAGGAGACATTGATGGAGTGTGGGAGACAGCGGTGGAGTGTTGGAGACAGTGGTGGAGTGTGGGAGACAGTGATGGAGTGTGGGAGGACAGTGGTGGAGTGTGGGAGACAGTGGTGGAGTGTGGGAGACATTGATGGAGTGTGGGAGACAATGATGGAGTGTAGGAGACAGTGATGGAGTGTGGGAGACAGTGATGGAGTGTGGGAGACAGTGATGGAGTGTGGGAGACAGTGATGGAGTGTGGGAGACAGTGGTGGAGTGTGGGAGACAGTGGTGGAGTGTGGGAGACAGTGAGGAGTGTGGGAGACTGTGGTGGAGTGTGGGAGACAGTGGTGGAGTGTGGGAGACAGTGGTGGAGTGTGGGAGACAGTGGTGGAGTGTGGGAGACAGTGATGGAGTGTGGGAGACAGTGGTGGAGTGTGGGAGACAGCGATGGAGTGTGGGAGACAGTGGTGGAGTGTGGGAGACAGTGGTGGAGTGTGGGAGACATTGATGGAGTGTGGGAGACAGTGATGGAGTGTGGGAGACAGTGATGGAGTGTGGGAGACATTGATGGAGTGTGGGAGACAGTGATGGAGTGTGGGAGACAGTGATGGAGTGTGGGAGACAGTGGTGGAGTGTGGGAGACAGTGGTGGAGTGTGAGAGACAGTGATGGAGTGTGGGAGACAGTGATGGAGTGTGGGAGACAGTGGTGGAGTGTGGGAGACAGTGGTGGAGTGTGGGAGACAGTGGTGGAGTGTGGGAGACAGTGGTGGAGTGTGGGAGACAGTGGTGGAGTGTGGGAGACAGTGGTGGAGTGTGGGAGACAGTGGTGGAGTGTGGGAGACAGTGGTGGAGTGTGGGAGACAGTGATGGAGTGTGGGAGACAGTGGTGGAGTGTGGGAGACAGTGGTTGAGTGTGGGAGACAGTGGTGGAGTGTGGGAGACAGTGGTGGAGTGTGGGAGACAGTGGTGGAGTGTGGGAGACAGTGGTGGAGTGTGGGAGACAGTGGTGGAGTGTGGGAGACAGTGGTGGAGTGTGGGAGACAGTGGTGGAGTGTGGGAGACAGTGGTGGAGTGTGGGAGACAGTGGTGGAGTGTGGGAGACAGTGGTGGAGTGTGGGAGACAGTGGTGGAGTGTGGGAGACAGTGGTGGAGTGTGGGAGACAGTGGTGGAGTGTGGGAGACAGCGGTGGAGTGTGGGAGACAGTGGTGGAGTGTGGGAGACAGTGATGGAGTGTGGGAGACAGTGGTGGAGTGTGGGAGACAGTGGTGGAGTGTGGGAGACAGTGGTGGAGTGTGGGAGACAGTGGTGGAGTGTGGGAGACAGTGGTGGAGTGTGGGAGACAGTGGTGGAGTGTGGGAGACAGTGGTGGAGTGTGGGTGACAGTGGTGGAGTGTGGGAGACAGTGGTGGAGTGTGGGAGACAGTGGTGGAGTGTGGGAGACAGTGGTGGAGTGTGGGAGACAGTGGTGGAGTGTGGGAGACAGTGGTGGAGTGTGGGAGACAGTGGTGGAGTGTGGGAGACGGAGATACTATCCGGGATTTTAACTCTGCAGTACTTACTGTCTGGGGTCTCGGTTTTATAATTACCAGCTGTGGGGGTCTTTATGCTTTACCAGCTGTGGAGCTTTATCTTTTATAATTACCAGCTGTGGGGTCTTCATTCTTTTTTATTACCAGCTGTAGGGGTCTTTATGCTTTGTTACCAGTTGTGAGGTTTTTATGCTTATTACCAGCTGCGGGGGCCTTTATGATCTACAATTACCAGCTGTGGAGGTCTTCACTCATTATTACCAGCTGCGGTAATCTTCATTATTTATTACCATCTGCGAGAGTCTTCTGTCTTTGTTACCAGCTGCGGGAGTCTTCACTGTTTATTATTACCAGCTGTAGGGATCTTCACTATTACCAGCTGACTGCTGGGAGTCTTTACGAAGACAAAGACACAAGATATAGAAGGATTTATTGTGTCACTTACACTGTGCAGAATTTTATCCACCCATGCAGAGGTAGATGTTTACTCAAGGGCAATAGAAATAATGAGAAGGCCAGGACGAGCCCAGAACTAAGTGCGCTAGAGAATGGAAGAAGTATAGAGGGCAAAGAACCCAGGAAAATAAGGAGATTAGTCGAAGAGATAAGGAGGGTTGCCCACCGACAATACGAAAATAACATAGCAGCGAAAGCCAAGTCTAACCCGAAGCTGTTGTGCAGTCACATCCGGAGGAAATCAACACTCAAAGACCAGGTAATCAGGCTGAGGAAGGAAGGAGGGAGTTTACAAGAAACGAGTCAGAAGTATGTGAGGAGCTCAACAAGAGATTTAAAGAAGTATTTATAGGGGAGACAGAAAGGACTCCAAGAAAGCTGGAGTGGTGGGGTACACCAGCAGGTGCTGGAAACATTACATACAACCGAGGAGGAAGTGAAGAGGCTGCTAAGTGAACTAGATGCCTCAAAGGCGATGGGGCCGGAAAACATCTCTCCGTGGGTCCTGAGAGAGGGAGCAGAGGCGCTCTGAGTACCACTAACAACAACAACAATCTTCAACACATAAATCGAAACAGAGCGACTACCTGAGGTATGAAAGACAGGAAATGTAGTCCTGACATGTATAGTCATGGAAAAGATTATCATTATATGAGGGGTGGAGCACCTAGAGAGGAATGAGCTTATTCACGCCTACCAGCACGATTTCAGAGAAGGGAAATCCTGTGTCACAAACCTACTGGAGTTCTATGACAAGGTGATGCGGTAAGGCAAAAGAGAGAGAGAGGGCGGAGAGTTGGTAGATTGCGTTTTCTTGGACTGTAAGAAGGCTTTTGACAAAGTTTAACACAAGAGATTACTGCAAAAGTTGGAGGACCAGAGAAGGCACTGCAATGGATCAGAGAATACCTGACAGGAAGGCAACAGGTAGTCATGGTACGTAACGAGGAGGTGTCAGAGTGGGCGCCTGTGACAAACGGGGTTCCTAGGATCAGTTCTGTTTCTGGTATATGTGAATGAGATGCCATAAGGGATAGACTGAGATGTGTCCCTGTCTGCAGACGATGAGAAGAATTCAATCGGACGAGGATTAGGCAGGACTACCAAGGGGTCTGGACAGGCTGCAAGCCTAGCCCAGCAACTAGCTCCTAGAGTTTAGCCCCACCAAGTGCAGTCATGAAGATCGGGGAAGGTAAAAGAAGATCGAAGACAGAGCACAGTCTAGGGGGTCCAAAGACTGCAAACCTCACTCAAGGAAAAGGATCTTAGGGTGAGCATAATAGCGAGTACATGAGAGACGCAAATCAACCAAATAACTGTTGCAGCATATGGGCGCCTGGCAAAACTAAGAATAGCGTTCCAAAACCTCAGTTAGGAATCATTAAGGATTCTGTACACAGTGTACGTCAGGCCCATACTAGACGGACAGCTGAGACAGTAGGTATCAAGGACAGCTGAGGCAGTAGGTATCACAGACAGCTGAGACAGGAGGCATCACAGACAGCTGAGGCAGTAGGCATCGCAGACAGCTAAGGCAGTAGGCATCACGGATAGCTGAGGCAGTAGGTATCATAGACAGCTGAGGCAGTAGACATAACGGACAGCTGAGGCAGTAGGTGTCACAGACAGCTGAGGCAGGAGGCATCACAGACAGCTGAGGCAGGAGGCATCACAGACAGCTAAGGTAGGAGGCATCACAGACAGCTAAGGCAGTAGACATAACGGACAGCTGAGGCAGTAGGTGTCACAGACAGCTGAGGCAGGAGGCATCACAGACAGCTGAGGTAGGAGGCATTACAGACAGCTGAGGCTGGAGGCATTACAGACAGCTGAGGCAGAAGGCGTCACAAACAGCTGAGGCTGGAGGCATCACAGACAGCTGAGGCAGGAGGCATCACAGACAGCTGAGGTAGGAGGCATTACAGACAGCTGAGGCAGAAGGCGTCACAAACAGCTGAGGCTGGAGGCATCACAGACAGCTGAGGTAGGAGGCATCACAGACAGCTGAGGCAGGAGGCATCACAGACAGCTGAGGTAGGAGGCATTACAGACAGCTGAGGCTGGAGGCATTACAGACAGCTGAGGCAGAAGGCGTCACAAACAGCTGAGGCAGAAGGCGTCACAGACAGCTGAGGTAGGAGGCATTACAGACAGCTGAGGCAGAAGGCGTCACAAACAGCTGAGGCTGGAGGCATCACAGACAGCTGAGGCAGGAGGCATCACAGACAGCTGAGGTAGGAGGCATCACAGACAACTGAGGCTGGAGGCATTACAGACAGCTGAGGGAAGAGGCGTCACGAACAGCTGAGGCAGGAGGCATCACAGACAGCTGAGGCAGCTGCTCACAGTTCAGTGGTGCTCCTCTAAATTTAAGCGCATGCATAAAAACAAATGAACGCTGCGTTGTAGCGGGAGTATCGAAGCTCTTTCTCTCTCTCTCTCTCTCTCTCTCTCTCTCTCTCTCTCTCTCTCTCTCTCTCTCTCTCTCTCTCTCTCTCTCTTCGCTCTCTCTTTCATGTCACAATGCACAGACAGAGGTGAGGTAACGAGAGAAACAAAGTATCAGCACTGTTTGATAGTGTAACATTCACAGTCAACCCTTGCATGTTTAACGCTTCATAAACGATAATAATAATAATAATAATAATAATAATAATAATAATAATTAATAATAATAATAATAATAATATATAATAATTATTATTATTATTATTAATTATTATTATTATTATTATTATTATTATTTTAGGTGAAGGAAGAGTGAAGGCTCGTTCCTCCGTCACGTGCGACTGAACAAACACCAAATAACTTCATTTACCAGTTTTTTTCCAGTGTGTCAAGACAGGTAAAAAAATAGTTGTCTATATCAAAATTTGGCAAGTGGTTGAAATATACAGAGAAGGACAAGCGACACAAGTTCCAGACATGCATGTCTGGAACTTGTGTCTATGTCTTCATAAATTTCTGTAACCAGTGTCTGTGTCTTCATGAATGTCTGGAGCCTGTGTCTGTGTGTTCATGCATATCTGTAACACGTTGCTCCATTAAACACATTTCCAAGATATGTTAGTATGCAGAGATTCGAATTTACTTGGCATGATTGACCAGGAGTGATACTCGCTTGATTACTGCTAAATTATACACAAAAGAGTGTACCATGGCACTCCCTGATGATCAGCGTAATATTACATGTACATGAAGCAGCAAATAGAGAGAGAGAGAGAGAGAGAGAATGTTATGCGAGTGTTGAGGAAGTTCTGAACCAGATAAGAGAGTAATTAATTGTAGTAGGGAACCTATGTGCTAAAATGGGAGAAACGACGGATATAGAGGGCGTAGTGAGAAAGTTTGGAGTGAGAGGGTAAATGATAATGGTGGGCCTTTGATTGAACTTTGTATAGATTTGGTGACAGGTGATGCGTATTAATAAAGAAAGGATGAATAAATAAACGAGATATGATACAGAGGGTAACGACAGTATTTTCATGATAATTTATGTATTGGTGGTTAAAAGGCTGATGGGTAGACATCCTGGTGTGCATGTTCATAGAGAGGC
>NC_069423.1:33682621-33700121 GCF_026875155.1 Cherax quadricarinatus | reverse complement strand
TACTGACAGCTACAGTGTAACACTGTACTAGCAGCTACAGTGTAACACTGTACTGACAGCTACAGTGTAACACTGTACTGACAGCTACAAACACTGTACTGACAGCTACAGTGTAACACTGTACTGACAGCTACAGTGTAACACTGTACTGACAGCTACAGTGTAACACTGTACTGACAGCTACAGTGTAACACTGTACTGACAGCTACAGTGTAACACTGTACTGACAGCTACAGTGTAACACTGTACTGACAGCTACAGTGTAACACTGTACTGACAGCTACAGTGTAACACTGTACTGACAGCTACAGTGTAACACTGTACTGACAGCTACAGTGTAACACTGTACTGACAGCTACAGTGTAACACTGTACTGACAGCTACAGTGTAACACTGTACTGAGAGCTACAGGTGTAACACTGTACTGACAGTTACAGTGTAACACTGTACTGACAGCTACAGTGTAACACTGTACTGACAGCTACAGTGTAACACTGTACTGACAGCTACAGTGTAACACTGTACTGACAGCTACAGTGTAACACTGCACCGACAGCTACAGTGTAACACTGTACTGACAGCTACAGTGTAACACTGCACTGACAGCTACAGTGTAACACTGTACTGACAGCTACAGTGTAACACTGCACTGACACCTACAGTGTAACACTGCACCGACAGCTACAGTGTAACACTGTACTGACAGCTACAGTGTAAACCTGCACTGACAGCTACAGTGTAACACTGTACTGACAGCTACAGTGTAACACTGCACTGACAGCTACAGTGTAACACTGTACTGACAGTTACAGTGTAACACTGCAGTAACAGCTACAGTGTAACACTGCACTGACAGTTACAGTGTAACACTACACTGACAGCTGAAGTGTAACACTGCACTGACAGCTACAGTGTAACACTGTACTGACAGCTGCAGTGTAACACTGCACTGACAGCTACAGTGTAACACTGTACTGACAGCCACAGTGTAACACTGCACTGACAGCTGCAGTGTAACACTGTACTGACAGCTACAATGTAACACTGTACCGACAGTACAGTGTAACACTGTACTGACAGCTACAGTGTAACACTGTACTGACAGCTACAGTGTAACACTGTACTGACAGCTCAGTGTAACACTGCACTGACAGCTACAGTGTAACACTGTACTGATAGCTACAGTGTAACACTGCACTGACAGCTACAGTGTAACACTGTACTGACAGCTACGGTGTAACAGTGTACTGACAGCTACAGTGCAACACTGTACTGACAGCTACAGTGTAACATTGTACTGACAGCTACAGTGTAACACTGTACTCACAGATACAGTGTAACACTGTACTACCAGCTACAGTGTACACTGTACTGACAGCTACAGCGTAACACTGTACTAAGCTACAAACACTGTACTGACAGCTACAGTGTAACACTGTACTGAGAGCTACAGTGTAAACTGTACTGACAGCTACAGTGTAACACTGTACTGACAGCTACAGTGTAACACTGTACTGACAGCTACAGTGTAACACTGTACTGACAGCTACGGTGTAACACTGTACTGACAGCTACAGTGCAACACTGTACTGACAGCTACAGTGCAACACTGTACTGACAGCTACAGTGTAACACTGTACTGACAGCTACAGTGTAACACTGTACTGACAGCTACAGTGTAACACTGTACTGACAGCTACAGTGAAACACTGTACTGACAGCTACAGTGTAACACTGTACTGACAGCTACAGTGTAACACTGTACTGACAGCTACAGTGTAAACACTGTACTGACAGCTACAGTGTAACACTGTACTGACAGCTACAGTGTAACACTGTACTGACAGCTACAGTGGGAACACTGTACTGACAGCTACAGTGTAACACTGTACTGACAGCTACAGTGTAACACTGTACTGACAGCTACAGTGTAACATTGTACTGACAGCTACAGTGTAACACTGTACTGACAGCTACAGTGTAACACTGTACTGACAGCAACAGTGCAACACTGTACTGACAGCTACAGTGTAACGCTGTACTGACAGCTACAGTGCAACACTGTACTGACAGCTACAGTGTAACACTGTACTAGCAGCTACAGTGTAACACTGTACTGACAGCTACAGTGTAACACTGTACTGACAGCTACAAACACTGTACTGACAGCTACAGTGTAACACTGTACTGACAGTACAGTGTAACACTGTACTGACAGCTACAGTGTAACACTGTACTGACAGCTACAGTGTAACACTGTACTGACAGCTACAGTGTAACACTGTACTGACAGCTACAGTGTAACACTGTACTGACAGCTACAGTGTAACACTGTACTGACAGCTACAGTGTAACACTGTACTGACAGCTACAGTGTAACACTGTACTGACAGCTACAGTGTAACACTGTACTGACAGCTACAGTGTAACATTGTACTGACAGCTACAGTGTAACACTGTACTGACAGCTACAGTGTAACACTGTACTGAAGCAACAGTGCAACACTGTACTGAGAGCTACAGTGTAACGCTGTACTGACAGCTACAGTGCAACACTGTATGACAGCTACAGTGTAACACTGTACTAGCAGCTACAGTGTAACATGTACGGGCAGCTACAGTGTAACACTGTACTGACAGCTTACAACACTGTACTGAAGCTACAGTGTAACACTGTACTGACAGCTACAGTGTAACACTGTACTGACAGCTACAGTGTAACACTGTACTGACAGCTACAGTGTAACATTGTACTGACAGCTACATGTAACACTGTACTGACAGCACAGTGTAACACTTTACTGACAGCAACAGTGCAACATGTACTGACAGCTACAGTGTAACGTGTACTGACAGCTACAGTGCAAACTGTACTGACAGCTACAGTGTAACACTGTACTAGCAGCTACAGTGTAACACTGTACTGACAGCTAAAAGTGTAACACTGTACGACAGCTACAAACACTGTACTGACAGCTACAGTGTAACACTGTACTGACAGCTACAGTGTAACACTGTACTGACAGCTACAGTGTAACACTGTACTGACAGCTACAGTGTAACACTGTACTGACAGCTACAGTGTAACACTGTACTGACAGCTACAGTTAACACTGTACTGACAGCTGCAGTGTAACACTGTACTGACATACAGTGTAACACTGCAGTGACAGCTACAGTGTAACACTGCACTGACAGTTACAGTGTAACACTACACTGACAGCTGCAGTGTAACACTGTACTGACAGCTACAGTGTAACACTGTACTGACAGCTGCAGTGTAACACTGCACTGACAGCTACAGTGTAACACTGTACTGACAGCTACAGTGTAACACAGCACTGACAGCTGCAGTGAAACACTGTACTGACAGCTGCAGTGTAACACTGTACCGACAGCTACAGTGTAACACTGTACTGACAGCTACAGTGTAACACTGTACTGACAGCTACAGTGTAACACTGTACTGACAGATACAGTGTAACACTGTACTGACAGCTACAGTGTAACACTGTACTGATAGCTACAGTGTAACACTGCACTGACAGCTACAGTGTAACACTGTACTGACAGCTACGGTGTAACAGTGTACTGACAGCTACAGTGCAACACTGTACTGACAGCTACAGTGTAACACTGTACTGACAGCTACAGTTGTAACACTGTACTGACAGATACAGTGTAACACTGTACTACCAGCTACAGTGTAACAATGTACTGACAGCTACAGCGTAACACTGTACTGACAGCTACAAACACTGTACTGACAGCTACAGTGTAACACTGTACTGAGAGCTACAGTGTAACTGTACTGACAGCTACAGTGTAACACTGTACTGACAGCTACAGTGTAACACTGTACTGACAGCTACAGTGTAACACTGTACTGACAGCTACGGTGTAACACTGTACTGACAGCTACAGTGCAACACTGTACTGACAGCTGCAGTGCAACACTGTACTGACAGCTACAGTGTAACACTGTACTGACAGCTACAGTGTAACACTGTACTGACAGCTACAGTGTAACACTGTACTGACAGCTACAGTGTAACACTGTAATGACAGCTACAGTGTAACACTGTACTGACAGCTACAGTGTAACACTGTACTGACAACTACAGTGTAACACTGTACTGACAGCTACAGTGTAACACTGTACTGACAGCAACAGTGTAACACTGTACTGACAGCTACAGTGTAACGCTGTACTGACAGCTACAGTGTAACACTGTACTGACAGCTACAGTGTAACACTGTACTGACAGCTACAGTGTAACACTGTACTGACAGCTACAGTGTAACACTGTACTGACAGCTACAGTGTAACACTGTACTGACAGCTACAGTGTAAACGCTTGTACTGACAGCTACAGTGTAACACTGTACTGACAGCTACAGTGTAACACTGTACTGACAGCTACAGTGTAACATTGTACTGACAGCTACAGTGTAACACTGTACTGACAGCTACAGTGTAACACTGTACTGACAGCAACAGTGCAACACTGTACTGACAGCTACAGTGTAACGCTGTACTGACAGCTACAGTGCAACACTTTACTGACAGCTATAGTGTAACACTGTACTAGCAGCTACAGTGTAACACTGTACTGACAGCTACAGTGTAACACTGTACTGACAGCTACAAACACTGTACTGACAGCTACAGTGTAACACTGTACTGACAGCTACAGTGTAACACTGTACTGACAGCTACAGTGTAACACTGTACTGACAGCTTACAGTGTAACACTGTACTGACAGCTACAGTGTAACACTGTACTGACAGCTACAGTGTAACACTGTACTGACAGCTACAGTGTAACACTGTACTGACAGCTACAGTGTAACACTGTACTGACAGCTGCAGTGTAACACTGTACTGACAGCTGCAGTGAAACACTGTACTGACAGCTATAGTGTAACACTGTACTGACAGCTACAGTGTAACACTGCACCGACAGCTACAGTGTAACACTGTACTGACAGCTACAGTGTAACACTGCACTGACAGCTACAGTGTAACACTGTACTGACAGCTACAGTGTAACACTGCACTGACAGCTACAGTGTAACACTGCACCGACAGCTATAGTGTAACACTGTACTGACAGCTACAGTGTAAACACTGCACTGACAGCTACAGTGTAACACTGTAGTGACAGCTACAGTGTAACACTGCACTGACAGCTACAGTGTAACACTGTACTGACAGTTACAGTGTAACACTGCATTGACAGCTACAGTGTAACACTGCACTGACAGTTACAGTGTAACACTACACTGACAGCTGCAGTGTAACACTGCACTGACAGCTACAGTGTAACACTGTACTGACAGCTGCAGTGTAACACTGCACTGACAGCTACAGTGTAACACTGTACTGACAGCTACAGTGTAACACTGCACTGACAGCTGCAGTGTAACACTGTACTGACAGCTACAGTGTAACACTGTACCGACAGCTACAGTGTAACACTGTACTGACAGCTACAGTGTAACACTGTACTGACAGCTACAGTGTAACACTGTACTGACAGCTACAGTGTAACACTGTACTGACAGCTACAGTGTAACACTGTACTGATAGCTACAGTGTAACACTGCACTGACAGCTACAGTGTAACACTGTACTTACAGCTACGGTGTAACAGTGTACTGACAGCTACAATGCAACACTGTACTGACAGCTACAGTGTAACACTGTACTGACAGCTACAGTGTAACACTGTACTGACAGATACAGTGTAACACTGTACTACCAGCTACAGTGTAACACTGTACTGACAGCTACAGCGTAACACTGTACTGACAGCTACAAAACACTGTACTGACAGCTACAGTGTAACACTGTACTGAGAGCTACAGTGTAACTGTACTGACAGCTACAGTGTAACACTGTACTGACAGCTACAGTGTAACACTGTACTGACAGCTACAGTGTAACACTGTACTGACAGCTACGGTGTAACACTGTACTGACAGCTACAGTGCAACACTGTACTGACAGCTACAGTGCAACACTGTACTGACAGCTACAGTGTAACACTGTACTGACAGCTACAGTGTAACACTGTACTGACAGCTACAGTGTAACACTGTACTGACAGCTACAGTGTAACACTGTACTGACAGCTACAGTGTAACACTGTAATGACAGCTACAGTGTAACACTGTACTGACAGCTACAGTGTAACATTGTACTGACAGCTACAGTGTAAACACTGTACTGACAGCTACAGTTTAACACTGTACTGACAGTTACAGTGTAACATTGTACTGACAGCTACAGTGTAACACTGTCTGACAGCTACAATGTAACACTGTACTGACAGCTACAGTGTAACACTGTACTGACAGCTACAGTGTAACACTGTACTGACAGCTACAGTTTAACACTCTAATGACAGCTACAGTATAACGCTGTACTGACAGCAAAAGTGTAACACTGTACTAGCAGCTACAGTGTAACACTGTCCTGACAGCTACAGTGTAACACTGTACTGACAGATACAGTGTAACACTGTACTACCAGCTACAGTGTAACAATGTACTGACAGCTACAGCGTAACACTGTACTGACAGCTACAAACACTGTACTGACAGCTACAGTGTAACACTGTACTTACAGCTACGGTGTAACAGTGTACTGACAGCTACAATGCAACACTGTACTGACAGCTACAGTGTAACACTGTACTGACAGCTACAGTGTAACACTGTCCTGACAGATACGGTGTAACACTGTACTACCAGCTACAGTGTAACACTGTACTGACAGCTACAGCGTAACACTGTACTGACAGCTACAAACACTGTACTGACAGCTACAGTGTAACACTGTACTGAGAGCTACAGTGTAACTGTACTGACAGCTACAGTGTAACACTGTACTGACAGCTACAGTGTAACACTGTACTGGACAGCTACAGTGTAACACTGTACTGACAGCTACGGTGTAACACTGTACTGACAGCTACAGTGCAACACTGTACTGACAGCTACAGTGCAACACTGTACTGACAGCTACAGTGTAACACTGTACTGACAGCTACAGTGTAACACTGTACTGACAGCTACAGTGTAAACACTGTACTGACAGCTACAGTGTAACACTGTACTGACAGCTACAGTGTAACACTGTAATGACAGCTACAGTGTAACACTGTACTGACAGCTACAGTGTAACATTGTACTGACAGCTACAGTGTAACACTGTACTGACAGCTACAGTTTAACACTGTACTGACAGTTACAGTGTAACATTGTACTGACAGCTACAGTGTAACACTGTACTGACAGCTACAATGTAACACTGTACTGACAGCTACAGTGTAACACTGTACTGACAGCTACAGTGTAACACTGTACTGACAGCTACAGTGTAACACTCTAATGACAGCTACAGTATAACGCTGTACTGACAGCAACAGTGTAACACTGTACTAGCAGCTACAGTGTAACACTGTACTGACAGCTACAGTGTAACACTGTACTGACAGATACAGTGTAACACTGTACTACCAGCTACAGTGTAACAATGTACTGACAGCTACAGCGTAACACTGTACTGACAGCTACAAACACTGTACTGACAGCTACAGTGTAACACTGTACTGAGAGCTACAGTGTAACTGTACTGACAGCTACAGTGTAACACTGTACTGACAGCTACAGTGTAACACTGTACTGACAGCTACAGTGTAACACTGTACTGACAGCTACGGTGTAACACTGTACTGACAGCTACAGTGCAACACTGTACTGACAGCTGCAGTGCAACACTGTACTGACAGCTACAGTGTAACACTGTACTGACAGCTACAGTGTAACACTGTACTGACAGCTACAGTGTAACACTGTACTGACAGCTACAGTGTAACACTGTAATGACAGCTACAGTGTAACACTGTACTGACAGCTACAGTGTAACACTGTACTGACAACTACAGTGTAACACTGTACTGACAGCTACAGTGTAACACTGTACTGACAGCAACAGTGTAACACTGTACTGACAGCTACAGTGTAACACTGTACTGACAGCTACAGTGTAACACTGTACTGACAGCTACAGTGTAACACTGTACTGACAGCTACAGAGTAACACTGTTCTGACAGCTACAGTGTAACACTGTACTGACAGCTACAGTTGTAACACTGTACTGACAGCTACAGTGTAACACTGTACTGACAGCTACAGTGTAACACTGTACTGACAGCTACAGTGTAACACTGTACTGACAGCTACAGTGTAACATTGTACTGACAGCTACAGTGTAACACTGTAACTGACAGTACAGTGTAACACTGTACTGACAGGAACAGTGCAACACTGTACTGACAGCTACAGTGTAACGCTGTACTGACAGCTACAGTGCAACACTGTACTGACAGCTACAGTGTAACACTGTACTAGCAGCTACAGTGTAACACTGTACTGACAGCTACAGTGTAACACTGTACTGACAGCTACAACACTGTACTGACAGCTACAGTGTAACACTGTACTGACAGCTACAGTGTAACACTGTACTGACAGCTACAGTGTAACACTGTACTGACAGCTACAGTGTAACACTGTACTGACAGCTACAGTGTAACACTGTACTGACAGCTACAGTGTAACACTGTACTGACAGCTACAGTGTAACACTGTACTGACAGCTACAGTGTAACACTGTACTGACAGCTACAGTGTAACACTGTACTGACAGCTGCAGTGTAACACTGTACTGACAGCTGCAGTGTAACACTGTACTGACAGCTACAGTGTAACACTGTACCGACAGCTACAGTTGTAACACTGCACTGACAGCTACAGTGTAACACTGTACTGACAGCTACAGTGTAACACTGCACTGACAGCTACAGTGTAACACTGCACCGACAGCTATAGTGTAACACTGTACTGACAGCTACAGTGTAACACTGCACTGACAGCTACAGTGTAACACTGTACTGACAGCTACAGTGTAACACTGCACTGACAGCTACAGTGTAACACTGTACTGACAGTTACAGTGTAACACTGCAGTGACAGCTACAGTGTAACACTGCACTGACAGTTACAGTGTAACACTACACTGACAGCTGCAGTGTAACACTGCACTGACAGCTACAGTGTAACACTGTACTGACAGCTGCAGTGTAACACTGCACTGACAGCTACAGTGTAACACTGTACTGACAGCTACAGTGTAACACTGCACTGACAGATGCAGTGTAACACTGTACTGACAGCTACAGTGTAACACTGTACGACAGCTACAGTGTAACACTATACTGACAGCTACAGTGTAACACTGTACTGACAGCTACAGTGTAACACTGTACTGACAGCTACAGTGTAACACTGTACTGACAGCTACAGTGTAACACTGTACTGATAGCTACAGTGTAACACTGCACTGACAGCTACAGTGTAACACTGTACTTACAGCTACGGTGTAAACAGTGTACTGGACAGCTACAATGCAACACTGTACTGACAGCTACAGTGTACACTGTACTGACAGCTACTGTGTAACACTGTACTGACAGATACAGTGTAACACTGTACTACCAGCTACAGTGTAACACTGTACTGACAGCTACAGCGTAACACTGTACTGACAGCTACAAACACTGTACTGACAGCTACAGTGTAACACTGTACTGAGAGCTACAGTGTAACTGTACTGACAGCTACAGTGTAACACTGTACTGACAGCTACAGTGTAACACTGTTCTGACAGCTACAGTGTAACACTGTACTGACAGCTACGGTGTAACACTGTACTGACAGCTACAGTGCAACACTGTACTGACAGCTACAGTGCAACACTGTACTGACAGCTACAGTGTAACACTGTACTGACAGCTACAGTGTAACACTGTACTGACAGCTACAGTGTAACACTGTACTGACAGCTACAGTGTAACACTGTACTGACAGCTAAAGTGTAACACTGTAATGACAGCTACAGTGTAACACTGTACTGACAGCTACAGTGTAACATTGTACTGACAGCTACAGTGTAACACTGTACTGACAGCTACAGTTTAACACTGTACTGACAGTTACAGTGTAACATTGTACTGACAGCTACAGTGTAACACTGTACTGACAGCTACAATGTAACACTGTACTGACAGCTACAGTGTAACACTGTACTGACAGCTACAGTGTAACACTGTAACTGACAGCTACAGTTTAACACTCTAATGACAGCTACAGTATAACGCTGTACTGACAGCAACAGTGTAACACTGTACTAGCAGCTACAGTGTAACATTGTACTGACAGCTACAGTGTAACACTGTACTGACAGCTACAGTGTAACACTGTACTGACAGCTACGGTGTAACACTGTACTGACAGCTACAGTGCAACACTGTACTGACAGCTACAGTGTAACACTGTACTGACAGTTACAGTGTAACACTGCACTGACAGCTACAGTGTAACACTGTACTGACAGCTGCAGTGTAACACTGCACTGACAGCTACAGTGTAACACTGTACTGACAGCTACAGTGTAACACTGTACTGACAGCTACAATGTAACACTGCACTGACAGCTACAGTGTAACACTGTACTGACAGCTACAGTGTAACACTGTACTGACAGCTACAGTGTAACACTGTACTGACAGCTACAGTGTAACACTGTACTGACAGCTACAGTGTAACACTGTACTGACAGCTACAGTGTAACACTGTACTGACAGCTACAGTGTAACACTGTACTGACAGCTACAGTGTAACACTGTACTGACAGCTACAGTGTAACACTGTACTGACAGCTACAGTGTAACACTGTACTGACAGCTACAGTGTAACACTGTACTGACAGCTACAGTGTAACACTGTACTGACAGCTACAGTGTAACACTGTACTGACAGCTACAGTGTAACACTGTACTGACAGCTACAGTGTAACACTGTACTGACAGCTACAGTGTAACACTGTACTGACAGCTACAGTGTAACACTGTACTGACAGCTACAGTGTAACACTGTACTGACAGCTACAGTGTAACACTGTACTGACAGCTACAGTGTAACACTGTACTGACAGCTACAGTGTAACACTGTACTGACAGCTACAGTGTAACACTGTACTGACAGCTACAGTGTAACACTGTACTGACAGCTACAGTGTAACACTGTACTGACAGCTACAGTGTAACACTGTACTGACAGCTACAGTGTAACACTGTACTGACAGCTACAGTGTAACACTGTACTGACAGCTACAGTGTAACACTGTACTGACAGCTACAGTGTAACACTGTACTGACAGCTACAGTGTAACACTGTACTGACAGCTACAGTGTAACACTGTACTGACAGCTACAGTGTAACACTGTACTGACAGCTACAGTGTAACATCAACGAGAGTGTCGTAGAAAGGTTAACGCAACACAAGTCGTTGTAGTTCTTCTACACTTGTTCGACGACAATCTTTGGGGAAATGTGGTGCAGAGTCACTATACAATGTTTCACTCTATGGAGAGGTTTATCATGCCAGTGACAGAGCGAAACAGCGATAACTGGTGAGATTCATGCTTTACACTACACAAGACGTCGCGGCCATGAAACTAACAACATCAACAGTAGTATACCTTATACCTTAACGTCAAAACAGAAGTATACCTTAACGTCAAAACAGAAGTATACCTTAACGTCAAAACAGAAGTATACCTTAACGTCAAAACAGAAGTATACCTTAACGTCAAAACAGAAGTATACCTTAACGTCAAAACAGATGTGTACCTTAACGTCACAACAGAAGTATACCTTAACGTCAAAACATAAGTGTACCTTAACGTCACAACAGAAGTGCACCTTAACGTCAAAACAGAAGTATACCTTAACGTCAAAACAGAAGTGTACCTTAATGTCAAAACAGAAGTATACCTTAACGTCAAAACAGAAGTGTACCTTAACGTCACAACAGAAGTGCACCTTAACGTCAAAACAGAAGTATACCTTAACGTCAAAACAGAAGTGTACCTTAACGTCAAAACAGAAGTGTACCTTAACGTCAAAACAAAAGCGTACCTTAACGTCAGAACAGAAGTGCACCTTAACGTCACAACAGAAGCGTACGCACTTCATACAAACAAACGCACTGTTGCTTACCTGCAAAAAAAAAAAGCATATATTAATACTGATTAAGGATTTCTTTGGGTTACACTGTTTAAACTAGAGGCTAGACTACACTGATCTTACAATATGTTTATGAATGGTACACAAACCCGTCAAGATGAGGATCAGACACGGTGTGGTATGCAAAGAGTACGTAACCTTTATTCGGTGCATGTACACACCCTCATTGAAAGGCTATCTCCCCCAGCCAGCGAACCAGGTACTAAGGGTTGACGATGGGGCCCCGTCGTTCAACCAGTACTCAGGTTCCAGCCAATGAGAAGATGGTTTTGGCAATCGCAGAGGTGATGTGGTTACCATTCACCTGTCTGCTCTTGTCATTCCCATTCTAGAGCTGGTTGAAGCACGGTCTGCTCTCTAGTGGCTTCTATTCTGCCTTGCTTACCGTGGCCTGCACTAATACCTATTATTGTACATAGTGTATATAGTATACATACTTCTGTTCTAAATTGAAGGACAATACAAGTCAAAAGTTTTCCTGCTGTGTTTATTTTGCTCCCTTTACACCCAGGGTAACAGGCCTTTGGGACTCCTGATCTGAGGGACTGATTACCCCATCTTCTGTATATAGTTCTACTGTCTTCAAATTATGTCCTAGAATTTGTATTGATAAAGCCACTGGATGGCGAAACGTCTACATTAAAGATATCCAGATGTTGAATATGAAATTACAATAAATTGACGGGGTAATGAATTAACCTGACGGAGACTACAGTAAACTGTCACACTAAACAAGACTACATTAAGGTCACGAGGATTGTATGTATACACTCTTTTGGTGGGATGCTTAATATACTAGACCGTAATGTGAAGGTAATGAGTGTTGGGAATCTTCTTAAGCTTGAAAATGAATTTATAGAAGCAGCGCTGATGGTTTATCTCCAGCATCACCCCGGAGGCTGTGTGTGTGTGTGTGTGTGTGTGTGTGTGTGTGTGTGTGTGTGTGTGTGTGTGTGTGTGTGTGTGTGTGTGTGTGTGTGTGTGTGTGTGTGTGCGTGCGTACTATAAGTGCATGTAGAGTAAATTTATACGTAAAAACAGATGACATATCCGCTTCTTTCATTATAGTTCTTACATTATAGGCAGTTATTAAGTTTACTATAGACAGTTCGTACTGTCATTATAGACAGTTCCTGCTATCATGATAGCCACTTCATATTTTTTTTTTACTTTAAGTGATGAAGTAGAAATCTAAGTATTGCAAAGATACTTGATAAACAAACCTTACTGGGGAAAACCCAGTAATACACAGAGGCGATATTTAAGTTCCAAACACACATCTGACTCCACACAGATGACACCTGAAGCTGACATCTAAAGATAACATCTGAGGATGATACCTGAAGATGACACTTGGAGATAACACCTGGAGATGACAGCTAACGATGACACCTGCTTATGACAGCTAACGATGACACCTGAACCTTACATACATACTGGCACCCCTCATCCCTTACCTGCCACAACAAGATAAGTGTAACCGGTATTAGACAAAGTCTTACCTTCCATGATATACTCTCTTAACCACCCTGGGAGGGCGGCGGTACCTCCCTGGATGGTTGCTGTACCACGCTTCATAAACCTGAGAAGACCTCACCAGATCTTCTAGCATCTTGGACACAATATTTAAGAAAACTTCACCAGATCTTCTAGCATCTTGGACACAGTATTTAAAAATATCTCACCAGATCTTCCAGCATCTTGGACACATTATTGAAGACCTCACCAGATCTTCCAGCATCTTGGACACAGTATTTAAAAAGATCTCACCAGACCTTCCAGCATCTTGGACACATTATTTAAAAAATATCACCAGATCTTCCAGCATCTTGGACACAATATTTAAAAAATATCACCAGATCTTCCAGCATCTTGGACACATTATTGAAGACCTCACCAGATCTTCCAGCATCTTTGACACAGTATTTAAGAAGACTTCACCAGACCTTCCAGCATCTTGGACACAATATTTAAAAAATATCACCAGATCTTCCAGCATCTTAGACACAGTATTTAAGAAGACCTCACCAGATCTTCCAGCATCTTAGACACAGTACCTAAGAAGACCTCACCAGCTCTTCCAGTATCTTAGACACAGTACCTAAGAAGACCTCACCAGCTCTTCCAGCATCTTAGACACAGTACCTAAGAAGACCTCACCAGATCTTCCAGCATCTTAAATACAGGTGTTGGGTATCCCTGAAGGGGATACCAGTAGTAGGTTTTTTTCTTTCTTTTCTCTTCTTCTATTAAGTTATCGTTTATATTTCTCATCTTCCCACCGGCTTGAAAATTTTCAGGGCTTGTGTAGAGCAACTAGGGCAACATTCTAAGCACAATTGACCCCTTAAACCCCCCTCCAGGTATTCTCCCTATGACCAGAATTGTAGGACCCATTCCCAGCATCATGGGAATGGGTCCTACAATTCCCAGCATCCTGGGAATGGCATCACGCTGTCAGTAAAGTTGACTCTTAATTCAGCCATGAAGAATTGTGAGATTCAAACGAAAAAGTTCATGTTTGCCAATTTTACTTGTAAAATAATGAAAGGTTTTCAATCCCCTTAAATCACGTTCAATATTCTTTTGCCTCTTCTGAATGGTTTTAATATTTAATGATTGATGCATTTTGTTTATAAAACTTGGAATCGGTGGAATTCGCGCGATAAGTAGATCGGCTATAAATTTTCATGTGTTGTCTTTCAGAGAGCGAGACTCCCAGTGTTATTGTGCTCAAATAAATCCTAATTTGCCAGTTTCATTAAATAGAGATGTTGGTTTCCATTATATAGCTAAAGAATGCTTCGTCTTATCGGCTTCAGACCATTAAACCTAAAGTATTCCACTTCTAAGTTTACGCTATTTAGGAGCAAAGTTGAAATTTTAATTAAAAAAACTTTGAATCTTTGGAGTCAGAGCAATTGCTACAAACCTCTTGTTGGATAGGTTACAAACTTTTAGACACATGTGCAACACAGTGGCTTCATCATGCCTAACCTATAGTCATGACCTACTTCTACCTATGAAGTTGTCCAAGGTGACACCACCTACGGCTGCTTCACCTCACCTGTCTACAGTATATAAGCCACTTCATATGAACATGCATATGCTGTATTCTTATCAAGATTGATGGACTGATTACATCGACTCAAGGCTGAGGGACTGATTACCTCAAACTCCTTCTGATCTTCACCATTCTTCTTTGTATGAACTGATGAAGCCACTGTGTGGCGAAACGTTTCCTCAATAAAGATACCCAAGTGTTGCACGTGTAACTGATTTATCAACTCGTCGGTTCCCTGATCTATTTTTCTACAAAATTTTAGTGTTGATGGGTTTTATTAAAACAAAAATTGGCTTTGACTTCCAAATAAAAAAATTTAAATGTAATTTTTATTAACTAAATTGGTTTCCATGTGATAACTAGAGAATGCCTCTTCTGCTCGGCTTCAAACTTATCGGCACTGTGTATCTTAACTAAAAGTATTTTTGTATTTAATTTTTAAGTGCCAATTTGCCAATTTTACATATATTTTAATTGGAAAAATGTTTTTTCTCTTAGAGGACTGTAGAGGAATTTAAATAGGAGAGTGACAAATACACAATACCTCCTAGTTTACTGTACCCTTAAGTACTGCACGACGTGATGTTAGAGCCGGTCCATTGTAAGACAGTGTTCTTACCTGCCATTATCTTCCTCCAAGACTTGTGTGTAGAACTTCACAACGCCTTATCCAATTTACTGTAAAATTTTTAGTCCTGGTCAGTTATTAGTGTGTATAGCACTTAGAAGAACACTGTTAATGGAGGTTCATAACGTCAACACTGGTGTATACCACATAGAAGAACACTGTTAATGGAGGTTCATAACATCAACACTGGTGTATACCACTTAGAAGAACACTGTTATTGTAGTGTATAGGTTACAAGTTGCCACTTTTAACCTCAAAATCGGATAATAATATTTTGCAGTATATATCTGGATTATGCTACACTAGCATCAAGGTGCTTCCCTGAAGGTGGTGGTGATGGGGGGGGGGGGAGGGATGCTGGTGACACCTTGATGCCGGTGAGGGACTTTTCATCAAGGAACTGGACTTATTCTTTGCTTCCATGGATCGAATCTGAATGCCTATTCCACAGGAGCTATATGACCCTTACGGGCTTAGCACTTTAAACTGGCTTAAAAAGACAAAAAATCTACAAGGTTTCGATCTTCAGTGGCTGAACACTGATGAAAACTCTTCTGGGTTATGGGCTGTGTGGGTGAAAATTCCACTGGACTCAGCACAGTAACTGGAGAATGCATCTTCAGGTTGTCATCAAACTATTATTGCTCACGTGTGTGATATAACTGGAGGAATAAGTCACAGAGTTTGACTTTGCTGGGTCTTCCATGGTTGAATCTAGATTAATGTTCAGGCTGTTTCAAAAAGATGGATCTAATTTCAGCTTAAGTAAACACCTGTGTGCCCTCACCACCAGTGTAAACACCTGTGTGCCCTCACCACCAGTGTAAACACCTGTGTGCCCTCACCACCAGTGTAAACACCTGTGTGCCCTCACCACCAGTGTAAACACCTGTGTGCCCTCACCGCCAGTGTAAACACCTGTGTGCCCTCACCACCAGTGTAAACACCTGTGTGCCCTAACCACCAGTGTAAACACCTTTGTGCCCTCACCGCCAGTGTAAACACCTGTGTGCCCTCACTACCAGTGTAAACACCTGTGTGCCCTCACCACCAGTGTAAACACCTGTGTGCCCTCACCACCAGTGTAAACACCTGTGTGCCCTCACCACCAGTGTAAACACCTGTGTGCCATCACCACCAGTGTAAACACCTGCGTGCCCTCACCACCAGTGTAAACACCTGTGTGCCCTCACCACCAGTGTAAACACCTGCGTGCTCTCACCACCAGTGTAAACACCTGCGTGCCATCACCACCAGTGTAAACACCTGCGTGCCCTCACCACCAGTGTAAACACCTGTGTGCCCTAACCACCAGTGTAAATACCTTTGTGCCCTCACCACCAGTGTAAACACCTGTGTGCCCTCACCACCAGTGTAAACACCTGTGTGCCCTCACCACCAGTGTAAACACCTGCGTGCCCTCACCACCAGTGTAAACACCTGTGTGCCCTCATCACCAGTGTAAACACCTGTGTGCCCTCACCACCAGTGTAAACACCTTTGTGCCCTCACCACCAGTGTAAACACTTGTGTGCCATCACCACCAGTGTAAACACCTGTGTGCCCTCACCACCAGTGTAAACACCTGTGTGCCCTCACCACCAGTGTAAACACCTGTGTGCCCTCACCACCAGTGTAAACACCTGTG
>NC_069423.1:33632621-33677621 GCF_026875155.1 Cherax quadricarinatus | reverse complement strand
ATACTGGGAGGCTTCAGCAAAATATTAGATAGCTAGAAGAAACTATTTAGAAAGCTGCAGAAAATATTAGAAAGCTGCAGAAAAATATTAGAAAGCTGCAAAAAAATATTAGAAAGCTGCAGGAAAATATTAGAAAGCTACAGGAAAATATTAGAAAGCTGCAGGAAAATATTAGAAAGCTGCAGGAAAATATTAGAAAGCTGCAAGAAAATACTAGAAAGCTGCAGGAAAATATTAGAAAGCTGCAGGAAAATATTAGAAAGCTGCAGGAAAATATTAGAAAGCTGCAGGAAAATATTAGAAAGCTGCAAGAAAATATAGAAAGCTGCAGAAAAATATTAGAAAGTTGAAAGAAAATATTAGAAAGCTGCAGGAAAATATTAGAAACCTGCAGGAAAACATTAGAAAGCTGCAAGAAAATATTAGAAAGCTGCAGGAAAATATAATAGAAAGCTTCAGAAATATACTAGAAAGTTTCAAGAAAATTTTAGAAACCTCCAAGAAAATATTAGAAACCTTCAAACAAAAAAAAAAAATAATAATCATCTCCAACAAAATAGCAGAAAGCTCCAACAAATAGAAAACTCCAACAGAACACAGTGCTCGTCCACTTTCAACTAATACTGTACAACAGAAAGATCTGTGCAACACAGAGGTTTGACGAAATGATTCGTCTGTGCAACACAGAGGTCTGACGCAACGTTACATCTGTGCAACACGGAGGTCTGACGCAATGTTCTAAATACGCGTCGCTCGCGTCGCGTGCAACACAGAGTTGACGGCAACGTTACATCTGTGCAACACGGAGGTCTGACGCAATGTTACATCTGTGCAACACAGAGGTCTGACGCAACGTTACATCTGTGCAACACGGAGGTCTGACGCAACGTTACATCTGTGCAAGAGAGAGGCCTGACGCAACGTTACGTCTGTGCAACGCAGAGGTCTGATGCAACGTTACGTCTGTGCAACAGACTTCTTCAGCCAGTAAAGAGGTGATGACAATGCTGGATCGATTAAAATTTTTAGAGAGGTGTTGGAAGTGGAGCAGTGATGTTGGAAGAAGTGGTGGAGTTGATGATGTTGGAAGTGGAGGAGTGATGTTGGAAGGTTGGAGGGATGTGGAGTGATGGAGTGATGTTGGGAGTAGGAGGAGTGATGTTGGTAAGTGGTTATTGGTGTTGGAACGTGGTGGAGTGATGTTGGGATGTGGAGGAGTGATGTTGGAAGTGGTGGCGTGATGCTGGAAGTGGAGGAGTGATGTTGGAAGTGATTTATTGGTGTTTGAAGTGGTGGAGTGATGTTGGAAGTGGAGGAGGGATGTTGGAAGTGGAGGAGTGATGTTGGAAGTGGTAGAGTGATGTTGGAAGTGTTTGAGTGATCTTGGAAATGGGGGAGTGAGGAGGATGTTGGAAGAAGAAGATGGTGGAATGGTGTGGGAAGTGGAGGAGTGATCTTGGAATTTGTGGAGTGATGTTGGAAGTGGAGGAGTGATGTTGGAAGTGGAGGAGTGATGTTGGAAGTGGTGAAGTGATGGTGGAAGTGGTGAGTATGTTGGAAGTGAAGGACTGATGTTGCGGAAGGGTGGAGTGAATGTTGGATGTGGTGGAGTGCGTGTTGGATGTGGTGGATGTGTGGATGTAGGAAGTGTTGGAGGTGATGTTTAGGAAGTGGTGGGAGTTTTGGGGGAATTGTTGAGTTTAGGAGTGATGTGTTGGAGTGGAGGAGTGATGTTTGAAGTGTTGGAGTGGTGTAGGAATGTTGGAGGTAAAGTGAGATGTTGGAAGTGGTGGAGTGATGTTGGAAGTGTTGGGGAGTGATGTTTGGAAGCGGTGGAGTGATGTTGGAAGTGAAGGAGTGATGTTGGAAGTGGAGGAGTGATGTTGGAAGTGGTGGAGTGATGTTGGAAGTGGTGGAGTGATGTTGGAAGTGGAGGAGTGATGTTGGAAGTGGTGGAGTGATGTTGGATAAGTGGAGGAGTGATGTTGGAAGTGGTGAAGTGATGTTGGAAATGGTGGAGTGATGTTGGAAGAGGAGGAGTGTTATTGGAAGTGGTGGAGTGATGCTGGAAAGGAAAGTGGTGGAGAGTGATGTTGGAAGTGGAGGAGTGATGTTGGAAGTGAAGGAAGTGATGTTGGCGGAAAAGTGGAGGAGTGATGTTGGTAGTGGTGGAGTGATGCTTGGAAGTGGAGGAGTGATGTTGAAGTGTGTGGAGTGATGTTGGAAAGTGGTGGAGTGATGTTACAAGTGGAAAGAGTGATGTTGAAGTGGAAGGAGTGATGTTGGAGAGTGGTGAAGTGATGTTTCGAAGTGGTGAAGTGATGTTCGATGTGGTGGAGTGATGTTGGTGTGGTGGAGTGGGGGAAAATTGTTTGGACGTGTGGAGTGATTTTGAATTGGATGGGGGATGTTGAAGTGGTTGGAGTGATGTGGCTAACACCGATGCTGGATAGCGGCTAGCCCCCCCCCCCCCCCCCCCCCCCCCACTAGCCTTGGAAGTTGTGGCCCAGCCCCCCGCCCTCCTCCGCCCCTCGGTAGAACCCCATGTGTGTGTGTAGCTTGAGAACTAATGTTGGAAGTGGAGGAGTGATGTTGGAAGTGGTGGTAGCAGTGATGTCGGTGTGTTGGAGTGACGTTGGAAGGAAGGACGGATGTTGTAAGAGGAGTGATGTTGGAAGTGGTGAGTGATGTTAGGAAGTGGAGGAGTGATGTCGGAAGTGGTGGAGTGATGCTGGAAGTGGAGGAGGAATGATAGTTGAAGTGTTGGGAAGCGGTGTTGGAAGTTTAGGAATGTGTGAAGTGGTGGAGTGATGTGGAAGTGGAGGAGTATGTTTGAAGTGGTGGGAGTGGTGTTGGAAGTGGGAGGAGTGATGTGGAAGTGGTTTATTGGTGTGGAAGTGGTGGGTGATGTTGGAAGTGGAGGAGAGTGATGTTTGGAAGTGGTTGGGCGTGATGTGGAAGTGGACGAGTGATGTTGGAAGTGATTTATTGGTGTTTGAATTGGTGGAGTGATGATGGAAGTGGAGGGGGGAATGTTTGCGTGGCGGAGTGATGTATGAATGGTGGTGATTAGGAAGAGGAGGGAAGTGATGATGGACTATTTATTCTATCTAAATTCCTATTATTCTTTAATAATTCCTTTTACTCTATCATTATTCCCATTCTTTATCATAATTCCTATTATTCACTATTATTATTCCTATTCTTCTATCATAATCCTATTAATTCTATATAATTCCTATTCTTCTATCATAATTCCTACTTCAAACCTAATTCCTATATATCCAAACCTCCACAAACACCCCCACACCCCAACCAAAATCCAATAAAATCCACCCCCCCTCCATCCTTCCTTAATAATTCAGTTTATTATATCATAATGCCTATTATTAAGTGGTGTTGGGACGTGGTGGAGTGATGTAGGAAGTGGTGTGGGAAGAGATGTTTAGAAGTGGTGGAGTGATGTTGGAAGATGAGAAGTGATGTTGGAGTGGAGAGTTTGGTGTTGGAAGTGTGGAAGTGATGTTGGAAGTGGTGGAGTGATGTTGGAAGTGAAGGAGTGACGTTGGAAATGGAGGAGTGTTTTTGGAAGTGGTTTTGGATGGAGTGGTGTTGGAAGTGGTGGAAGTGGATGTTGGACGTGGTGGGAGTGAGGAAGTGAAGAAGAGGTGGTGAAAGCGTTTGGAGTGATGTAGAAGTGTAGGAGTGTGTTGGAGTGGAGATGAGTTGATTTTGGAAGTTGTTTATTGGTGTTTGAAGTGGTGGGAGTGACGTTGGACGTGGAGGAGTGATGTTGGAAGTGGTGAAGTGTGATGGTAGTTGGTGGAGTGATGTTGGAAAGTGGTGAGTGATGTTGGAAGTGGTGAGTGATGTTGGAAGTGGTGGAGTTATGTTGGAAAGTGGTGGAGTGATGTTGGAAGGGTTTATTGAGAATGATGTTGGAAAGTGGTGGAGTGCATGTTGGAAAGTTGTGGAGTTATGTTGGAAGTGGTGGAGAAAAGTGGGAAAGTGTAGAGTGATGTTTGAAGTGGAGGAGTGATGTTGGAAGTGGTGGAGTTATGTTGGAAGTGGTGGAGTGATGTTGGAAGTGGTAGAGTGATGTTGGAAGTGGAGGAGTGATGTTGAAGTGTGGAGGAGTGATGTTGGAAGTGTGGAGTGATGTTGGATGTGTTGGAGTGAGTGGATTGTTGGAAGCGCAGGAGTGATGGAAGTGGAGGGTGAGTTGGAAGTGGTAGGAGTGATCGTTGGAAGTGGTGGAGTGATGTTGGAAGTGGTGGAGTGATGTTGGAAGTGGTGGAGTGATGTTGGAAGTGGTGGAGTGATGTTGGAAGTGGAGGAGTGATGTTTGGAAAGTGGGGGAATGTGAAAGGAACTGGTGGTGGAAGTGTTGGGGGTGAATGATGTTGAAAGTGGAGGAGTGAGTGAGGTTGAAAGTGGAAAGGAGTATGATGTTGGAAGTGGATTATTTTGGTGTTGGAAGTGGTGGAGTGATGTTGGAAGTGGAGGAGTGATGTTGGAAGTGGAGGAAGAGTGGTGTTGGAAGTGGAGGTGATGTTGGAGTAGTGGAGTGATGTTGGAAGTGGTGGAGGTGATGTTTGTAATGGGGAGTGGATGTTGGAAGTGGGGAGTGGTGGAGTGAAGAAGTGGGGGTGGTGAAAGTGTTGGAGGATGATTAGAAGTGGAGGAGTGATGTTGGAAGTGGTTTTTGGGTGTTTGAAGTGGTGGAATGACGTTGGAAGTGGAGGAGTGATGTTGGAAGTGCTGGAGTGGTGTTGGAAGTGGAGGAGTGATGTTGGAAGTGGTGGAGTGATGTTGGAAGTGGTGGAGTGATGTTGGAAATGGTTGAATGTGTTGGGAAGTTTAGGAGTGACGTTGGAATAGTGGTGGAGTGATGTTGGAAGTGGAGGCGTGATGTTGGAGTGAAGGACCGTGATCTTGGAAGTGGAGGAGTGGATGTTGGGAAAGTGGTGGAGTGATGCTGGAAGTGTTCGGAGTGATGTTGGAAGAGTGTCGGAGTGATGTTGGAATGGTGGTGTGATTGTTACAAGGAGAAGTGATGTATGGAAGTGGAGGAGTGATGTTGGAAGTGGTGAAGTGATGTTGGAAGTGGGGGAAGTGATGTTGGAAGTGGTGGTGTGATGTTGGTAGTGGTGGAGTGTTGAGGTTGAGTGGGATGGAGTGATGTTGGAAGTGGAGGGTGATGTTGGAAGTGCTGGAGTGATGGGGGAAGTGGTGGGGAGTGTATGTTGGAGTGGTGGAGTGCTGTTGGAAGTGGAGAATTGACGTTGGAGTGGGAGGAGTGATGTTGGATGGTGGGGGAGTGAAGGCGTATGTGTTGGGAGTGATGTTGGAAGGTGAAGGAGGGATGTTGGAAGTGGAGGAGTGATGGTGGAAGGGTGGAGTGATGGTGGAAAGTGGAGAGTGATGTGGGAAGTGGTGAGTGGGGGTAGGAGTGGTGAGTGATGGTGGATGTGGTTATGTGGGTTGTAGGAAGGTGGGAGTGATGTTGGAAGGGGAGGTTGATGTTGGATGTGGTGGAGGTGGTTGCGGGATGTGGAGGAGTGATGTGGGATGGGATTTATGGAGGGGTGGAGTGGGGGAGTGAGGTGGGAGTGGACGGTGGGATGGTGGATGTGGAGGGAGTGATGTTGGAGTGGGGAGTGATGCTGGATGGGGAGGGAGTGGATGATATAAGTGTGGAGTGAGTTTGGAAAATGTGGAGGAGTTGATGTGGGAAGTGGGGGAGGTTGGGTTGGAAGGGGTGGTGTGTTGGGGGAAGGGGTGGGAGTGTGATGCGGGAAGGGGAGGAGTGATGTTGGATGTGGTGGTGATGGAGGGTGGGGGAGTGGAGGAGGTGATGTTGGGAAGTGTTATGGTGGTGTTGGAAGGTGGTGGTGTGATGTTGGCATTGGAGGAGTGATGTTGGTAGGGGGAGTGATAGGTGAAGTGGAGGAGTGATGGTGGAGTGAGTTAGTGGTGTGTGAAGTGGTGGAGTGATGTTGGAAGTGGAGAGGTGTGATGTTGGAATTGGTGGAGTGTGTTTGCTTGGAGGAGTGATTGATGGAATGGTAGAGTGATTGTTGGGAGATGGAGGAGTGATGTTGAAGTGGTGGAGTGGTGTTGGATGTGGAGAGTGATGTGGGAAGTGGTGGAGTGATGTTGGAAGTGAAGGAAGATGTTGGAAGTGGTGGGGAGTGATGTTGGAAGTGGTGGAGTGGTTTTGGAAGTGGTGGAGTGATGTTAGAAGTGGTGGAGTGATGTTGGAAGTGGTGGAGTGATGTTGGAAGTGGAGGAGTGATGTTGGAAGTGGACGAGTGATGTTGGAAGTGTTGGAGTGATGTTGGAAGTGGTGGAGTGATGTTGGAAGTGAAGGAGTGATGTTGGAAATGGAGGAGTGATGTTGGAAGTGGTGGAGTGATGTTGGAAGTAGTGGAGTGATGTTGGAAGTGGTGGAGTGGTGGAAGTGAAGAAGTGGTGGTGAAAGTGTTGGAGTGATGTTAGAAGTGTAGGAGTGATGTTGGATGTGGAGAAGTTGATTTTGAAGTGGTTTATGGTGGGTGAAGTGGTGGAGTGACGTTGGAAGTGGAGGGTGATGTTTGGAGAGTGGTGGAGTGTGTAGGAGTGGAGGGAGTGTGTTGGAAGTGGTGGAGTGTGAGTGTTGGAAGTGGAATGCGAGTGATGTTGGATGTGGTGTTAGAGAGTGTTGGGATTGGGAGGAGTGAATGTTAGGAAGTGGGAAGGAGCTCGATGTTTGGAAGTGGTTGGAGTGTGATGTTGGAAGTGGTGTAGGAGTGATGTTGGAAGTGGAGGAGTGATGTTGGAAGTGGTGGAGTGATGCTGGAAGTGGTGGTGTAATGTTGGTAATGGAGGAGTGATGTTGGAATTGAGGGGAGTGATGTTGGAAGTGGAGGAGTGATGTCGGAAGTGTTGGAGTGATGTTTGAAAGAGGAGGAGTGATGTGGAAGTGGTGGAGTGATGTATGGAAGTGGTGGAGAGTGATGTTGGAAGTGGAGGGAGTTGGTGGAAGTAGAGGATGTGATGTTGGATGTGGTTGAAGTGATGTTGGAAGTTGGTGAAGTGATGTTGGAAGTGGTGGAGAATTTTGAAAGTTGTGGAGTGATGTGGAAGTGGTGGAGTGATGTTGAAGTGGGTAGGGGTGATGTTGGAAGTGGTGGAGTGAGTGATGTGAAGTGGTGGAGTGAATGTTGGAAGTGGTAGTTTAGAGTGATGTTGGGAAAGTGGATGAGTGATGTTGGATGTGGAGAGTGATTGTTGGACGTGGTGGTGAGATGTTGGGATATGTTGGAGTGATGCTGGAAGTGAAGAAGTGATGGGGGAATAAGTGGAGGAGTGATGTTGGAAGTGGTAGGAGTGATGTTGGAAAAGTGGTGGGAGTGATGTGGAAGTGGTGGCGTGATGTTGGAAGTGGTTGTGGTGATGTTGGAAGTGTTGGTTTGTGGGGGGGGGGGGGGAAATACACAAAAAAAAAAACCATGAGGTGGAAGTGGTGGAAGTGATGTTGAAGTGGTGGGTGGAAGTAGTGAAGAACGGGGTGGTGGAAGTGTTGGAGTGATGTTGGAAGTGGGGAGTGTAGAAGGAGTGATGTTGAAAGTGGAGGATTGGTGTTGGAAGTGTGTTTATTGGTGTTGGCATTGGGTGGAGTGATGTTGGAAAGTGGAGGAGTGATGTTGGTAGTGGTGGGAGTGATGATGGAAGTGGCGGAGTGATGTTGGGAAGTGATGGAGATATGTGGAAAGTGAGGAGTGGATGTTGGAAGTGGCGGAGTGATGTTGGAAGTGGTGGAGTGTGTGGAAGTCGAGTAGGAATGATGTTGGATATTTGTTGGAGTGATGTTGGAAATGGGGAGTGTTGTTAGGAAGTGGTGAATGATGGTGGAAGTGGAGGCGTGATTGTTGGAAGTGGTTGACGTGATGTTGGAAATGGTGGAGGTGATGTTGGGAGAGGAAGGGAAGGTGTAATTGGAAGTGCCTGTGGAGTGAGTGTGCGAAGTTGTGGAGTGATGTTGGAATTGGGAGGAGTGATGTGGAAGTGAAGGAGTGATGTTGGAAGGTGGAGGCGTGATGTTGGAAGTGGGGAGTGATGCTGGAAGTGGAGGAGTGATGTTTGAAAGTTGGTGGAGTGATGTTGAAGTGGTGTGGAGTGAGTTACAAGTGGAAGAGTGAAGTTGGAAGATGGGAGAGGGTGTTGTTGGAAGTGGTGAAGAGAGTTCGACGTGGTGAAGTGCTGTAGACGTGGTGGAGTGATGTTGGAAGTGGTGGATTGCTGATGGAATTGGTGGAGTTATGTTTTAATAGGCGGGAGGGCTGTTGGCCGTGGTGGAGAGCTCAACTACTTCTCACAGTTGCTCTCGCTCTCGCGCTCACGCTCGGCTCGGCCTCGCTGCAATGATTGAAACAAGTATGGCAGTCGTGGTAATAACCATTTTTCATATGATTCACAAAATTATTCCTTTGATTTATTTAAGTATTAACTAGTTCTCCATTGATTTCTTATGTGTTTGATATCAATTGAGTGAAGGTACTGAATTTTTAATAGTAAGATTTATTAGTGGTTATTCGATATTAATTACGTTGTAAGAATTTATATGAATTGTGGATTGATGCTGGAAGTGGAGGAATGATGTAGGGAAGTGTTGGAGCGAGATTTAATATTTTTGAATGCATATTTACAAGTTTTTTTTGGATTCAGGAAGAGGAGGGAGTGAAGTTTGAAGTTGTGGGTTGTGTTGGAAATTGGATTAGTTTTGTGGAAGTGTTATATTGGTGTTGGAAGAGGTGGATTGATGTTGGAAGTGGATGAGAGGATTGATTTTGGAAGTGTTGGCGTGTTATGCAGGAAGTTGACGCTTGATGTGGAAGTGATTTATAGGTTTATGACTTGGTTTTGTGATTGTTGGAAGTGGAGGAGGGATGTTGGAAGTGGAGGTGTGATGTGGAAGTGGTGAGGAGTTTGGAAGTGGAGGAGTGTGATGTGGAAGTGGTTGGAGTGATCTTGGAAGTGGGGGTGATGTTGGAAGCCCACTAGATGATCTACAAAAAAAAAAAAAAACAAAACACACACACAACACACACACACTGGTTAGAGTGATGTTGGACATGGCGGAGAGAGGGATGTTGGGAAGTGGTGGAGTTGGTGGTGTAAAGTGGGGCGCATGCTGTTGGACAGTGGTGGAGTGCTGTTGGAGTTGGGAGTGCTGTTGGAAGTGGCGGAGTGATGTTGGAAGTGTGAAGTGATGCTTTGGACGTGGTGGAGTGATGTTGGTAGTGAAGGAATGATGTTGGAAGTGGTGGCGTGATGTTGGAAGTGTGGGTGGTGTTGAAGTGGTGGAGTGATGTTGGAAGTGGTGAGTGCAGTTCGAAGTGGTTGGCGTGCATGTTGGAAGTGAGAAGTTGATGTTGGAAGTGGAGGAGTGGTGTTGGAAGTGTTGGAGTAGGAGTGAAGATGGGAAGTGAAGGAGTGGACGTTGGACATGGAGAGTGATGTTGGAAGTGGTGGAGTGATGTTGGAAGTGGTTGGATTGATGTTGGAAGTGGTGGCAGTGGTGGAAAAAAGTGAAGAAGTGGTGGTGGACAGCGTTGGAGTGATGTTAGAAGTGTAGGATGTGATGTTGGAAGTGGAGAAGTGATTTTGGAAGTTTTTTATTGGTGTTTGAAAGTGTGAGTGGACGTTGGAAAGTGGAGGAGTAATTTTGGAAGTGGTGAAGTGATGTTGGACGTGGTGGAGTGATGTGGAAGTGGTGGAGTGATGTTGGAAGTGGTGGAGTGATGTTGGACGTGGTGGAGATATGTTGAAGTGGTGGAATGAGTTGGAAGATGTAGAGTGATGTTGGAGAAGAGGCGGCGTGATGTTGGACGTGGTGAGGCGTTAAGTTGGAAGTGGCGGGAAATGTTTGGAAGTGTAGAGGGTGGGGATGTTTGAAGAGGAGAGTGATGTTGGAAGTGGATGGAGTTATGTTGGACGTTGGTGGAGTGATGTTGGAAGTGGTTAGAGTGATTTTGGAAGTGGCGGAGTGTGTTTGAAGGGGAAGGAGTGATGTTGGCAGTGGTGGATTGATGTAGGTGTGTTGGAGTGATGTTGGAAGCGAATAAGGAGTGAATGGAAGTGGAGGAGAGATGTGGAAGTGGTAGCGTTATGTTGGAAGTGTGGACAGAGATGCTGGGGAAGTGGTGGGAGTGATGTTGGACCGTTTTGGCGTGATTGATGTTTGGAGTGGTGGAGTGATGTTGGACGTGGAGGCAGTGCTGTTGGCAATGGGGGGGGAGGGGAAGAGCCTAAAGTGGTGGTGGGAAGTGTTTGAGTGATGTTGAAAGTGGTGGAGGAGTGTGTTTTGAAAGTGGCAGGAGTGATGTTGGAAGTGGTTTATTGGTGTAGGAAGTGGTGGCGTGATGTAGCGAAGGTGGATGAGAGATGTTTGAAGTGCGAGGAGTGGTGTTGGAAGTGGAGGAGTGTGTAGGAAGTAGTGGAGTGTTTGGTTTGAAGTGGTGGAGTGATTGTAGTAAAGGTGGAGTGATGTTGGCGTGGTGGCGTGGTGGCCGTGAAGACGTGGTGTGGGTGCCGTGTTGGGCGTGATGTTAGAAGTGGAGGAGATATGTTGGACGTGGTTTTATTGGTTTTGAAGTGGGGGAATGACCGTTGAAGTGGAGGAGTGATGTTGGAAGTGCTGGAGTGGTTGTTGGAAAAGTGGAGGAGTGATGTTGGAAGTGGGGAGTGATGTTGGAAGTGGTGGGAGTGTAGTTGGAATGGTTGAATTGTGATGTTGGGAAGTTTAGGAGTGGCGTTGGAAGTGGTGGAGTGATGTTGGACGATGGAGGAGTGATGTTGGAAGTGAAGGCGTGAGTGATCTGGAGGCAGTGGAGGAAGGATGTTGGAAGTGGTGGAAGTGTGCTGGAAAGTGGAGGAGAAGTGATGTTGGAAGTGTCGGAGTGATGTTGGAAGTGGTGGAGTGATGTTTACAAGTGGAGAAGTGATGTTGGAAGTGGAGAGGAGTGATGTTGGAAGTGGTGTTGAAATGAAGTGATGTTGGAGGTGGCGGAAGTGATGTTGAAGTAAAGGGTGGAGTGATGTTGGAAGTGTGTGGCAGTGATGTTGGAAGTGGTGGATTGATGTTTGAAGTGGAGGAGTGATGTTGGAAGTGCTGGAGTGATGGTGGAAGTGGTGGAGTGATGTTGGAAGTGGTGGAGTGATGTTGGAAAGTGGGAATTGACGTTGGAAGTGGGATGGAGTGATTGTTGGACGTGGTGGAGTGACGTCGTATTGTGTTGGAGAGTGATGTTGAAGTGAAGGAGTGATGTTGGAAGTGGAGGAGTGATGTTGGCAGTGGATTGGAGTGATGTTGGAAGTGGAGGAGTGATGTTGAAGTGGTGGAGTGTGTTGGAAGTGGTAGGAGTGATGTTGGAAGTGGTATGTTGGTGTTGGGAATTTGTGGAGTGATGTTGGAATTGGGGAGGAGTGATTTGGAAGTGGTGGAAGTGTTGGTGGAAGAGGAGGAGTGATGTGGAAGTGATCTATTGGTGTTGCAGTGGTGGAGTGATGTTGGAAGTGGAGGAGTGATCGTTGGGATAGGGTGGAGTGATGTTGGAAGTGTAGAGTGGGAATTGTTGGGAAGTGGTGGAGTGGTGTTGGAAGTGGAGAGTGATGTTGGAGAGTGGTGGAGTGATGTTGGAAGTGAGGGAATGATGTTGGATGAAGTGGAGGAGTGTTGTTGGAAGTGGTGGAAGAGTGGTTTTGGAAGTGGTTGGAGTGATGTTTGTCGTGGTGGGGTGATGTTGGAAGGGTGGAAGTGATGTTGGAAGTGGAGGAAGTGATGTTGAAGTGGACGAGTGATGTTGGAAGTGTTGGAGTGATGTATGGAAGTGGTTGGAGTGAGTTGGAAGTGAAGGAGGAGTGATGTTGGAAATGGAGGGAAGTGATGTTGGAAGGGTGGAGTGAAGTTGGAAGTAGTGGAGAGTGATGTTGGAAGTGGTGGGAGTGGTGGAAGTGAGAAGTGGTGGTGAAGTGTTGGAGTGATGTTAGAAGTGTAGGAGATGATGTTGGAATGTGGAGACGAAGTGATTTGGAAGTGGTTTTTTGGTGTTTGAAGTGGTGTTGAGTGACGTTGGAAGTGAGGAAGTGATGTTGGAAGTGGTGGAGTGGTTTGTAGGAAGTGGAGGAGTGATGTTGGAAGTGGTGGAGTAGTTGGGGTGAATGGGAGTGGATGTTGGAAGTGGTTTGCGAGTTGTTGGAAGTGGGTTAGTGTGTGAAGTGGGAGGTGCGATGTTGGAAGTGGGGGAGTGTTGTTGGAAGTGGTGGAGTGATGTTGGAAGTGGAAGGAGTGATTGTTGGAAGTGGTGGAGGTGATGCTGGACAGTGGTGAGTAATGATGGAAATGGAAGGAGTATGTTGGAAGTGAGGGAGTGATGTTGGAAAGTGGAGGAGTGATGTCGGAAGTGTTGGAGGTGCTGTTTGCAGTGGATGGAGTGATGTTTGGATGTGGTGGAAGTGATGTTGGAAGTGGTTGGGAGTGATGTTGAAGTGGAGGAGAGATGTTGGAAGTAGAGGGAGTGATGTTGGAAGTGGTGAAGTGATGTTGGGAAGTGGTGAAGTGATGTTGGAAGTGGTGGGTTGTGATTTGAAAGTGCTGGAGTGTGTTGGAACGTGGTGGAGTTATGTTTGAAGTGGAGGGGTGATGTTGGAAGTGGTGGAGCCAGTGATGTTGGGAGTGGTGGAGTGATGTGAAGTGGTATAGAGTGAAGTGGAAGTGTTGAGTGATGTTGGAAGTGGGGAGGAGTGATGTTGGAAGTGGTGGAGTGATGTTGGGAATATGTTGGAGTGATGCTGGAAGTGAAGAAGTGATGTTGGAAGTGGGAGGAGTGATGTTGGAAGTGGTGGAGTTTGATGTTGGAATTGGTGAGTGATGTTGGAAGTGGTGGAGAGGGATGTTGGAGTGGTGGAGTGATGTTGGAAGTGGTGGAAGTGAAGAAGTGGTGGTGGAAGTGTTGGGGTGATGTTGGATGGGAGGAGTGATGTTGAAAGTGGAGGATTGGTGTTGGAAAGTGGTTTATTGTTGTTGGACATTGGTGGAGTGATGTTGGAGTGGAGGAGTGATGTTGGAAGTGGTGGAGTATGATGGAAAGTGGCGGAGTGGTGATCGTTGAAGTGATGGAGATATTTTGGAGTGGAGATGATGTTGGAAGTGGAGGAGTGATGTTGGGAGTGGTGGAGTGACGAGTGTGTGGAAGTCGAGGAGTGAGGTTGAAGTGGGCAGTGATGTTGGAAGTGGTGGGTGATGTTGGACGTGGAGCGAGTGATGTTGGGAAGTAATGGAGTGGTGTTGAAATGGTGGAGTGATGTTGGAAGAGGTGAAGTGATGATGGAAGTTGTGGAGTGATGTTGGAAGTAAAATGAATGATGTGGAAGTGGTGGAGTGATCGTTGGGAAGGGGTGGAAGTAATGTTGGAAGTGGAGAAAGTGATGTTGGATGTGGTGGGGAGTGATGTTTGGGAAGTGGAGGCGTGATGTTAGGAAGTGGAGCAGTGATGTTGGAAGTGGCTGGAGTGATGTGGAAGTGGAGGAGTGATGTAGGAAAGTGGGGAGTGGTGTTGGGGAAGAACAAAACAAAAACTGGAAGGAGTGATGTTGGAAGTGGATTATTGGTGTGGAAGTGGGGGTGGCGTGATGTTGGAATTGGTGGAGTGATGTTGGAAGTGGTTTGAGTGATGCTGGAAGTGAAGTAGTGATGTTGGACGACGTGCTTTATTGGTGTATGCTTTGTTGGGAGTGATGTTGGAAGTGAGGATGATTTTGGAAAGTGGGAAGGAGGATGTAGGAAGTGGTGGAGTAAGGTTTGGAAGTATAGGCGTGAATGTTGGAAGTGGTGGAGTGGTGTTTGGGAAGCGATACAAGAGTGGTGTTGGAAGTGGAGGAGTGACGTTGGAAGTGGTGGAGTGGTGTTTGAAGTGGGTGGAGTGGTGTGGACGTGGTGGAAGTGGTCTTAAAGTGGGTGGAGTGAGTTGGAGTGGTGGCGTGTGGTTAAAGTAGTGTTGGAAAGTGGTGGTGTGGTGGTGGGAAGTTGGTGAGTGGTGTTTGGAAGTGTAGGACTGGTGGTGAAGTGGAGAGTGGTTAGGAAGTGGTGGAGGAGTTGTGGTGGTTGTGGAGGAGTGATGATGGAAGTGGTGGCGTTGGTGTTGGAAGGGTGGAGTGGTGTTGGAATTGGTGGACGTGGTGTTAGAAAGTGGTGGAGTGGAGTTTGGAAGTTGTGGAGTGGTGTGTTAAAGTATTGTTGCGAAGTGGTGGTGGAAGTAGTCGAGTGGTGTTGGAAGTGGGTGGGACTGGTGGTGGAAGTGGAGGCGTGTGTTGGAAGTGGTTGGAGCGGGGGTGGAGTCGGTGGAAGTGGAGTGGTGGTGGAAAGTGGTGGAGTGATGGTGGAAGTGTTGGTGTGGTGTGAAATTGGTGTAAGTGGTGGAGTGATGGTGGAAGTTCTGGAGTGGTGTTGGATGAAAGTGGAGAGTGGTGTTTGGAAGTGCTGGGTGTGGTGGAAGTGGTGGAAGTGGGTGGAAAGTGGTGGACAGTGGTGGAAGTGGTTGGAAGTGGTGGAAGTGGTGAGATAGTGGGTGGTGGAAGTTGGTTGTAGTGGCGGAGATGATGGAGAGGTGTGTGAAAGTGGTGGAGTGGTGGTGTGGAAGTGGCGGAGAGTGTGGTGGTGGAAGTGGTGGAAGTGGTGGTGGAGTGAAGGAAATGGTGGTGGAAGCCTGGCGTGGTGGTGGAAGTGAAGGAATTGTGGTGGAAGCCATGGAGTGGTGGTGGAAGTGGTGAAGTGGTGGACGAAAATGCGGTTTGGGTTACTGGTGGAAAGTGATGTAGAGGTGGTGGACGTGATGGAGTGGTGGTGGAAGGTCGTGTGGAGAAGTGGTGTCGTGGTGGCGGAAGTGGTTGGATTGCTGGCGGTAGTGATGGAGAGGTGGAGGAAGTGATTGAGTGGTGGTGGAAGTGGTGGAGTGGTGGAAGTAAAGAAGTAGTGCTGGAAGTGTGGAGTGCGCTGGAAGTGCATGGATTGAGTGGTGGTGGAAGTGGTGGGAGTGGTGGAATTGAAGAAGTGGTAGTGGAAGTGTTGGAGTTGTGCTGGAAGTGAGGTGTGTTTGTGGTGGAAGTGAGAGTGGAGTAGGATTTGTTGGAGTGGTGGTGGAAGTGTTGGAGAATTAGTGCTGGAAAGTGATGGATTGGTGGTGGGAAGTGATGAAGAAGCTGTGGTGGAAGTGATGGAGTGGAGTTGGATGTGATGGAGTGGTGTGGAAGTGATGGAATTGAGGTGGAAAGTGATGGAGGAGTGGTGTTGGAAGTGGAAGTGGGGTGGAATAGATGGTTGGTTGTTGACGAGAGTGAATGGTGGAGGCTGTGGTGGAGTGATGGACGTGATGGAGTCGAGGTGGCAGTGTTTAAGTGGTGTCGGAAGTGATGGAGTGGTGGTGGAAGTGGATGGTGTGGATGTTGGAGTGGGTGGTGGAAGTGATGAGTGGTGGTGGTAGTGATGGAGTGGTGGTGGAAGTGATGGAGTGGTGGTGGAAGTGATGGAGTGGTGGTGGAAGTGATGGAGTGGTGGTGGAAGTGATGGAGTGGTGGTGGAAGTGATGGAGGTGGGGGGAGTGGAAGTGGTGGAAGTGGTGGTGGAAGTGATGGAGTGGTGGTGGAAGTGATGGAGTGGTGGTGGAAATGAGGAGAGTGGTGGAAGTGATGAGTGGGGTGGAAGTGAGGGAAATGGTGGTGGAAGTGTGGAGTGGGTGGAAGTGTGGAGTGTGGAGAAGTGATGGGTGGTGGAGGAAGTGATGGATAGTGGTGGTGGAAGTGATGGAGTGGTGGTGGAAGGATGGAGTGTGGTGGAAGTGATGGGTGGTGGTGGAAGTGATGGAGTGGTGGGAATGTGAGTGGGTGGAAGTGGATGGAGTGGGGAGTGGTGGAAGTGATGGAGTGGTGGTGGAAGTGATGGAGTGGTGGTGGAAGTGATGGAGTGGTGGTGGAAGTGATGGAGTGGTGGTGGAAGTGATGGAGTGGTGGTGGAAGTGATGGAGTGGTGGTGGAAGTGATGGAGTGGTGGTGGAAGGGACGAGTGGTGAGAAGTGATGGAGTGGTGGTTGAAAGTGATGAGTGTGTGGAAGTGATGGATGGTGGTGGAATGATGGAGTGTGGTGGAAGTGATGGAGTGGTGGTGGAAGTGGATATGTGATGGGAGGGGTGGAGGGAGGGGGTGTCGTTGGTAGGAGAAGGGGCGGCGAGGCGCCTTGGAGTCTTTTTCGTGTCGTGTTTGTTCCGCGTTGGCTTTTTGTTTCCCATTCGTTCTGTTTTTGTCTTTCGTTGTCTTGGTTCTATGTCGTTCTTGCCCACGTCGTTTTCCTTGATCTTTGTTCTTTCTTGTCTTTTCTTCTTTTTTCTGTTTCTCTTCTTTTTTTATTCTTTCTCTTTCTCTTTTCTCATTTCATTCTCTTTTTTTTCATTCGTTTTTTTGCCGCCTTTGTTTTTTTTCTTTTACTCTCTGCTTTTGTTTGTGCTTATTGTTTTTTCGCTCCGTTCTTCCTTCCATTCTTATTGTCTTCTCGTCATTATTCTCTTTGGTTCTTTTTTCTTTTTCGTATGGTTTATTTTTTTTTCCTCTTTGTCCCTCTAATCTTTTTGGTTTTTTTCTTTCTTTTTTTCTTTCGTCCTGATTATTATTACTATCAATTCTAATTAGTTATGCCTATCAGGCTAGAGTAGGCCGATCATTCTAGTATTTCCTATCATTCTATTATTATTCCTATCATTCTATTATTATTCCCTAGCAGTCTAGTATTATTCCTATCATTCGATTAGTATCCATCATTCTATTATTATTCCTATCATTCTATTATATGTCCTAATCAGGCAGTTAGTAGGCCGAAGCAGGCGATGTAGGTGTCCGAGCATTAATAGATGATTCCATGCATCAGCCAGCCCCGCCCCCCAATACACACACAACCCACCACCATCCCGCCCCAGCACACTACATAGCAATAACACTCCCAGATATCAAATCACCACACACTTTGCAACCAAACTGTGCAACTCAGAGACACCCATGACAAATCTCTACTTACTCCAGAGTAAAGTGTGCCCGAAACAGAGCCCCGCCACCCCTCCCCCCCCTCATCTCTCTCTCGTTTCCCAGCAAGGCAGAAGACGCAGCTGCCCTCCAGCTCTTTCTCCACCAGCGGCCTAGAGCCCACCTTCAACCTAGCACTGGCCTTCCCTAACCCCTCCACCCCTACATCAGGTGGGGGTTCCATCAGCCTCTCACAGCTGTTTCCACTGACACACACACCACACACACACACCACACACACACACACACAACGCACACACACAGAATCACACACACACACACACACACGACACTCACACACACCACACACAGACACACACACACAGTACACACACACACAGACACACACACACAGCCACAGACACACACACACACACACACACACACACACCACACACACACACACACACACACACACACACACACACACACAACACACACACCACACACACACACATACCGTCAAGCACCAGCCAACACCGCAGTGGACGAACAAATATGCCAAAGGTAGGTCTGGCTGACTGGCTGATTGACTGGCTGACTGACTGGTTGGTTGACTTGTTGGCTGATTGACCGACTGGCTGACTGACTTGTTGGTTGACTGACTGTTTGGTTGCCTAAAGTGACTGGTTGACTGATTGGACTGCTGGCTGGCTGGTTGATGTTATGACTGGTTGACTGACTTTCTGACTGGTGGACTTGCTGACTGACTGGCTGGCTGGCTACAAAATGAATTCCAGAGGTGAAAAATGCAAGTTACTGAGAGTAACTGGCAAGTTAGTGATGGCCATGCGGACATACAGGCTGCTAGCAGCAACAGATTGAATGACCCTACAATCAGCAAACGGAACGCGTTCTTAGAACAGGTGAAGATGAATCGTAAAATCCTCTCCCCAGGAGAATGTCAGGCATCATCATCAACAGGGAGGATGTCAGGCTACATCACCAATTGGGAGAATATCAGGCAAATTCATCACCAGGGAGAACGTCAGGGAACATCACCAACAGGTAAAACGTCAGGCAACATCATCATCAGGGAGAACGTCAGGCAACATCATCATCAGGGAGAACGTCAGGCAACATCATCATCAGGGAGAACGTCATGCTACGTCAAGAAGAGGGAGAACGTCAGACAACATCATCATCAGGGAGAACGTCATGCTACGTCAAGAAGAGGGAGAACGTCAGGCAACATCATCATCAGGGAGAACGTCATGCTACGTCAAGAAGAGGGAGAACGTCAGGCAACATCATCATCAGGGAGAACGTCAGGCAACATCATCATCAGGGAGAACGTCATGCTACGTCAAGAAGAGGGAGAACGTCAGGCAACATCATCATCAGGGAGAACGTCAGGCAACATCATCATCAGGGAGAACGTCATGCTACGTCAAGAAGAGGGAGAACGTCAGGCAACATCATCATCAGGGAGAACGTCATGCTACGTCAAGAAGAGGGAGCGCGTCAGACAACATCATCATCAGGGAGAACATCAGGCAACATCATCATCAGGGAGAACGTCATGCTACGTCAAGAAGAGGGAGCGCGTCAGACAACAGCAGCAGAAGAGTGGTGGAGCATCTAGAAAGGAATGTGCTTATCCACGACAACCAGCACAGTTTCAGGGAAGGGAAATCCTGTGTCATAAACCTGCTTGAGTTTAACGACAGGGTGATGAAAGTAAGATAAGAGAGAGAGGGGTGGGTAGATTGCATTTTCTTGGACTGTAAGAAGGCTTTCGACACAGTTCCACACAAGAGATTAGTGCAAAAGCTGGAGGACCAGGCAGGTATAACAGGTATAACTGCAATGGATCAGAGAATACCTGACAGGAAGGCAATTGTGGGATGGTTGACAACAACTGAGGGATGGTTGACAACAACTGTGAGATGGTTGACAACAACTGAGGGATGGTTGACAACAACTGAGGGATGGTTGACGACAACTGTGAGATGGCTGACAACAACTGTGAGATGTCTGACAACAACTGTGAGATGGCTGACAACAAATGTGAGATGGTTGACAACAACTGTGAGATGGTTGACAACAACTGAGGGATGGTTGACAACAACTGAGGGATGGTTGACAACAACTGAGGGATGGTTGACAACAACTGTGAGATGGCTGACAACAACTGTGAGATGGCTGACAACAACTGTGAGACGGCTGACAACAACTGTGAGATGGTTGACAATAACTGTGAGATGGTTGACAACAACTGTGAGATGGTTGACAACAACTGTGAGATGGTTGACAACAACTGTGAGAGGGCTTAAGTGAAGCTGCTGATAATGGGAGGTTTTACCCATAGAGAATTAAACTGGGAGAACTGGGGCCTTCATTAAAGACATGACAAGGGAGAAAGGAGATGACGACCCAGCGAGACTAGATCTAATGTTTACCTCAGTTACAACAACCATAGGTAATACAGAATATGAGAGTGATCTTGACTGTAAAGATCATGCAGGTCTGAACTTCGAGTATCTACTGGAACTAAACGTATGGAGAATTACGGTAGGTGAAGGGCGTGAAAAGCCAGACTTTAGAAGGAAGAATTTTGAGGAGCTGAGAGACTTCCCGAATGTAGGGAAGAGAGACATTGAACCGGAGGATAAGTCAGTGGATGAATTGATAGAGTACCTACTTGGAAAAGGCAATGAAACTGAGGAGACCATATCAAGATGCAGAATCATCTAAGACAATGAAAGCCTTTGAAACGTACTCTGGTGGATCAGAGTATCTTAGGGGATGGAAGGAAAGAGTGACCGCGAGAAGACGTCAGAATGGGGAACAGTACCTAGTGGGGTTCAGAAAGGATAGCTATTAGGACCAGTGCTCTTTCTAGTTAAAGAATAAAAAGACACAATACCGTGACTGGAACAATACCCGCATATATGACTAGTCACACATTAACACAGGAAGGTAAGAAAGCCAGTAATTAATGACTAGTTAATGTGGGAAGTAGAACCGATACGTCGTCATAAGTTTCTTTCTCCTACGTGCAGGTTATTTGTTCTGTTTCTGGTTGATGTGAATGCTATTCCAGATGGGACTGATTCAGATATATCTCTGTCTGCTGATGATGTAAAACTGAGGAGAATAAAAACAGGTAAGGACATAGATAAGGATAAGGAGCATGAGCTACAAGGAAAGACTAATGGAATTGGACCTAACAAAGTTAGAGGACAGAAGAACCTGGGCGGACATGATATCAACATACAATTGATAAGGTAGAGAAAGATAGATAGTTTGAGAGGCGAGAAACATGCACTCTGGCACACCGCTCTGGGAAGTTAAAGTCATGGATGAATCACAGGGATATTAAGAAGCATTTCTTCAATCTCAAATTAGTCTGAAAGTGGTACTATTCTGGTGAGAAAGTGGGGGAGACAGGTTCCATAAATTTAAGAGCAGGTACGATAGGGCCCATGAGCTGAGAATCAACCCCTACAACCACAAATAGGTGAGTGAAAATAGATAAATGCATGCAAATCCTACAACCACAACCACAACCATAACTATCACAGCGCACACACCATGACCACCACTGCCACCATAATTACCCTGCCACTCACACACCATGACCACAATTATCACCACATGGAAACCTAAATAAAATCTACTTAGACGCGAAGGAAGAGCAGACCCCAAGGAAGACTTGGTCTGTGTATTTAAACATAAAATGTCGTCCATTTACGCTGACCTGCTTAACATCACAAGTAAAGAAGACAAAGTTCTGCCAGTGTGCACTGGAAATAATAATTTACTTATTGTGTTTGTGTACAAACCACCAGACACAACTTGCTGCCAGTTCAAGAATCGAATATTGAAAATCGAACACAGTCTTGAAATATTTCAAACCCGGCCCCAAACACCCGGTTGCTGGGTGATTTCAATTCAAAGCAGCAAAAATGTGAGACCTTGCCAGATACCATAACAGCAAAGAAAGTGCCAGGAGGCAGCTCCAGGGGAAAAGAATCACTGACAAATGAATTGTTCAGATTCTGGGAAGTATTCGAATCTAGTTAGCAATAGTGGCAGCAGCAAGACTAGAAACACCTATGACCTTACAGTGGCAAATATTGAAGACCTGTTACGGAACGTGACCTGTTAAACTAAAAGCAAAGTCTAACTGAAGTAAGGAGCAGCGGGTAGGCTGGTACTGAGCAACCTCATAGTCATGAGGGTAGTCTGGTACTGAGCAACCTCACAGTCCTGAGGGTAGTCTGGTACTGAGCAACCCCACAGTCATGAGGGTAGTCTGGTACTGAGCAACCTCACAGTCATGAGGGTAGTCTGGTACTGAGCAACCTCACAGTCCTGAGGGTAGTCTGGTACTGAGCAACCCCACAGTCATGAGGGTAGTCTGGTACTGAGCAACCTCACAGTCATGAGGGTAGTCTGGTACTGAGCAACCTCACAGTCATGAGGGTAGTCTGGTACTGAGCAACCTCACAGTCATGAGGGTAGTCTGGTACTGAGCAACCCAACAGTCATGAGGGTAGTCTGGTACTGAGCAACCCCACAGTCATGAGGGTAGGCTGGTACTGAGCAACCTCACAGTCATGAGGGTAGTCTGGTACTGAGCAACCCCACAGTCATGAGGGTAGTCTGGTACTGAGCAACCCCACAGTCATGAAGGTAGTCTGGTACTGAGCAACCCCACAGTCATGAGGGTAGTCTGGTACTGAGCAACCTCACAGTCATGAGGGTAGTCTGGTACTGAGCAACCCCACAGTCATGAGGGTAGTCTGGTACTGAGCAACCCCACAGTCATGAGGGTAGGCTGGTACTGAGCAACCCCACAGTCATGAGGGTAGTCTGGTACTGAGCAACCCCACAGTCATGAGGGTAGTCTGGTACTGAGCAACCTCACAGTCATGAGGGTAGTCTGGTACTGAGCAACCTCACAGTCATGAGGGTAGTCTGGTACAGAGCAACCCCACAGTCATGAGGGTAGTCTGGTACTGAGCAACCTCACAGTCATGAGGGTAGTCTGGTACTGAGCAACCTCACAGTCATGAGGGTAGTCTGGTACTGAGCAACCCCACAGTCGTGAGGGTAGTCTGGTACTGAGCAACCCCACAGTCATGAGGGTAGTCTGGTACTGAGCAACCCCACAGTCATGAGGGTAGTCTGGTACTGAGCAATCCCACAGTCATGAGGGTAGTCTGGTACTGAGCAACCCCACAGTCATGAGGGTAGTCTGGTACTGAGCAACCCCACAGTCATGAAGGTAGTCTGTACTGAGCAACCCACAGTCATGAGGGTAGTCTGGTACTGAGCAACCCCACAGTCATGAGGGTAGTCTGGTACTGAGCAACCCCACAGTCATGAAGGTAGTCTGGTACTGAGCAACCCCACAGTCATGAGGGTAGTCTGGTACTGAGCAACCCCACAGTCATGAGGGTAGTCTGGTACTGAGCAACCCCACAGTCATGAGGGTAGTCTGGTACTGAGCAATCCCACAGTCATGAGGGTAGTCTGGTACTGAGCAACCCACAGTCATGAGGGTAGTCTGGTACTGAGCAACCCCACAGTCATGAAGGTAGTCTGGTACTGAGCAACCCCAACAGTCATGAGGGTATTCTGGTACTGAGCAACCCCACAGTCATGAGGGTAGTCTGGTACTGAGCAACCCCACAGTCATGAAGGTAGTCTGGTACTGAGCAACCCCACAGTCATGAGGGTAGTCTGGTACTGAGCAACCCCACAGTCATAAGGGTAGTCTGGTACTGAGCAACCCCACAGTCATGAGGGTAGTCTGGTACTGAGCAATCCCACAGTCATGAGGGTAGTCTGGTACTGAGCAACCCCACAGTCATGAGGGTAGTCTGGTACTGAGCAACCCCACAGTCATGAGGGTAGTCTGGTACTGAGCAACCCCACAGTCATGAGGGTAGTCTGGTACTGAGCAACCCCACAGTCATGAGGGTAGTCTGGTACTGAGCAACCCCACACAGTCATGAGAGTAGACTGTTCCTGAGCAACCCCACACAGTCATGAGGGTAGACTGTTCCTGAGCAACCCCACACAGTCATGAGGGTAGACTGTTCCTGAGCAACCCCACACAGTCATGAGGGTAGACTGTTCCTGAGCAACCCCACACAGTCATGAGGGTAGACTGTTCCAGAGCAACCCCACACAGTCATGAGGGTAGACTGGTACTGGTACCACCACAACCACCACAACTACCACCCCAACAACTACCATCACCACTTCGACTACCACCACTACTACCACCACTACTACCACCACCATCACCTCCACTACCACCATAACAACCATCACCACCACCACTACCGCCACCACAACCACCATCACCACCACTACTACCGCCACAACAACCACCATCACCACCACCACTACCTCCACAACCACCACCATCACCACCACCACAATCGCCACAACAACCACCATCACCACCACCACTACCGCCACAACAACCACCATCACCACCACCACTACCGCCACAACAACCACCATCACCACCACCACTACCACTACAACAACCACCATCACCACCACCAAAATCGCCACAACAACCACCATCCCCACCATCACTACCGCCACAACAACCACCATCACCACCACCACTACCTCCACAACAACCACCATCGCCACCACCACTAGCACCACAACAACCACCATCACCACCACCACTACCTCCACAACAACCACTATCACCAACCACTACCACTACAACAACCACCATCACCACCACCACTACCTCCACAACAACCACCATCACCTGCAACTAATGTGACATTTTATTTTGCAACGTTTCGCTCTCCAGGAGCTTTATCAAGCCATTACAAACAATACATGGACACAGAGGGTATATAAAGGCTCAGAGTGAGGTGAAATACTAGTGAGGTACCATTTCGATGTTCACTAATGGTAGTAGTAGTAGTAGTAGTAGTGGTGGTAGTAACAAAAATTATACAATATGGAAGAGCAATTAATTCGTACATGAGTAAAAGGATATAAAAGCTATTACTTGGGTAACATAAAAATAGGTTGGACAAATATAGACTGGAAAGAGGCAGGTTTTTTTCAGTGTTCACTTTCTGTAATGTGCTTTGTGTAGTATAACAGGAGAGACTATGTGATGGCAGGGTTTACTGTTTTCAGGAGGATTCTTGCTAAGACTTCGGAGATGGTGAAGCTGCCGTTTTTTTGTTTAATTGTATTCGAAACAGCGATCAGTGCTGATTCAAGGCACTTGCGTCTGCGGAAAAATTAGTTTCTTTGATCACTAATTGGGCGTCTCTGAATTTCATGAGATGATTGGTGGAATTTCGGTGTTGTACACAGGCGTTGTTTAAGATGTCGTTCCTACATGCGTAAATGTGTTCATTGAGGCGGGTGTCGAGGTTTCTTGCTGTTTCACCTACGTAGATCTTGTCACAGCCTCCACAGGGTATAGTGTAAACTCCTGCATTGACTGGTTCGTGGTGCTTGAGTTTTGTCCTGGTTAGATCTTTATTGAAGTGCTAGAAGCGATGGCGACTCTGGTGTTAACTTGTGAAAGTACTTTTGAGACGTTTAGTGCAACCTGGCTGTTGGGAAGAATTATAACTTTGTTGGGAGCGGTGTTGATGCGTGGAGAATTGATGATCTGAAGAGCTCTTTTCTTGCAGTCTTTGAGTCTCTGAGCCTTTATATACCCTCTGTGTCCATGTATTGTTTGTAATGGCTTGATAAAGCTCCTGGAGAGCGAAACGTTGCCACAATAAATGTCACATTAGTTGCACTTGTGTCCTTTTACTTTACATATTGTCGGTAATTCTACCAACTTTATTACAACCACCATCACCACCACCACTACCACTACAACAACCACCATCACCACCACCACTACCACCAAACAACCACCATACACCACCACTACACTACAACAACCACCATACACCACCACCACTACCACCACAACAACCACCATCACCACCACCACTACCACTACAACAACCACCATCACCACCACCACTACCCCCCACAACAACCACCATCACCACCACCACTACCACTACAACAACCACCATCACCACCACCACTACCACCACAGCAACCACCATCACCACCACCACTACCACCACAACAACCACCATCACCACCACCACTACCACCCAAACAACAACCATCATCACCACTACAACAACCACCATCACCACCACCACTACCACCACAACAACCATCCATCACCCACAACTACCACCACAACAACCACCATCACCACCACCACTACCACCACAACAACCACCATCACCACCAACCCACTACCACCCAACAACCATCATCACCACTACAACAACCACCATCACCACCACCACTACCACCACAACAACCATCATCACCACCACCACTACCACCACAACAACCACCATCACCACCACCACTACCACCACAACAACCATCATCACCACTACAACAACCACATCACCACCACCACTACCACTACAACAACCACCATCACCACCACCACTACCACCACAACAACCACCATCACCACCACCACTACCACCACAACAACCACCATCACCACCACCACTACCACCACAACAACCATCCATCACCACCACCACTACCACCACAACAACCACCATCACCACCACCACTACCACCACAACAACCACCACCACTACCACCACAACAACCACCATCACCACCACCACTACCACCACAACAACCACCATCACCACCACCACTACCACCACAACAACCACCATCACCACCACCACTACCACCACAACAACCATCATCACCACTACAACAACCACCATCACCACCACCACTACCACCACAACAACCATCATCACCACCACCACTACCACCACAACAACCACCATCACCACCACCACTACCACCACAACAACCACCATCACCACCACCACTACCACCACAACAACCATCATCACCACCACCACTACCACCACAACAACCACCATCACCACCACCACTACCACCACAACAACCACCATCACCACCACCACTACCACCACAACAACCATCATCACCACTACAACAACCACCATCACCACCACCACTACCACCACAACAACCATCATCACCACCACCACTACCACCACAACAACCACCATCACCACCACCACTACCACCACAACAACCATCATCACCACTACAACAACCACCATCACCACCACCACTACCACTACAACAACCACCATCACCACCACCACTACCACCACAACAACCACCATCACCACCACCACTACCACCACAACAACCACCATCACCACCACCACTACCACCACAACAACCATCATCACCACTACAACAACCACCATCAACCACCACCACTACCACCACAACAACCATCATCACCACTACAACAACCACCATCACCACCACCACTACCACCACAACAACCATCATCACCACCACAACAACCACCATCACCACCACCACTACCACCACAACAACCATCATCACCACCACAACTACCACCATCACCACCATCACTACAGAAAACATTTCACATTTTTTCAAGGTAAAACAGACTTTCGCGGGACTATAAATTTGCGGTCACAAAATTTACGAGCGTCTAGGATTTTCATACTTGAGGGCCCAGTACTATCACTCTGAGGGCCCAGTACCATCACTCTGAGGGCCCAGTACCATCACTCTGAGGGCCCAGTACCATCACTATGAGGGCCAAGTACCATCACTCTGAGGGCCCAGTACCATCACTCTGAGGGCCCAGTACCATCACTATGAGGGCCCAGTACCATCACTCTGAGGGCCCAGTATCATCACTCTGAGGGCCCAGTACCATCACTCTGAGGGCCCAGTACTATCACTCTGAGGGTCCAGTACCATCACTCTGAGGGCCCAGTACCATCACTCTGAGGGCCCAGTACCATCACTCTGAGGGCCCAGTACCATCACTCTGAGGGCCCAGTACCATCACTCTGAGGGCCCAGTACCATCACTCTGAGGGCCCAGTACCATCACTCTGAGGGCCCAGTACCATCACTCTGAGGGCCCAATACTATCATTCTGAGGGCCAAGTACCATCACTCTGAGGGCCCAATATTATCATTCTGAGGGCCCAGTACCATCACTCTGAGGGTCCTGTACCATTACTCTGAGGGCCCAGTGCCATCACTCTGAGGGCCCAGTACTATCACTCTGAGGGCCCAGTACCATCACTCTGAGGGCCCAGTACCATCACTCTGAGGGCCCAGTACCATCACTCTGAGGGCCCAGTACCATCACTCTGAGGGCCCAGTACTATCACTCTGAGGGCCCAGTACCATCACTCTGAGGGCCCAGTACCATCACTCTGAGGGCCCAGTACCATCACTCTGAGGGCCCAGTACCATCACTCTGAGGGCCCAGTACTATCACTCTGAGGGTCCAGTACCATCACTCTGAGGGCCCAGTACTATCATTCTGAGGGCTCAGTGCCATCACTCTGAGGGCTCAGTACTATCATTCTGAGGGCCCAGTGCCATCACTCTGAGGGTCCTGTACCATTACTCTGAGGGCCCAGTACCATCACTCTGAGGGCCCAGTACTATCATTCTGAGGGCCCAGTGCCATGACTCTGAAGGTCCTGTACCATTACTCTGAGGGCCCAGTGCCATCACTCTGAGGGCCCAATACCATCACTCTGAGGGCCCGGTACCATCACTCTGTGGGCCCAGTACCATCCCTCTGAGGGCCGGTATCATCCCTCTGAGGGCATAGTGCCATCACTCTGAGGACCCTTTACCATTACTCTGAGGCCCCGGTACCATCGCTCTGAGGGCCTGTTACCATCACTCTGAGGGCCTGGTACCATCACTCTAGGGGTCCAGTACCATCCCTCTGAGGGCCCTGTATCATCACGCTGAGGGCCCAGTACCATCACTCTGAAGGCCTTACATTATCTATCAGGGACACGGAAACCTCACTCCGAGTACTGTATACTATCTACCAGAAGCTTAGACCGTGTATCAGGGCCCTAATCTCCTTATCGGGGCTCATGCGAGAGAACTAAACAGTGAGGGCTCATTACCGTCCTGTTAAAGACTTTAAACGTGATTTAAGGCACACTGCTGTTATTGTGAGTGTTGTCAACAAGCTGTCAGGTCCCTACAATGGCAGTCATCACAAGCCATCAGGTCCCTACAACGGTAGTCATCACAAGCCGTCAGGTCCCTGCAATAATAGTCATCACAAACCATCAGGTCCCTACAATGGTAGTCATCACAAACCATCAGGTCCCTACAATGGTAGTCATCACAAGCCATCAGGTCCCTACAACGGTAGTCATCACAAGCCGTCAGGTCCCTGCAATAATAGTCATCACAAACCATCAGGTCCCTACAACGGTAGTCATCACAAACCATCAGGTCCCTACAATGGTAGTCATCACAAGCCATCAGGTCCCTACAATGGTAGTCATCACAAACCATCAGGTCCCTACAATGGTAGTCATCACAAACCATCAGGTCCCTACAATGGTAGTCATCACAAACCATCAGGTCCCTTCAATGGTAGTCATCACAAACCATCAGGTCCCTACAATGGTAGTCATCACAAACCATCAGGTCCCTTCAATGGTAGTCATCACAAACCATCAGGTCCCTACAATGGTAGTCATCACAAGCCATCAGGTCCCTACAATAATAGTCATCACAAACCATCAGGTCCCTACAATAATAGTCATCACAAACCATCAGGTCCCTACAATGGTAGTCATCACAAACCATCAGGTCCCTTCAATGGTAGTCATCACAAACCATCAGGTCCCTTCAATGGTAGTCATCACAAACCATCAGGTCCCTTCAATGGTAGTCATCACAAACCATCAGGTCCCTACAATGGTGGTCATCACAAACCATCAGGTCCCTACAATGGTAGTCATCACAAACCATCAGGTCCCTTCAATGGTAGTCATCACAAACCATCAGGTCCCTACAATGGTGGTCATCACAAACCATCAGGTCCCTTCAATGGTAGTCATCACAAACCATCAGGTCCCTACAATGGTGGTCATCACAAACCATCAGGTCCTACAATGGTGGTCATCACAAACCATCAGGTCCCTTCAATGGTAGTCATCACAAACCATCAGGTCCCTACAATGGTGGTCATCACAAACCATCAGGTCCCTTCAATGGTAGTCATCACAAACCATCAGGTCCCTACAATGGTGGTCATCACAAACCATCAGGTCCCTACAATGGTAGTCATCACAAACCATCAGGTCCCTACAATGGTGGTCATCACAAACCATCAGGTCCCTTCAATGGTAGTCATCACAAACCATCAGGTCCCTACAATGGTGGTCATCACAAACCATCAGGTCCCTTCAATGGTAGTCATCACAAACCATCAGGTCCCTACAATGGTGGTCATCACAAACCATCAGGTCCCTTCAATGGTAGTCATCACAAACCATCAGGTCTCTACAACGGTAGTCATCACAAACCATCAGGTCCCTTCAATGGTAGTCATCACAAACCATCAGGTCCCTTCAATGGTAGTCATCACAAACCATCAGGTCCCTACAATGGTGGTCATCACAAACCATCAGGTCCCTACAATGGTGGTCATCACAAACCATCAGGTCCCTTCAATGGTAGTCATCACAAACCATCAGGTCTCTACAACGGTAGTCATCACAAACCATCAGGTCCCTTCAATGGTAGTCATCACAAACCATCAGGTCCCTTCAATGGTAGTCATCACAAACCACCAGGTCCCTACAATGGTGGTCATCACAAACCATCAGGTCCCTACAATGGTAGTCATCACAAACCATCAGGTCCCTACAATGGTAGTCATCACAAACCATCAGGTCCCTACAATGGTGGTCATCATAAACCATCAGGTCCCTACAATGGTGGTCATCACAAACCATCAGGTCCCTACAATGGTAGTCATCACAAACCATCAGGTCCCTTCAATGGTGGTCATCACAAACCATCAGGTCCCTACAATGGTAATCATCACAAACCATCAGGTCCCTACAATGGTAGTCATCACAAACCATCAGGTCCCTACAATGGTGGTCATCACAAACCATCAGGTCCCTACAATGGTGGTCATCACAAACAATCTGGTCCCTACAATAGTGGTCATCACAAACCATCACGTCCCTACAATGGTGGTCATCACAAACCATCAGGTCCCTACACATTCACCAGCCAAGCTTTTTAAAGTGAAAAATTAGAGGCTGCCTGCGACAAGTATTATACATAACAGCTAAGCAGACCCGTGGACCACTAGCAGTAACATCCTGGGTGTTCAGTGTGGCGTGCGACAAGTATATCACAATTTGTTCAGCTTTCATCACATACCTACTTCTTGCATTCCGTTTGTACCAGCCAGACTGGCAGGTAGACTAGAGTACCTGTAGAGAGGCCGCGGCTACTCTGATTCGCTGTCAGGTTTATGTCACATCATGTGGGTGAGAGCTTTCTTCTTCTTCTTCTTCTGTTGGGTTTCAGGGCCACTGACAGCATACGCCGTATCGAGCCCGGCCGTCCAGTGCTAGGAGAGGGAATATCGACCAAAGTGGAAGAATATCTTGACTAATAACTATGTATCATATGTCTCTGATACGCCCTGAAGCCAGCGGTACAGGCCAATATCTCCTGACGGTCCAGAGGGCGAAACCCCTCCCCGTTGAGGAGGACAGGTAGAGTGAAAGTGTGCACCCCAAGTGTGCGCAAGGCCTCACGGAGAGTAGTCCGTGCAGAGCTTTTTTGCTGCCGAACTAATGTTATATTTCCTCATCTTACTGGAGACAGAATCTCACTGAGGACTGTAGAGTACACACATACTGGTCTATCTTGTGAGGTGCCAAGCCAACTGCAACGAGTGAGCTTACTTTGTTCTCTCACTCAACGTCTATTGCATTTTGTAGTGTAAATATTGGAGGAGGTAATACGTCAGTACTCAAAAAATATTTATCCTGTGTTTTTATTTGAGTGAATATTGTTCCTTGTCTGGAGACTAGATTTACAGCGAGGCAAAAGAGGCCTTGTTTCGTGTACCTGTGTTGGTCATATCCACACAGTATGTATGGAAACCTGGTGTTTGAGGGCTAATATCCACACATTATACATGGAGGCCTGGTGTTTGAGGGGTAATATCCACACAGTATACATGGAGGCCTGGTGTTTGAGGGGTAATATCCACACAGTATACATGGAGGCCTGGTGTTTGAGGGGTAATATCCACACACTATGTATGGAAACCTGGTGTTTGAGGGGTAATATCCACACAGTATGTATGGAAACCTGGTGTTTGAGGGGTAATATCCACACAGTATGTATGGAAACCTGGTGTTTGAGGGGTAATATCCACACAGTATGTATGGAAACCTGGTGTTTGAGGGGTAATATCCACACAGTATGTATGGAAACCTGGTGTTTGAGGGGTAATATCCACACAGTATACATGGAAACCTGGTGTTTGAGGGGTAATATCCACACAGTATTCATGGAAATCTGGTGTTTGAGGGGTAATATCCACACAGTATGTATGGAAACCTGGTGTTTGAGGGGTAATATCCACACAGTATGTATGGAAACCTGGTGTTTGAGGGGTAATATCCACACAGTATGTATGGAAACCTGGTGTTTGAGGGGTAATATCCACACAGTATACATGGAAACCTGGTGTTTGAGGGGTAATATCCACACAGTATACATGGAAACCTGGTGTTTGAGGGGTAATATCCACACAGTATACATGGAAACCTGGTGTTTGAGGGGTAATATCCACACAGTATTCATGGAAATCTGGTGTTTGAGGGGTAATATCCACACAGTATACATGGAAACCTCGTGTTTGAGGGGTAATATCCACACAGTATTCATGGAAATCTGGTGTTTGAGGGGTAATATCCACACAGTATACATGGAAACCTGGTGTTTGAGGGGTAATATCCACACAGTATATATGGAAACCTGGTGTTTGAGGGGTAATATCCACACAGTATTCATGGAAATCTGGTGTTTGAGGGGTAATATCCACACAGTATACATGGAGGCCTGGTGTTTGAGGGGTAATATCCACACAGTTACCATAGAAGCCTGGTGATTGAGGGGTAATATCCACACAGATAACATGGGAGCCTGGTGTTTGAGAGGTAATATCCACATAGTTAACATGGAAGCCTGGTTTTTGGGGGATAATATCCACATAATTAACATGGGAGCCTGGTGTTTGAGGGGTAATATCCACACAGATAACATGGGAACCTGGTGTTTGAGGGATAATATCCACACAGATAACATGGGAACCTGGTGTTTGAGAGGTAATAGCCACATAACTAACATGGGAGTCCGGTGTTTAAAGGGTAATATCCACACAGGTAACATGGGAGCCTGGTGTTTGAGGGGTAATATCCACACAGGTAACATGGGAGCCTGGTGTTTGAGAGGTAAATACTGGCAACGGTAATCACAGGATAAAAATAGGTGCTAGACTGTCCCAGTCTTCACCACTGATTTTAATGGTAGTGTGATGACTCTCATAGCTGTGTTTGAAGGATCCTCTGGACCTGAAAGATCCTCTGGATCTGAAGAATCCTCTGAACCTAAAGGATCCCCTGGACCTGAAGGATCCTCTGGATCTGAAGAATCCTTTTGATCTGAAGGATCCTCTGGATTTGAAGACTCCTCTGGATCCTCTGGGACTCGCCAATGCAACTCACATCACAGCATGGAGAAAAAATTAGTCTGAGGAAGGAACATTGTATGTAACTGAGGAGAATCGATCAAATTATTATTATTAAATTTTTATTTATTATTATTATTAATATTATTATTATTATTATTATTATTATTATTATTATTAATTATTATATTATTTTCATGGAGTTACATGATGGTTGGTAGGCATTAGAAGGGTAGCTCCACTTGCTCGGATTAAGAGCTCTGGTGGAGTATAGATAATGGATGAGTTAGCATAAATTAGGATAATGGATATCCAGTTACATGTCGCCATATTCTTGTCGGATATGGAAATGAATTTCAGTAATACGAGATGGCGTCACCGGTCAGGTCCAGGAAGGTGTCAACGTCAACCTCACCTTGTGAACCTCCATTATATTCTGTGATTTTTTTTTCTAAACGTGATCTAAAAAGTAAATCCCAAGTTGAAGAGTATGTTGGAAGGCCTTCATGAAACACGTTATTCAATTTTGGAAGCATTTCCTTAATCTCATTTACCCAAAAAATCCCACTGTAGTGGAGAGTGACAAGAGTCCTTACTGTAGTTTATCTTACACCGGGAGTCCTTACTGTAGTTTATCTTACACTGGGAGTCCTTACTGTAGTTTATCTTACACTGGGAGTCCTTACTGTAGTTTATCTTACACTGGAGTCCTTACTGTAGTTTATCTTACACTGGGAGTCCTTACTGTAGTTTATCTTACACTGGGAGTCCTTACTGTAGTTTATCTTACACCGGGAGTCCTTACTGTAGTTTATCTTACACTGGGAGTCCTTACTGTAGTTTATCTTACACTGGGAGTCCTTACTGTAGTTTATCTTACACTGGGAGTCCTTACTGTAGTTTATCTTACACTGGGAGTCCTTACTGTAGTTTATCTACACTGGGAGTCCTTACTGTAGTTTATCTTACACTGGGAGTCCTTACTGTAGTTTATCTTACACCGGGAGTCCTTACTATAGTTTATCTTACACTGGGAGTCCTTACTGTAGTTTATCTTACACTGGGAGTCCTTACTGTAGTTTATCTTACACCGGGAGTCCTTACTGTAGTTTATCTTACACTGGGAGTCCTTACTGTAGTTTATCTTACACTGGGAGTCCTTACTGTAGTTTATCTTACACTGGGAGTCCTTACTGTAGTTTATCTTACACTGGGAGTCCTTACTGTAGTTTATCTTACACTGGGAGTCCTTATTGTAGTTTATCTTACACCGGGAGTCCTTACTGTAGTTTATCTTACACTGGGAGTCCTTACTGTAGTTTATCTTACACCGGGAGTCCTTACTGTAGTTTATCTTACACTGGGAGTCCTTACTGTAGTTTATCTTACACTGGGAGTCCTTACTGTAGTTTATCTTACACTGGGAGTCCTTACTGTAGTTTATCTTACACTGGGAGTCCTTACTGTAGTTTATCTTACACCGGGAGTCCTTACTGTAGTTTATCTTACACCGGGAGTCCTTACTGTAGTTTATCTTACACTGGGAGTCCTTAATGTAGTTTATCTTACACTGGGAGTCCTTACTGTAGTTTATCTTACACCAGGAGTCCTTACTGTAGTTTATCTTACACCGGGAGTCCTTACTGTAGTTTATCTTACACCGGGAGTCCTTACTGTAGTTTATCTTACACCGGGAGTCCTTACTGTAGTTTATCTTACACCGGGAGTCCTTACTGTAGTTTATCTTACACCGGGAGTCCTTACTGTAGTTTATCTTACACTGGGAGTCCTTACTGTAGTTTATCTTATACCGGGAGTCCTTACTGTAGTTTATCTTACAGTGGGAGTCCTTACTGTAGTTTATCTTACACTGGGAGTCCTTACTGTAGTTTATCTTATACCGGGAGTCCTTACTGTAGTTTATCTTACAGTGGGAGTCCTTACTGTAGTTTATCTTACACTGGGAGTCCTTACTGTAGTTTATCTTACACTGGGAGTCCTTACTGTAGTTTATCTTACACCGGGAGTCCTTACTGTAGTTTATCTTACACTGGGAGTCCTTACTGTAGTTTAACTTACAATGGGAGTCCTTACTGTAGTTTATCTTACACCGGGAGTCCTTACTGTAGTTTATCTTACAGTGGGAGTCCTTACTGTAGTTTATCTTACACAGGGAGTCCTTACTGTAGTTTATCTTACACCGGGAGTCCTTACTGTAGTTTATCTTACACTGGGAGTCCTTACTGTAGTTTATCTTACACCCGGGAGTCCTTACTGTAGTTTATCTTACACTGGGAGTCCTTACTGTAGTTTATCTTACACTGGGAGTCCTTACTGTAGTTTATCTTACACTGGGAGTCCTTACTGTAGTTTATCTTACACTGGGAGTCCTTACTGTAGTTTATCTTACACCGGGAGTCCTTACTGTAGTTTATCTTACACCGGGAGTCCTTACTGTAGTTTATCTTACACTGGGAGTCCTTACTGTAGTTTATCTTACACTGGGAGTCCTTACTGTAGTTTATCTTACACCAGGAGTCCTTACTGTAGTTTATCTTACACCGGGAGTCCTTACTGTAGTTTATCTTACACCGGGAGTCCTTACTGTAGTTTATCTTACACCGGGAGTCCTTACTGTAGTTTATCTTACACCGGGAGTCCTTACTGTAGTTTATCTTACACCGGGAGTCCTTACTGTAGTTTATCTTACACTGGGAGTCCTTACTGTAGTTTATCTTATACCGGGAGTCCTTACTGTAGTTTATCTTACACCGGGAGTCCTTACTGTAGTTTATCTTACACTGGGAGTCCTTACTGTAGTTTATCTTACACTGGGAGTCCTTACTGTAGTTTATCTTACACCGAGAGTCCTTACTGTAGTTTATCTTACACTGGGAGTCCTTACTGTAGTTTATCTTACAATGGGAGTCCTTACTGTAGTTTATCTTACACCGGGAGTCCTTACTGTAGTTTATCTTACAGTGGGAGTCCGTACTAACATTGTAAGCAGGGAAAATATATTCTCTTGGTGTCAGTTCTGCGTACATGCTTGTGACCTTGAAGCAATCTCTACATGCATGTTGTGACCTTGAAACAGTCTCTGCATGCATGCTTGTGACCTTGACGCAGTCTCTACATGCCTGCATGTAACCTTGAAGCAGTCAAGATAAATATATTCCCTGCCCTGCTTAGAACGACTTACGCCCCCGCTGTGTTTACGGTTTTGCTGAAGTTAGAAATATTTAAAAATTTCTCAGTTTGTTTTGTGGGAAGAGGTGTCATAGCAGCGGTGTGTTAATGGTGAAGTGAGGGAGAAGCGCTTGTGACAACAGAAGATCCTCTGGGAAGATCCAGCAGCCGGTCTAGGGTTGCTAAAGTGTAAAACTTTGTGTCTGAAAAATGGTTAAGATGGAGTGAGAACTTCAGAGAGAAGAAAGTGTCTTTCTGCACATAGAAACTGATCAGTGCAAACAATGCAGATTACATATGCAAGGAGATTGAAGCCTATGATTGCACCTCCTTTTTTTTAGGTCTAGATGTGAATGATGATTTATTACCTCACCATCCTTATAGTAACATATTAAGAAAAGTTAAAGAACTAGCTTTCTCTTCCTCCAGGAAGGTGGTCTTTGAATTCAGGTTAGGCTGAAATTTTTTGGTACTATGGCCCAGATATCTTCAGATGTTAGTCACGTGACGCGTCATGTGGTCCCAGAATGACTCGAACCTGGCACATTTTCGCCCAGCATAATGACATCAAGGACATCATAATGACATCAAGGATATCATAATGACATCAAGGACATTATAATGACATCAGGGACATCATAATGGCATCAAGGAAATAAAGTCTGCTGACTAAGTGGAATCGCTGGCACACAGATGGCTCCAACTTCATCCTGTTCCCTGTTTGTATGTCTCATAACAGTAAAATGACTTTCAAATTAACTTATGTAGGTAACAACTCTTAGCTTGTAAATAAATGTACAAACTCTCAACCAAACCTCGTAAAATTTTGTGTGAGAGAGAGAGAGAGAGAAAGAGAGAGAGAGAGAGAGAGAGAGAGAGAGAGAGAGAGAGAGAGAGAGAGAGAGAGAGAGAGAGAGAGAGAGAGAGAGAGAGAGAGAGAGAGAGAGAGACAGACAGACAGACAGATACAGAGATAGAGATAGAGAGAATGATACTGTTACGATACAGGTGAGTAACACTGCCCATTCAGAATAACAGAAAAGTCTAAGGAGACAAAAATAACCCATAGGAACACACACACACACACCACACACACACACACACCACACACACACACACACACACACACACACACACACACACACCAACATAGCAATATATATGTATGTTACAGTATGTGGGTATCTGCACTCCCCTCGCCTCGCCTCCCCTTGGCTCCCCTCCTCTTCCCTTACCTCGCCTCCCCTTGGCTCCCCTCCTCTCCCCTTGCCTCGCCTCCCCTTGGCTCCCCTCCCCTCCCCTTGACTCCCCTCCTCTCTCCTCGCCTCGCCTCCCCTCCCCTCGCCTCGCCTCCCCTCCTCTCCCCTCGCCTCGCCTCCCCTTGGCTCCCCTCCCCCCTCACTTTCCAAACACCACCAAATTCTCTTTCCTTTTCAACATTCCTGCAATATTGAAAACGAAACAGCAAAATCTCTTTTATTTAATGTCAAGATTCAAATGAGTTTTATGGATTACTAGTTGCAGTGCAACATTTCACTCTGTGTAGAGCTTTAAACCATGACTTGACAAAGCTCTAAACCGAGCGAAACGTTGTCCCAATAGAAGCTAGTTCCGTAAGCCACGTATAGAGGTGCAGCAGCACCTTCAAGCAGGTTGCTGACAGTGAAGCTTCTGTGTTCGGTCCCCAATCGACAGAGAATTCTCTTTAAGTGCCTAATGTTGTTAAAGAAGGGCCAAACACCCACGTCCAGTGGAACCCTATATAAACTGTTGCTTGTCTGTAGGGCCCACCTGGCCTGCCAATTGTTTAGGTTATATCAATGTATGTGACTCATGGAGTCACTGCTGAGGCAGATGGATGAGGTAGAAAGAAGAAACGGCAGCTTTTGCCTCAGTATTCACTCGTCAGCATTCATTTCCTGCGACCTAGATATGACCCAGAGACCTACAAAATTCCAGGATCTTTTGTCAATTGCTCCGAATTCACTGACTTATTGTAGATTTTTTTTGGGCAGTTTGGACACTGTCTCGGCACCCTCTTTAAGAATCCATGGCGACACTACCAAATCCTATTACCTTTGACTTATGTTTCAGTACCTGATGATGCATCCTTGTCCTATATACTCTCTGGTGTTGCTCCTGTTTCACTGAGAACATGTCATAGTCAATGTTCAACTCCTCCCAAACATTTTTGTCATTTCTCATGAGCTCCCCTTCCTTCTTCAGTCACAAACTTCCTTGTTATTTCTCACAAACTCCTTCTCCAAGCTTACCTACTCTTACTGGCACTTGTCTTCTCTGACGTCGCTCTGTAGCAGTTTAGGATCTTATGTAATTTTTGCTGCGATATCATTCTCAGGTTGCTGCTCAGCTCCTCTGATCAGTCTTGCATATTAATTTTTGTTTCTTCTGTTCGCTTCTCTGTTTTCGCCTTGATTCCTTTGCGTTTAGTGATGACTCGACCCTCTAACATCGTGCTGTTGGCCTAAATGTCATCAGTGGTTCAGAGTATAAAGCAGGAAAATGTACTTTCCTGTCTATATTTTCTTCCATGCTCTAACACTTATTTATATCTTCCATGGAAGCAGGTATGGGGTCTTTTCCTACTTGATAGTGCCACTTCTAGGTAGAAAGTTTTACTCAACCTGCCAACACTTTCCAACATGGTACTCTATCATCTCGTTCACTGACTTTCCTCTCAGTTTCCATTCCAAGTGCTTTTCATTCAGGAATTTCCTCATCCCTGCATAGTTTTTTCTTCTGAAATTTGTTTTTTTTAATCCCATGCCTGCTCTTCTACCTTCAGTGTCGACTTCGACATGGTAATTGAAATTGTACTATTCTTAGTGGTCAGAGGCCTCTTGTTATATTTTGCCAGCATCAGATGCACTTAAGGTGAATACTAGGACCAGTCTTACTGGTTTATCCCCACTCCTCTCTCTCTCCCTCTCTCTCTCTCTCTCTTGTTGTGTCCTTGACATGCTGACACAGTTTTCCACCATCAACTTCATCATCATAGCTCTCAATGTTTCTGGTCTCTGTTGGGGTCTCAGTTCTTCCATTCTATTTGTGGCTGAAACTACCCATGATTAGTCACTTAGCTTAGAGCATGTGGGTTCTTTTTTGCTGCTTCCGCTATGGTATCAATCACTGTTTTGTCATCTTTCCATTCCTGTTTCGATCTCCTGCAGTTTGGTGGTGGGTTGTCAACTATCGTAACTACTACTTTGGGTTTCTCAGTCTTGAATGTCCCTTACCTGGCTCATTTCTGTTTATTCTCATTTACGTCTTGTTTACTTCACTGATTTCTCATTGGTGGTACCTTTCCTTCTCTTCCCTTTATTCTTCTTTCTTTCCTTTTACTGGAGATATTCCATCTGTTATCATTTCAATTACTTTCATTTCTGTAAGAGCTTAGTTGTCTGGTGCTGCCTCAGTAATTCATATTTTCAGTTCATCATTCTTCTCTGATATTCCATCTGCATTCGTGTACAATACTTTAAGCTTTTTAGGGTTACTAAGCTCTGGCTTTGTCGTGTCCTAGCCCTTATTTCCTTGCCTATACAGGATGCCGTTTCATTTCCTGTACAGTATGTCAGGAGGATGAGGGGTGGGGCTGGGAATGGTGTTTGCATAGTTATAGGGAAATGGGTTATAGTTGTAGATGAGGGGAACAGGAGTAAGGTTGTAGGTTGTGTTGAATTATTGTACTGTAGGGAAAGAGACAGTAGGTGGGGACATGTAGAAATGGGCCTGCTGTTAGGTTGAGATAAAGCCTGGGAGGAAGAGACGAACTTGGGAAGAAGAGACGAACCTGGGAAGAAGAGACGAACCTGGGAGGAAGACACGAGGCTAGGAGAAAGAGACGAGCTTGGGAGGAAGAGACGAGCAGCCTGGGCGGGAGAGATACAGGTGTAAAGACAGATTAAGGAATTAAAACCTCAGCCTTCGTCAAAGTTGAAAGGTGGAAGCCAGAGAGTGTTGAGTGTTTCCTAACTGCTGAGTGCAACGTAAGGTTGGTAAGATGGCAGTGATGGAGAGTACGGTGAAGAGTACATGCTCGTAGAGTACACACTGGTGGAGTAACAGCGGTGTACACAGTAGTGGTGCAGTGGGGTACTTGGTGATAGAGTATATGGTGATGGAGTGACAGTGACGGAATTCAAAGAGATGTGGTACACAGTGGAGTGCATAGTTATTAAACAGTGATGGAATGTACAGTGATGTAGTATAAACTGATGGAGTATAGATTGATGGAGTATAAAGTGTTGGAGTAGTGATGGAGTACGCAGTAATGGAGTATCAACCAAGTTTTGCGGGAAGTTACAGTGTAACGCAGCAGTGTGTGACTCAGTCTTGTGGTGCCACAGTGACCCGTGTAGACACAGTGTGTGACTCAGTCTTGTGATGCCACAGTGACCCGTGTAGACACAGTATGTGACTCAGTCTTGTGATGCCACAGTGACCCGTGTAGACACAGTGTGTGACTCAGTCTTGTGATGCCACAGTGACCCGTGTAGACACAGTGTGTGACTCAGTCTTGTGGTGCCACAGTGACCCGTGTAGACACAGTGTGTGACTCAGTCTTGTGGTGCCACAGTGACCTGTGTAGACAGTGTGTGACTCAGTCTTGTGATGCCACAGTGACCTGTGTAGACACAGTGTGTGACTCAGTCTTGTGATGCCACAGTGACCTGTGTAGACACAGTGTGTGACTCAGTCTTGTGATGCCACAGTGACCTGTGTAGACACAGTGGTGTGACTCAGCTTGTGATGCCACAGTGACCTGTGTAGACACAGTGTGTGACTCAGTCTTGTGATGCCACAGTGACCTGTGTAGACACAGTGTGTGACTCAGTCTTGTGATGCCACAGTGACCTGTGTAGACACAGTGTGTGACTCAGTCTTGTGATGCCACAGTGAGCCGTGTAGACACTGTGTGACTCAGTTTTGTGATGTCACAGTGACCCGTGTAGACACAGTGTGTGACTCAGTCTTGTGATGCCACAGTGACCAGTGTAGACACTGTGTGACTCAGTCTTGTGATGCCACAGTGACCCGTGTAGACACAGTGTGTGATTCAGTCTTTTTGATGCCACAGTGACCTGTGTAGACACAGTGTGTGACTCAGTCTTTGTGATGCCACAGTGACCTGTGTAGACACAGTGTGTGACTCAGTCTTGTGATGCCACAGTGACCCGTGTAGACACAGTGTGTGACTCAGTCTTGTGATGCCACAGTGACTGTGTAGACACAGTGTGTGACTCAGTCTTGTGGTGCCACAGTGACTGTGTAGACACAGTGTGTGACTCAGTCTTGTGATGCCACAGTGACCTGTGTAGACACAGTGTGTGACTCAGTCTTGTGATGCCACAGTGACCCGTGTAGACACAGTGTGTGACTCAGTCTTGTGATGCCACAGTGACCTGTGTAGACACAGTGTGTGACTCAGTCTTGTGATGCCACAGTGACCTGTGTAGACACAGTGTGTGACTCGGTCTTGTGATGCCACAGTGACCTGTGTAGACACAGTGTGTGACTCAGTCTTGTGGTGCCACAGTGACCCGTGTAGACACAGTGTGTGACTCAGTCTTGTGGTGCCACAGTGACCCGTGTAGACACAGTGTGTGACTCAGTCTTGTGATGTCACAGTGACCCGTGTAGACACTGTGTTACTCAGTCTTGTGATGTCACAGTGACCCGTGTAGACACTGTGTTACTCAGTCTTTTGATGTCACAGTGACCCTTGTAGACACTGTGTGACTCAGTCTTGTGATGCCACAGTGACCAGTGTAGACACTGTGTGACTCAGTCTTGTGATGTCACAGTGACCCGTGTAGACACACTTAAGGGAAGTATGTACCAGTGTCTTACCACTAATTTTGACTCTCCTTGAATTTTGTTACTCTTTACTAAAGTTTATTGTATTGTTATCATTATTATTAAAGATTCGCCGGTATTCTCCGGCCCGGGCCTTTTCCAAGTGGTGGCCCGGCCTTGGCTCCCTCTCTAGGGAGTGTCTGAGACCTAAGTCTCCCATGGGAGGAGGCACAAGTTCCCCCTCATCTTTGGGACCAATTGTCCCCAGGCCTAGCCACATTCCCCGCCCTCACGGGGCTCGTAGGGAGAAGCTAGGCCTCTCTGGTCTGTCATCCCCGCCACAAGGGGGCTAATGGGAATGGCAGGCTTGTGAGCTACAAGCTCGGGCTCAGCCACCTACCCTGCCCTAGAAGGGCTGGGCATGGTGTCCATCTATTGTATTGAACTTATTTACTGTATTGAACGTATTTATATTGAACTTATTATTACTGAACTTATTGTACTGATTCTATTTCTTGTATTGAACTATTTACATAGAACTTGTTTATTGTATTGACAATTATTTATTATATTGAACTTATTTCTGCAGTGTCTAGTCTGGAATCAGTTTCAAGAGTAACTTTTGTAATTGTATACTAAGTAGTGAGGGAACTTGTGTCTGAGCGGGTGGTGTCCCCCCCCGTACACACACACCCACACCACACACACACACCACCACACACACACACACAACACACACACACACACACACAACACACACACACACAACAATCACACCACACACACACACCACACACACACACACACACACACCACAACACACACACACACACACACACACACACACACACACACACACACACACACACACACACACACACACAACACACACACACACACACACACACATACACACACACACACACACACACACAACACACACACACACACACACACACACACACACACACACACACAACACACACACACACACACACACACACAACACACACACACACACACACACATACACACACACATACACACAAAACACACACACACACACACACAACACACACACACACACACACATACACACACACACACACACACACACACACACACACACACACACACACACACACACATACACACACACATACACACACACACACACACACACACACACACACACACACACACACACACACACACACACACACACACACACACACACACACACACACACACACAGCCTCCCTCACAACTTCCTACAGAAGCCTACCAACCAGGTCAACCCCAGTGCAACCAAACACTCTAAACCAAAACACCCATGCCACATCCAATGCCCCCACCCACTACATTACAAACTCCACCCCCACAGCAGCAACCCATACTTCCTTACCAGGTCTCCCACTTCCCCAACCCCAATATGCCTCCCAGACCACAGTCTTAGAAAAGAAGTTGAAGGTGTGGTATACAAATGCAGATGGAATAACAAACAAGTATGAGGAGTGGCTCAAAAGAATCAAAGAGACATCCCCAGACATAATAGCACTCACAGAAACAAAACTCACCAGAATAATAACAGATTCAATCTTTCCATCCCGGGTACCAAATCCTCAGGAAAGACAGAGGGAGAGAGGGGGAGGAGGAGTTGCACTGCTCATTAAAAACCAGTGGGATTTTGAGAAAATGGAAGGAATGGACGGCACGGGCGAAAGGGACTACTTAGTAGGAACAATCCAGTCTGAGGGACATAAGGTGATAATTGCAGTAATGTACAACCCACCTCAGAACTGCAGGAGGCCAATAGAAGAATACGATGAGAGCAACAGAGCAATGATCGGCACACTAGCCGAGGTGGCCAGGAGAGCACACATGGGGGGGAGCAAAGTTACTAGTTATGGGTGATTTCAATCACAAGGAGATTGACTGGGAAAACCTGGAGCCCCATGGGGGTCCCGAAACATGGAGAGCCAAGATGATGGATGTGGTACTGGAAAACCTCATGCATCAACATGTTAGAGACACTACCAGAGAGAGAGGAGAGGATGAACCAGCAAGCCTGGACCTTGTATTCACCATGAGTAGTTCGGACATCGAGGGTATCATGTATGAAAGGCCCCTAGGAGCTAGTGATCATGTGGTTCTGTGCTTCGACTACATAGTTGAGCTCCAAGTGGAGAGAGTAGCAGGAATAGGCTGGGAAAAACCAAACTACAAAAGGGGGAACTACTCAGGCATGAGGAACTTCCTTCAAGACATTGAGTGGGAGAGGGAACTGACAGGAAAAACCAGTACAAGAAATGATGGACTATGTAGCAACAAATGCAAAGAGGCAGAGGAGAGGTTTGTTCCCAAGGGAAACAGAAATAATGGGAAGAACAGAACGAGTCCTTGGTTACCCAAAGGTGTAGGGAGGCAAAAACTAGGTGTACTAGAGAATGGAAAAGGTACAGAAGACAGAGAACTCAGGAAAAATAAAGAAATCAGCCGAAGAGCCAGAAACGAATATGCACAGATAAGAAGGGAGCTCAGAGACAATATGAAAATGACATAGCATCAAAAGTAAAGACTGACCCGAAGCTGTTGTACAGCCACATAGGAGGAAAACAACAGTCAAGGACCAGGTAATCAGACTGAGGAAGGGTGATGGGGAATTCACAAAAACGACCAAGAGGTATGTCAGGAGCTCAACACAAGATTTAAAGAGGTATTTACAGTGGAAACCAGTAGGACTCCAGGAAATCAGAACAGGGGGGCACACCAGCAAGTGCTGGATGAGGTACATATAACCAAGGAGGAGGTGAAGAAACTGCTATGCGAACTTGACACCTCAAAGGCGGTGGGACCAGACAACATCTCTCCATGGGTCCTTAAAGAGGGAGCAGAAATATTGTGTGAGCCATTAACAAAGATCTTCAACACATCATTTGAAACTGGGCAACTCCCTGAGGTATGGAAAATGGCAAATGTAGTCCCAATTTTTAAAAAGGAAGACAGACATGAGGCACTAAACTACAGACCTGTATCACTAACGTGTATAATATGCAAGGTCATGGAGAAGATCATCAGGAGGAGAGTGGTGGGGCACCTGGAAAGAAACAAGTGTATAATTGACAACCAGCACGGTTTCAGGGAAGGAAAATCCTGTGTCACAAACCTACTAGAGTTTTATGACAATGTGACAGAAGTAAGACAAGAGAGAAAGAGGGGGGTGGATCGACTGCATATTTTTG
>NC_069423.1:33607621-33627621 GCF_026875155.1 Cherax quadricarinatus | reverse complement strand
TTTCCAACAGCCCGGCATGAGCAGAGATTTTCAACCTTGGAGAATGAAGTGCAGCCGGAGGGAGAACGTCTTTCGTCAGCCAACTAAGTCACCTGGTGAGCCACGCTTCTCAATATGGTCACCTGCGGAGAGGCAAAAATACCATGGTGCATCTCGACAACAGTATCCAGGAGACACCAGCCAGAACGACACCATTTGCAAAAGCAGCAGGAGTAAAGGCAAGCCTGTCGTCTGCTTCCTCTGCAACAAAGTAGGTCACATCCGTCCAACTGCCCCCATAAACCCCAACCCATTGGAAAATCTCTAATATCCCTAGTAACATGTCCCCTAGAGAAGTAGAAAAAGTTGGCCCCTTATTATTGCAAGAGTCTTATTTCCCTTCAGGACAACTCAGAAACAATTGAAGTAAAAACCTTTCGAGATACTGGAGCATATTGCTCACTTGTAAGAGAGGGAATATTACCCCTTTCAGAGAATACTTCTTTGAATTCCTCTGTTTTATTGGAAGCATTTGGAGGAGCATATATTCTGTTCCTTTGCATAAAATTTATGTACAGTGCAAATATTACACTGGGTACTTGACTGTAGGTGTCTCAAAAGGATTCCCCATGAAAGAAAACGAGGGAGCATCCACCAGGCTGAACAGAAAACGAGGGAGCATCCACCAGGCTGAACAGAAAACGAGGGAGCATCCACCAGGCTGAACAGAAAATGAGGGAGCATCCACCAGGCTGAACAGAAAACGAGGGAGCATCCACCAGGCTGAACAGAAAACGAGGGAGCATCCACCAGGCTGAACAGAAAATGGGGAAGCATCCACCAGGCTGAACAGAAAACGGGGGAGCATCCACAAGGCTGAACAGAAAACGAGGGAGCATCCACCAGGCTGAACAGAAAACGGGGAAGCATCCACCAGGCTGAGCAGAAAACGGGGAAGCATCTACCAGGCTGAGCAGAAAACGGGGAAGCATCCACCAGGCTGAGCAGAAAACGGGGAAGCATCCACCAGGCTGAGCAGAAAACGGGGAAGCATCCACCAGGCTGAGCAGAAAACGGGGAAGCATCCACCAGGCTGAGCAGAAAACGGGGAAGCACTCAGACTTAAACACAAAATCAAGTTTCAGGATTCCCATCACCGTCGTTTTTTTTTTTTCAGTATATTGAGTTATGACATTATTTTTTTTTTGTTCATTATGAATTGCCTAAATAAGTGACAAAAATACCGCAGCAAATTTAATAAAAAATGGAAAGAACTAAAAATATTCCTTTTTCAGGGGTGACTGAGGGAGTCTGATGCTCCATCTAATTTGAACAATTATGCCAAATTAATCTAAATGGCTGCAAGAATTTTTTTCTCTTTTTTTTTTATATAATTTTTCTTGCTCCAGCTTTTCGTTGTTACTTCGCTTGTAACTCGAGAATGCTTCATCCAATCGGCTTCAAATTTTCAAGGTTTGTGTAAGGTAGCTAGGACCAGAGTGTTGGAACAGTTTTCAATAGAATTGTTGGAATACAGTGTTTATTTAAATAATAGTGTTGTGTTACAGTGTTGATCTGAATAATAGTGTTGTGTTACAGTGTTGATCTGAATAATAGTCTTGTGATGCAGTGTCGATCTCAGCAACACTTGTAATACAATGTTGGTATAGCACCGTAGCAATACAGTGTTTGGTAAAAATAAAAACCAGGCAGCAGTATGTCAGCTCCCTATAAAACACAAACTAACACAAATACAAGTGAATAACCGGATAAAACAAGGAACAATAAACAAAGACAACTTCACTTCTACCAAGTTAAGAGCAGCATGTAACTGAACATTCGATTAACTGGAATGTGTAAACTACATTATAGATCCCTGCTTGTTATGCAGAGCATTATACACTCTGATGGATATACAGAAATATGAAACACTGGGTGAAAAAGGAACAGTGTATAAACTGGTTTTAAAACAGGCAGTGGTGTAACAAAACAGGTAGTTGTGTACCTCAACAGGTAGTGGTGTAACACAACAGGTAGTGGTGTAACAAAACAGGTAGTTGTGTACCTCAACAGGTAGTGGTGTAACACAACAGGTAGTGGTGTAACAAAACAGGTAGTTGTGTACCTCAACAGGTAGTGGTGTAGCACAACAGGTAGTGGTGTAACACAACAGGTAAGGTGTAACACAACAGGTAGTGGTGTAACACAACAGGTAGTGGTGTAACACAACAGGTAGTGGTGTAACACAACAGGTAGTGGTGTAACACAACAGGTAGTGGTGTAACACAACAGGTAAGGTGTAACACAACAGGTAGTGGTGTAACACAACAGGTAGTGATGTTACAAAACAGGTAGTGGTGTAACACAACAGGTAGTGGTGTAACAAAACAGGTAGCGGTGTAACACAACAGGTAGTGGTGTAACACAACAGGTAGTGGTGTAACACAACAGGTAGTGGTGTAACAAAACAGGTAGCGGTGTAACACAACAGGTAGTGGTGTAACAAAACAGGTAGTGGTGTAACACAACAGGTAGTGGTGTAACAAAACAGTTAGTGGTGTAACACAACAGGTAGTGGTGTAACAAAACAGGTAGTGGTGTAACAAAACAGGTAGTGGTGTAACACAACAGGTAGTGGTGTAACACAACAGGTAGTGGTGTAACTCAACAGGTAGTGGTGTAAAACAACAGGTAGTGGTGTAACAAAACAGGTAGTGGTTAACACAAGGGGTAGTGGTGTAAAAAAACATGGGGGTGTAACACAACGAGGGGTGTAACACAACGTAGTGGTAACAAAACAGGTAGTGGGAAACCCAAAACAGGTATGGGTAACACGGGCGTTGGGGGTGTAACAAAACAGGTAGGGGTGTAACCAACATAGTGGTGTAACACAACGGGTATGGTGAAACCCAAAACAGTAGGGTGTAACACAAAATTAGTTGTAACACAACGTTATGGGTAACACAACAGGTTGGGGTTAAACACAACAGGTGTGGTTCACAACAGGTAGTGTGTAAACAACAGGTAGGGGTTAACTATAATAATTACGGGATAGGAGGGAAAGGAAACATTATAAAAGGTTTGAGGTAACAAGAACATAATAATGAAGTGTTTTTTGGTATACAGGTTGGGGGCTAACTTAAAATAATAAAGAAAATAAAATAAAAAATAATAAAATAAAAATAAAAACCTTTATTTTTTACAATTACATGTAAAGGGTATACAGTCCAGCTGACATCAATAAATACATGTAAAAAAGCCCTTGTTATGCGAAAATTTCATAAAATTAGGTCTTTTTGTCCCGGGGTTGCCCCCATTTAGTCGCCCAAAAACCCAGGTACCCATTTTAACTGATGGGGGGAACAGGGCAGCAGTGTATTTGGAAACACTCCAAATTTTGGAAATATAAACACATTCGAAATGTGATTTTTTTATTGATAACGTTCCCCCACACAGGGGCTTTTTCAAGCCAAAAAACAATCACCTGGGTGGAAGGGGCGCGATCTAGATCTTTTGTGATTAAAAAAAGCCCACGTGGGGCGAAACGTATCAATAAAGGATACTTTATACTGTATATTTTTTGATTTCCATTTTGGGGTTTTTAACCATTTATTTTTCCAAAGGGCCCCAAAATTTTTTTCCACCTCCCGGGAGGAGATTCGAACCCGACCTCATAGGGAAGTGAGTGCGCTAGCGATCGAGTTCGGGACCCGACTGTCACATGTATTCCTCAATTAAGATGTTTGCGGGGGAAATGACCTGGTACCCTGTGACCACACTGCCACCAGCCCCCAACACTCCACCAAAAACCCCCAAACACTACCAGCACACCAAAAACACACCACCCCCCCAACACTACCACCAGCACCCCAAACACAAACCACCCAACCACCACACTACCCCAGCCCCCCAACACTACCACCACACCACCAACACTACCACCAGCACCCCAACACACCACCGGGCACCACCAACACTACACCAGCCCACCAACATACCACCAGCACCACCAACCACCACCAGCCCCCCAAACCACCACCACACCACCAACACTCCCCCCGCCCCACCAAACACTACCACCAGCACCACCAAAACACACCAGCACCACCAACACTACCCCCACACCCCCAAAAAACTACTCCCAGCACCCCCAAAACATTACTACCAGCACCCCCAAACACTACCACAACACCCCCAACACTACACCAGCCCCCCAACTTTCCCCCAAAAAACCCAACGTTACTAAAAGCACCCCAGCACAACTACCACACTACACCCCATACTCAGCATCAACACTACACCCACCCCACCAGCACTACCCCACTATAGCACCCCCCACTGCTATCACCAACACAACTACCACACCACCCACTACACCACCCCAAACACAACCCCCACACTAGCACCCCCGGTAACACCACTGCTACTACACCACCGGTCCCCACGCTGCACTACACCCCACTCTACCAGCACCACCAACACTACACCACCCCTCCTCACTACCACCACTACTAGAAACCCCATTCCCACCACATACAGCCCAACACTACTACCCAGCACCACCACACTACCACCACACTAGCACCACCGCCCCACCAAAAACAAAGCACCAAACCACACCACACCACCAACACTACACCACCTACCACCACTACACACCACCGTCCCAAACCCTGCTACTACACCACCACTACTACCACACCACCAACACTAATACCAGCCCCTCCGCACACCACCACACTACCCACCATACCTCCCCCTACTACACCAACACTTCTACCACACCCCAGCACTACCACCCTACACACCACCACCCCACCACACCACCACAACACTAGCACCAACACATTCCACACCACCACACACCACCACTACCAACACCACCACACCACCACACTACTACCCCAACTCTACTACCTACACCACCACTTCAAACTAGACCAAACTATTACCAGCACCACCAACTACTACCACTACTACACACAAGACTACACCACCCCACCGCCCTACTACCACACTAGCCCACCAGCACCACCACTACACTAGCATAACCTACACCGCCCCCCACCAGCACTATTTACACTCCCAGCACCCCAGCACCACCACACTACAGCACCACCAGCATACCACAAACACCACCAACAGGGGTTGCGTAGGGGGGCCTACGTCTACACACGCCTGAGGAGTCAACCTCACCTCACGCAACACTACTACCACACTACTCCCACTACTATCCCCACCACTACACCACACCCCCACTACTACAAGCCCCACCAGCATACCACGAAAACCCCCCAAACAGTGGGTTCTGTAGTGGGCACTACTCTACAGCAGCGCCTGAGGCAGCAACCTCCCCTCAGGGGGCAACACTACTACCAGCACCACACTACAATACACTAAACTACTACCAGCACAAACCCACTACTATCCACCACTACAACCAGCACCACCAACACCGAAACCACCAGCCCCACCACTACACCACCCCACCAGCACAACCACAAACACCACCAAACAGTATTGCGTAGGGCACTACGTCTACGCACTGTCTGACGGCAGTCATACCTCACCTCAGCGGAACACATACCGCACCACCAGACTACCACACACTAGCATACCCCCCAAACCACAAACACCCCACAGTGGGTTTTCTGTAGGGGGCCCCACGTCTACGACTGCCTAAAGGGAGTCATCCTCACCCAGCGGCAACACTACACCACACCACCACACTCCACTACTACTACATACCACATACACAAACACCACCAAACTAGGTTCGAGGGGGCACTACGTCTACAGCAGCTGTCTGACGGCAGTCATACCACACCCACGCAACACAGTTACAAACCCAAGTAAAATCCTCTTTTTTTTCCTCTAGTTCGCCTCTTTCCCCCCTTTACCTCTCCCCTTCCCCTTTTCTCTCTTGACATATTTTTTCCCCTCCTTTCCTCCATTGTCTTTTTGTTTTTCTATCATTTCTTCCCCCCTTTCCTTTTCGTTTCCTATTCCCATTTTTCCCTTTCTTTATTCTGCTCTCCTTATTCTTTCTGAGAACATATTTTTTTTCAACTTTCCCAGCCAGGTCCCATCATTGTGTGTTGTGTGTGTGTGTGTGTTGTGTGGTGTGTGTGTGTGTGTGTGTGTGTATGTGTGTGTGTGTGTGTGGGTGTGTGTTGTTTTGTGTTTTTGGTGTGGGTGTGTGGTGTGGGTGGGGTGTATGTGTTGGTGTGTGGTGTGTGTGTGTGTTGTGTGTGTGTGTGTGTGTGTGTGTGTGTTATGTGTGGTGTGTGTGTGTTTTGTGTGTGTTTTGGGTATGTTGTGGTGTGTGTGTGTTTTTTTGGTGTTGTGTTGGTGTGTGGTGTTGTGTGTGTGTGTGTGTATGTGGTGTGTGTGTGTGTATGTGTTGTGTGTGTGGTGTGTTGTGTGTTTTTGGTGTGTTGGGAAAGTTTTGGGTTGGTGTATGGTGTGTGTTGTATGTTTTGTGTTTTGGTGTGGTGTGTGTTTTTTGGGGTTGGGGTGTGTGTGGGGTTTGGGGTGTGTTGTGTGGGGTTTGGTGGTGTATGGTGTTGTGTATGGTGTGTGTTTGGGGGTTTGTTGGGGGTGGGTGTTTTGTACTCACCTAGTTTTACCACCTATTTTGGGGTTGAGGGGTCGAGTCACAGCTCCTGCCCCGCCTCTTCGCTGTTGCTACTAGGCCCTCTTCTCCCCCCCCCCCATGAGCTCTACAACCCCCTTTAAAACTATTAGGGGGTTCCTCCCCCCAACGTCATTTTCTAGGCTTTTCCCAGGGACACTCTATCTGAAAAAATACTTCCTAACCCTTTTTGATTCACTAGTTTTAACTCCAATTGGACAACTTGTTTCTGTGCCCATCTCTGGAACACCCGGGGCTTTGTCCCCTCGTCTATTCCGCGCAGTTTTTTATATGTCGTTATCAGTCTCCCCTGACCCCCTGTCCCCATGTCGTCGGGCCCGATTCCCTAAACCCTTCCTTCGTAACAATCCCCGTAGCTCTGGACTAGTCGTTGCAAACCTTTTCACTTTCTCTAATTTCTGACGTGCTTTACTAGGTGGATTCCAAACGGTGCTGCAACCCAGAAGGGGGCCCGCGTAAATGGTAACAAATCTTAAACGATTTCCCTTTCTGAGGTTCGGAACCTATCCGTAGGGTTTTCCCCGGGGCCCGTATGCTGCAGCAGTTATCTGATTGATGTCGCCTCAGGAGATATGCTCGGTTTATACTCACCCCCAATTTTTTTCCTTTAGTGAGGTTTGCAGTCTTTGGCCCTCTAAACTATATTTTGTCTGCGGGCTTTTTTTGCCCTTCCCCCCAAACTTAGACTTTGATTTGGGGGGGTTAAATTCAAAGCCCGGGCTGGACCAGGCTTGTAGCCTGTCCAGGGGGCTTTTTAGTCCTGCCTGATCCTCTCCGATTGATTCTTTTCATTAACTTTACATCACTGCAAACAAGGCACTTCTGAGTCTATCCCCTTCCCCAATGTCGTTCACATATACCAAGAACAGCACAGGTCCAGGGCTGACCCCTTTGGGAACCCCCCCTTTCACAGGCGGCCCCTCTGACACCTCGCGCGACCATACTCGTTGTTGCCTCCGTCAATATTCTTATTCATTGCAGTCATTTCCCTTTTGTTGGCCTGGGCCTCTAGCTTTTGCAGTAACCTCTTGTGAAACTGTTCGAAGGCCTTCTTGCATCCCAAAAAAATCATCGATCCCCCCCTCTCTCTTTGTCTTACTTCTGTCACCTTTTCATAAAACCAGTGGTTTGTAAACAGATTTTTCCCTTTCCCCGAAACCCGGGGGGTGTCAATTAACCTTTTTTTCTTTCCCCTGCCCCCCCACTCTCCTCCCGATATCTTCTCCATGACCTTGCATACTAAAAAAAATTTAGTGATACAGGTCGTAGTTTTTGTCCCAGTCTGTCCCCCCTTTTTAAAAAAGGACTACATTTTCCATTTTCCATACCTCAGGGATTGCCCATTTCAATGATTGTTTTTAAAATCTTTGTTAATGGCTCACACAATTTTCTGCTCCCTCTTTAAGGACCCATGGAGAATTTGCGGTCCCACCGCCTTTGAGGGGCAAGTTCGCATAGCGCTCTCACTTCCCCTTGGGGATAGTACCTCATCCACACTTGTGGGGTGCCCCCCGTTTTTGATTTCTGTAAATACCCCCTTTAAATCTTGTGTTGAGCTCCTGACAAACCTCCGGCGTTTTTTTGTGAATTCCCCCCTCACCCTTCCTCATCATTCCTGGTCCTTGACTGTTGTTTTTCCCCCTGAGTGGCTGTACAAAAAGCTTCGGGGCAGTCTTTCTTTTGATGCTAACATTTTCATATTGTCTCTGAGCCTCCCTTCTTACTTGGGATTTCGTTTCTGGCTCTTTCGGCGATTTCTTTTTTTCCTGATTTTCTTCTTCTGTCCTTTTCCCCCTTTTCTAGTAGATTAGTTTTTGCCTCCCACACCTTTGGTGAACCAGGACTCATTTTGTTCTTCCCCCTTATTTCTGTTTTTCCCTTTGGAAAAAGCCCCTCCCTGCCCCTTGCATTTTTTGCTACATATCCACATTTCTTGTACGGTTTTCCTTCAGTTCCTTTTCCCCATGAATTCAAAAGGAATTCCCCATGCCTGAGTAGTTCCCCCTTTGTATTTGGTTTTTTTCCCCCCTATTCCCGCTACCCTTTCCCCCCACTTGGAGCCAACTATTTTGAAGCACAGAACCACATGATCACTAGCTCCCAGGGCCTTTCATAAAATGAACCTTCGATGTCCGAACTACCATGGTGAAACAAGGGCCAACCTTGCTGTTCATCTCTCCTCTCTCTCTGGTAGTGTCCCCTAACAGTTGATGCATGGGTTTTCCAGTACCACACCATCACTTGCTCTCCGATCGGACCCCCAGGGGCTCCAGGTTTTTCCCATCAAACTCCTTGTATTGAAACACCCCTAACTAGTAACTTTTCTCCCCCCCATGTTGTCTTTTCCTGGCCACCTCGGCTATGTGTCATCATTGCCTGTTGCTCCATCGTATTCTTCTCTTTCCTCCTGCATTCGTGGTGGGTTGTACATTACTGCAATTTTCACTTATGTCCCTCAGACTGGATTGTTCCAAAATAATGTCCCTTTCGCCCGTGCCATCCATTCCTCCATTTTCTCAAAAACCCCCCTGGGTTTTTTTTAAAGAGGGATGTAACTCCTCCTCCCCCTCTCCCCCCTTTCTTCCCAAAGGGTTTGATATCCGGATGGAAAAATTGAATCTGTTATTAAATTTGGGACTTTGTTTTCTGTGAGTCTATTAAGTCTGGGTTCTCTTTGAAAATCCCCAGTGTGTGTGTAGTGTGTTGTGGTGTGTGTGTGGTGTTGGGGTTTTGTTGGGTTTTGTGAGTGGTGTGTTGTGTGTGTGTGGGTGGTGTGTGTGTGTGTGTGGTGGTATACTCACCTAGTTGTACTCACCTAGTTGAGGTTGCGGGGGCGATCCGACCCTGGGCCCCGCCTCTTTACTGATCGCTACTAGGTCACTCTCCCTAACCTAGCTTTTTTCATACCCCCTGCTTTAAGCTATGTAGGTCCTGCCCCCCACTACTCGTTCCCCCAAAAATTCCCCTCGACTACTCGTGGCTGAAGAAATACTTCCTAACATCCTTTTGGAATTTATCTTGTCTTTTAATTTCCAAAGCGTCCCTTTTACGTGTCCAATCTCTGGGAAAACCTGTCTTTTTCCACCTTGCAATTTTCTCAGATTTTTTTATTCTTAACATTCCCCCCCCATCCTCCCGTCCTCCAGTTCGCAGTTGATTTCCCCCTTTAAACCCCTCCCGTAGGGCATACCTCTTTTGCTCTGGGGCAGTCTTTTTGCAAACCTTTTTCACTTTTTTCTAGTTTCTTTACGTGCTTGGCTAGTTTTGGGTTCCCCAAAAGGTGCCGCATACTCCAATATGGGGCCCAACGTACACGGGTTTTCAGGGGCCTGAAAAGATTCCTTATAAGATTCCGGGAAACTGTTTTTGAGTTTGCTAGGCGCCCAAAAGCTGCGCATTATTTTTGATGTGCGCTTTCCCAAAAGTCCTGGGGTTTATACTCACCCCAAATCTTTTCCCTTTATGAGGGTTTGTAGTCTCTTACCCCCTAGACGTATCCGTCCGCGGTCTTCTTTTTCCCTTTTCCCCCATCTTTATACTTTGCACTTGGTGGGATTGAACTCCAGAGCCAATTGCGGCCAGGGGCTGCACCTGTCCAATCCCTTGTGTTCTGCCTGGTCATCATCGAGTGAATTTTCTTTCCCCAACTTCACGATCGCAAACAGGAACCTCAAGTCTATTCCTTTCCTCAGTCGTTCACAAATACCAGAAAAGCACTGGGCCTAGGGTGACCCCGGGGGCCCCGCTGGTCACAGGTGCCCCCCTGACACCCCGCCACTAACCATACTCTTGCGTCTTCCTACAAGTATTTCCCTGATCCTTTTATGCCTTCCCCGTTTCCTCTTGGTCCTCCAGTTTTTGCACCAACCTTTGTGGAACGTGTCAAACGCCTTCTTGCAGTCCAAGAAAAGCAATCCCCCCCCCCTCTCTCTCTGCCTACTGCTGTCACCATGTCAAGAACTCCAGTAGGTTTTTTGAACAGGTTTCCCGTCCCGAAACCTGTTGGTTTCTGTTGATGAGATCATTTTCCCTTTTTAGGTGTTCCACCACTCTTTCTTGTAATTTCTTCTCCATGATTTTGCATACTATACATGTCACACGGCTTTTTTAATGCTTCATGTCGCTCCTTTTTTTAAAAATTTGGGGCAAAATTTTTTGTCTTCCATGCCCAGCAATCTCCCTGTTTCGATAGATGTATTGAAAAAATTTTGTTTGGGGTAACAATGCGCCTTTGCTTCCCCTCTCAATACCCATGGGGAGATGTTATCCCGGCCCATTGCCTTTGAGGTTTCTAGCTCACTCAGAAGCCCTTCACTTCTTTCCCCGGTTGTGTGCACTGTGTCCACACATGGTGGTGTGCCCCACCCTCTCCCCTTTTTTGGGGCCCCTTCTGTCTCCTCTTGAACACTTTTTTTGAATCCCTTTTTTTGATTTCCCCCATACTTCACGGTCTTTCTTGTTTTCTCTCCTCCCTTTCCTAATTAGCCTGATTTCCCGGGCCTTGACTGTTTTTTTTCCCCCTGTGTGGCTGTACAACATTTTCGGGTCAGATTTGGCTTCGCTGCTATGTCATTTTCATATGTCTTTGGCCCCCTTCTTATCTGTGCATATTCGTTTTTTGGCTCTACGACTCCTCCCTTTTTCTCCTGGGGCCCTTTCCTTTTATATTTCTTTCCCTTCCCCAGCACACTTGGTTTTTTCCTCCCTCACCTTTTGGGGGAAACCAGGGGGTCATCCTGGTTTTTCATTATTCCTGTTTCCCTGGGGACAAACCCTCTCCTCAGCCTCCTTGCATTTTTTTTGCTACATATTCCATCATTCAAAAACTGGGGTTTCCTGCCATTTCTCTTCCCCCTGAACCCCGTCAGGAAATTTTCCCTATTCCGTGTAATCCCCCTTTTTTTGTATTTGGGTTTATTCGTCCTGGCCTTCCTGCTTTTTCTCCCCCGCGAGCCACTGGGATTCCCAACTTAAAACCACATGGTCACTGGCCGCAAGGGGCCTTTTATGTAATGTCCTCGATATCTGCACTACCAAGGTGAATACTAAGTCTAGCCTTGCTGGTTCTCCTCTCCTCTCTCTCTTGTAGTGTCTCTTACGTGTTGGTACATGAAGTTTCCATTACCACCTCCATCATCTTAGCCTCCATGTATCTTGGCCCCCATGCGGGTCCAAGTTCTCCCAATCGATCTCCTTGTGGTTAAAGTCACCCTTTATCAGGAGCTTGCCCTGCATGCATGAGCTCTTCTGGCCACTCTAGCCAGTGTGTCAACCATCGCTCTATTGCTCTCGTCGTACCTTGCCGTGGCCTCCTGCTGTTCTGTGGGGGGTTATACATCACTGCTATTACCACCTTTGGGGCCTCCAGAGTGAAGCGTTCCCGCTATGTAATCACTTTCTTCTCCGCTGTCTCCTCTCTCCACTCATCAAAAATTCCAGCGATTTTTGACACAATGCCACTCCCTCCACCCCCTGTTCCCTCGTCTTTCCTCAGGATTTTTGGGATCCCATTGGAAAGATGGCATCTGTTATCATACCTGTAACTTGGTTTCTGTGAGAGCTATGATGTCCGGTGAGCTTCTTTGACTCTTTTCATGCCACTCCTCCCACTTATTTGTTATTTCCATCAGCGTTTGTGTACCATACCTTCAGTTTCCTTTTCCAACACTGTGGTTTGTGGGGCCTGTGAGGGTGGGAGACCGGTGGGATACTGTGGGATATCTATAAACCCGGGGGTTGGGTGGAAGCTGTGGGTAGGATTGTAGTGTGTGCTGGGAAGGTGTGATAGGTTGTATGGTTTCTGAGAATAGTTGTGTGTGTGCTTGCCCTTGCTGTTCGTTCTGCTCTGACTGACCTCTGCTGGTTCCATCCTTGTCTCTTTTCCTAGCTCCTTTCGCTTTTTTGCCCTCTCCCCACTGCTGTCGTTCTGATTGTGTTCATCTCTGTCTAGGAACACCCTCTTGTACTCTTCCGAGTATTTTAACGTGGTTTCTCTTGGAGGATCCTGTTCTGCACTGTTTCCGACCTGAGAAACAGCTCTGTTTTGTGTGTGTGTGTGTGTGTGTGTGTGGTGTGTGTGTGTGTGTGTGTGTGGTGTGTGTGGTGTGTGTGTGTGTGTGTGTGTGTGTGTGTGTACTCACCTATTTGTGGTTGCAGGAGTCCAGACTCAGGTCCTGGCCCCTCCTCTTCACAGGTCGCTACTAGGTCCACTCTCTCCCTGCTCCACGAGCTTTATTTCTATCTCTTCTTAAAGCTATTATGGATCCTGCCCCCACTACATCATCTCCTTATTGTTCTACTTTCTGATAACTCTATAACTGAAGAAATACTTCCTAACATCCCTGTGACTCATCTGAAATTTTCAATTTCCGGTTGAGACTTCTTGATACTGTGTCCCATCTCTGAGGAATTTTTGTCTTTATCCACCTGTCATTTCCTCTCATTTTTATGTTATCATGTCCCCCTTATTTCCCCTTTCCCCCTGTGTCGTCAGGTTTTATTTCCCTTAACTTCTTAACTTTAGCTCAGGGGCTAGTCTTGTTGCAAACCTTTGAACTTTTCATAGCTTCTTGACTTGCTTGACCAGGTGTGGGTTCCATACTGGTGCTGCATACTCAAAAGTAGGGGTTCCCGAGGCAGGTGTGGCATGCTAAGGCTATCTCCCCCAACCAGCGAACCAGGTACTAATGGTTGATGAATGGGGCCCCGACGTTCAATTAGTACCCAGGTTCCAGCCAATGAGAAGATGGTTTTGGCAATCGCAGAGGTGATGTGGGTACCACTCACCCGTCTGCCCTTGCATTCCATTCTATCAAACAATCAAGTTATTCTCTATAAGGATTACAATGCCGGTTTGCAGATTTTGAATATTGTGTGGTTTACATGTTTTAAAATACTAATTACAGGGGAAAGCCCTAGACACCTAGCATGGCAAGGCATTTTGGGCAGACTTAAGTAATTCTAAACTTTGAATTATACAGATTATGTTTTAAGGCTAAGGACACATTAAAAAGTTTGAATTTAAAATGTGAATGCTTTTTTTTTTGGCACAATACAAAGTGTCATATTGGATATCATGGGTAAGCTTATGACTATTGGTTCATTTTTTTAAAGTTTAAAGATTCGTATTTCGGGGTTTATATCGATGGTTATGAGTGTAAGGTTAACCACCAGGGGATTACATTATTTTATTGAGGGGGTGTATCAAGGAGATAAAATGTTTTCAAACTGTATTTTAAAAGTGATGAATGGTCTGCAGTTCTAGATTTTTTCAGGTAGGGTGTTCCAGTTTTTGGGCCCTTTGAAAACCATTAAATTTTTGTAAAGGTTTATCGGACAGGGGGAATGTCATAGAGATGTTTGTGTCTGGTGTTATACTGTGGTCCTTCACAACTATCAAGAAAGCTTTTTAGGTCAAGGTTAAATTGAATTTTAAAGGGTCCTGTAGATGTAGATTGCACATAGTAAGTGGGATGTTTTAAACAGGGAGTAAGTTTAATCTATGAAATGGGGGGGGGGGGGTTTGCCAGGGATGGGATTTAGGGGATTATTCTTACTGCAGCTTTTTGTTGGGTTATTTTTGTTTTAGATGTTTTGCCTGTTTGATCCCCAAAGAACAAATACATAGGTGAGGTAGGGAAAAAATGAGTAATGGTAAGTGTAAAGGGCAGTTTGCGGCACTAATATCGATCTTGGGGAGGACCCTCCGTTTTTTGGGTACTTTTTTTGTTTTGGTTGGATATGGGTGCGAAATTTAGGGTTTTTGTCGAGGATAGACCCAGGAATTTTCCCTCATTAGTCTGCAATTAGATTTGTCGATCTTAATGTTAAGTTGCCAAAACCTGCTCTGCACCAAAAATAATATAGTAGGTTTTTGTCAGTGTTAAGTGTAAGTTTATTGGCTGTCACCAAGTCGATATTTTTACACTCCTCGTTAACAATGGTGTTGAGGGGGGCAAGATTAGGGGGGATACAAAAAATCGTGTCTCACAAAAAGAATGGGGTTTTAGGTTTGGGATACGTTTGGGAAATCTTAAATTAAAGAGGAAGAGCAGGGGGCCAAGGGCACTTCCCTGCAGAACTCCGTATCAAGTGGGCCCTGTTGGAGGGTGGTTCTTTAATGGTGACAAAATGATACCTATTAGTAAGGAGGGTTTAAAATGCAAACATGGGCCCCTTATACCATAGTGGTCAATTTGTGGAGTAGGGTGCCCTGGGGCCCCCCCACTGGTCAAACTTTTTCTTAGGTCAAAAAAAATTCCTATGGATATCCCCTTTTTTTCCAATCTGTGTAAAGCAAACTAGTATTTTTAAATTTTATCATTATGTTTTTATTTTTCCTAATCCAAATTTGCAGGGGGTTTAGTTGTTTTTTGCCGCTATAAATAAAAATAGTCTCCTTGCACGAGTTTTCTCGAAGATTTTTGGGTAGCAAAGATAAGTTTGATATTGGCCAAAAGTTGTTTAAATCGTAGGTCACCCCCTTTATGTATTGGGGGTAACCCTTTCTGTTTGATAGTGCGGAAAATGCAGTTTTAGTGACTGTTAAAAAGTAAGTAATAAATGCTAGAGGACATGGGCCCTCGCTTTTACAATAATGGTGGGACTGAGACAATTCCCCGATTTGGGGTCGTTGGTACAAGTAGAAGGGAATTTTTGGAAAATTTCCCTCTAGGTAGTCCCAGGCACGGGAGGCAAAAAACACACATGCAGGGAACACCACACTATGCAGGGAACAACAGCACTATGCGGGAGCAACAGCACTACGCGGGACCAAAACACTACGAGGCAACAACACACTACCAGGCCCAACAGCACTACCAGGGAACAACACACTACGCAGGCAACAAAAGCACTACCAACAACAAAAGCACTACCAGGCAAAAACGCACTCCGGCAAAAAATAACAGTCTTAACTTGTCGTACAACACAAGAAGTTTAAAATCTTCAGTACTATAAATAAAATACTTTTAGGGCAGAGCCCCCCGGGGGCCCTAATGTAGGTGACACCAGAGAGAGGGGGCTCCTAGGGGAAAAGTGGCACATTGTAGAGAAGTGGCACCTAGGGAAGGTGGCACATTGTAGAGAAATGGCACCCAGGGGAAAAGGGTTGCTCCTAGGAGAGGAGTGACACCTAGGAGAGGGTGGCTCCAAAAAGAAGGTGCACCTTGGGAAAAAGGTGGCACATTTTGAGAAGTGGCCCTAGGAGAGAGGTGGCACATTGTAGAAAAGTGGCACCTAAGAAAATTGGCTCCAGGAGAAGGTGACACCAGGGAAAGGGGGCCCTAGGGAGAGGTGGCACCAGGGGAAAAGGGGGCACATTGAAGAAGTGGGACCTAGGGGAAAAGGTGGCCATTGTAGAGAAAATGGCACCTAGGAGGAGTTGGCCCTAGGAGAAGGGGGCACCTAGGGAGGGAGGTGCACATTGAGAAGGTGGGACCTAGGGGGAAAAGGGGTCACTGGGGCAGAGGGGAAGCTAGGGATGTGGGTTACCCCGAGGCAATTTAGCACGTGTTTTTTGGGATTCAACAAAACAACACCAAACACACACACACAAAACACACACACACACACAACACACACACACACACAGGAGTTGGGGCGTCTGTCTTTCCGGGATCAAAAAGCATTAGGATCACTGCAAAAGGAAATATTTCTTGTTGCTGGTGTGAGTTTGTGGCTAAGATCCCCATTTTTAAGAGGCCACGTCTCAAAACATGGTAATAATGGTCAGGGTCAAAGTAACCCATGAATAATGATCCAAGACAGTTTGTGATGAACTCGCTAGTGTAGTGAGTGACAGAGGTTGATGTAAATACTGCTGGCCGGGATGTTTCAGTTTGTGTGTCGAATCTACATCTGTTCTTTTAACTATATTGCTGCACACTAACAGCACCTTTCAAGGCAGGTGAAATTGCTGACCTAGAAAATGTAGAGAACTTTCACGGCTCGCATAACGGAGATAAAACACCTCAATTACTGGGAGCGCTTGAGGTTCCTAAACCTGTATTCCCTGGAACGCAGGAGGGAGAGATACATGATTATATACACCTGGAAAATCCTAGAGGGACTAGTACCGAACTTGCACACGAAAATCACTCACTACGATAGCAAAAGACTTGGGGGAGACGATGCACCATCCCCCCAATGAAAAGCAGGGGTGTCACTAAACACGTTAAGAAAACCATACAATAAGTGTCAGGGGGCCCGAGACTGTTCAACTGCCTCCCAGCATACAAAGGGGGATTACCAACAGAAACCCCCGGCAGTCTTCAGCTGGCACTGGACAAGCACCTAAAGGCAGTTCCTGATCAGCCGGGCTGTGGCTCGTACGTTGGTTTGCGTGCAGCCAGCAGCAACAGCCTGGTTAATCAGGCTCTGATCCACCAAAGGCCTGGTCACAGACCGGCCGCGGGGGCGTTGACCCCCGGAACTCCTCCAGGTAAACTCCAGGTATTATTCAGTTGAGTAAAGTATTGATATTTTTCCACACGTTTAATAACATTCCTCAGTTTGAAAGGCTACGGTGGGGAAGAAATGACAAATCTAGTACTGCGTTATCTGTGCCTAGATTGTAAAATATACTTTTTATAATGAAGAAATAAGTCTTGTGATGACGCTGCCGTCATTTAAGAATGTTATGAAGAAATGCGGCAGAAGATCGAAAAACTGAATAAAATATTCCATATTCACACCATATGATGTCCAGACTCTCGGTGTTGCTCTCCCAGCTCGTCCTCTTAACCACATACATCATGACACTGTTGGAAAAGCAATCAAAGGGGTTATTGTTGATAGTGTCTTGAACAGTTGAAGTTGAAATAATGACTGTTTTATTGTAGCTGCGCAACAGTGGGCGCCCGGTTTCTGTTCCCTCGACAGACTTAAATATTTAGTTTTCTTAACCTAGGCTAGAAATATGTTGTAAACTGTACGTGCAGAAGTGACATTGTTGCTAGGTGGATGAGTTGGCTCTCCGCGATACTGTTCAATGTTGTCTAGTGACAAAAAGTTGTTATTACCTCTACGGTCGGGTAACTTGGTACATTATTCTCGTCAGCACACTGATGGGCGGTTTTAAAAATTTAGACAATGTTCGTGTGTTGAACTCTCTGATACTCATGCAGCGTCAACTGGTGGAACTCGTAGAGTCCCGCTCAGAGTGCGGATGTATTAGTGGGTCACAGCTGAAGACTAATCACAGGAGTAAGAAACTAAAATGAGAGACAGAAAATATTGCAAACAAGACGCAACACAAAATTTGTTATAATGCTGATCAGGTGGAATGAAAATTTACTTTCACCGCAAAAGTGTAACACTTTAAGGAAAAAAAATGGATTTGAAAATATGTGGAGACTCAGGCATCAGCAGACCGTTTTCAAACTCTGAAGAAAGATTTCAAAACATATGACAATAATTCCAAAGATATCTTGTCTGATACTGACTTCCGCATGTGAATCAGGAATAACTAAGTCAATGATGCCAATGAACCAAAAATAGTACTGAAATTAATTTCGCGTCTCTACTTACTACGTTATTAATTGATTCACTTGAAGCTGACATGAGGAGGAGAAGTGATGTGTGCAAAGAAATATCAAATAGATTTTCTTTCGTAAATAAAATATAGACTTATCTGATAAACAATATCCTCCAAATTCCCAAAAGCTGGCTGACTCTTGCCTTGTTGACTTTGATATGACCCTCAGTTAGGTACCACACTACCACTCTTACTTGCAAGCTGAGTTTAACGAAACAAGAAAAATAAATCTACTATGTAATAGTTATAATTATAATCGTAATTTTTTAAGGGAGTGGATCGGTAAGCCAGTGGAAGGTTTCGGTCAGATGACCTAAAGCTGAAGATGCGGGTCATCATATGACTAAGACCCGCATCAAGAAGCACTTGTTCTGTTTCCTGACAAACCTTACCTAACCTGAAACAGGAAAAATTATTGATCGTCATGACATAATGTATATTTCCTGACGTAAGATCACACTACATATTTTTCTAACATTGGTCATAAATAAATGCTCCTCAGAACATTTTATCTCCGCTGAAAAGAATAAAAAAATGGTCGCAGAGAAGAGCACTGAGTTAGGACAGACTTGATTCGTTTTTCCCCACTGTGTATGAAACTGTATGAAACTGACATGCTTCGTCCACTCGGCTTCCATCAACTTATTTAGAATTTTGCAGTCAGAAATTTCAGAAAGAAACCATTTTAGTTTGAGGGTACGTGCAAGTTTTTGAGTCTTTTAAAAAATGTTATTTTGTTTTAACGGTTATTTTTATTTTTATTTTGAATTACATGTGGGGGACACCCCCCAAAAAATGAATAATTGTTTTCAACCTCCTAATGGTCTTAGCGTGGTCCTGGACGTAGACCATCAACAAGGACAGATACCCAAATCATCCACTTATCTCTCCTTCAGTATCTTTTCCCCTATGGTGGCCTGGTGGTAACGCTCTCGCTTCACACGGTGAGGGCCTGGGTTCGTTTCCCAGCCAGAGTAGAAACATTGGACGTGTTTCTTTCCACCTGTTGTCTATGTTCCCCATCAGTAAAATGGGTACCTGGGTGTTAGTCGACTGGTGTGGGTCGCATCCTGGGACACTGACCTAAGGAGGCCTGGTCACAGACCGGGCCGCGGGGGCGTTGACCCCCGGAACTCTCTCCAGATAAACTCCAGATAAACTTCTCATCAAATTAAAGTTCCTTCTCTTCTGCCCCTCACGCCGTAACTCGGGCATTTCTAACTTTGACACTATTACAATCCAGGCACAAGGCCTGTTATCCTGGGTGTAAAGGGGAGCAAGAAGCAGAACAAACACAGCTGAATGACTTTGAAATATATTTTCCTTCACCAAGGTTGTCCATTCTAGAGACATGTTACAAAAAACGCGATTCTAAAAGCTTAGAGATCTCCAGTGAATACTAGAAAGGACTACCCTTCTAGCATCCAGCCTGTTACTGGGTTTTCGTAACAAGTAGTCAGTATCCTTGTCCAATTATCCATTAAAATTCAGTATGGTTCAATAGTGCTTTAGGATTACAACTGGTAGGCTACTAACTAGAGAAATTAAAATTTAATAAATTTATTAAGTCTATAAGTTGTCTAGAGGTATATTATCAAAGTAAATTAATTACAGCAATCAAAATAAAATCAATCTCTCGAGTTCAATATTATTGTGCTGAAAGCACATATCACATTTATAATTCTTAAGTACCGTCAGGTACATTAACATTTAATAAGATATTACAAATATGTACAAGTGTGTGTATGCGTGTAAGTGCTCTTAAGTAGTTAGCTGTGTCTCAAGACTCGAATTAGACTTAAACAAGTGACTGACAAAGTCCTCAAAAAA
>NC_069423.1:33600420-33607121 GCF_026875155.1 Cherax quadricarinatus | reverse complement strand
GGGAGGGGAGGGGGGGAGGAGGGAGGGGGAGGGAGAGGGGAGGGAGGGAGGGAGGGAGGGAGGGAGGGAAGGGTGTGAGGGAGGGAGGGAGGGAGGGAGGGAGGGAGGGATGGAGGGAGGGGAGGGAGGGGGAGGGAGGGAGGGAGGGAGGGAGGGAGGGAGGGTTGGGAGGGTGGAGGGTGGGAGGGAGGGAGGGAGGGAGGGAGGGAGGGGTAGGGGAGGGTGGGAGGGAGGGAGGGAGGGAGGGAGGGAGGGTGGGGAGGGTGGGAGGGAGGAGGGAGGGAGGAGGGGTGGGAGGGAGGGAGGGAGGGAGGGAGGGAGGGAGGGAGGGAGGGAGGGGTGGGAGGGAGGGAGGGAGGTGGGGGGAGGGAGGGAGGGAGGGAGGGAGGGAGGGAGGAATGGAGGGAGGGAGGGAGGGAGGGAGGGAGGGAGGGGAGGATGGGATGACAGGAAGGAAGAAGGGAGAACGGTACGGAGGGGTTTGAAGGAGGTAAAGGCGGAGAGAGAGAGAGAGAGAGAGAGAGAGAGGAGAGAGAGAGAGAGAGAGAGAGAGGCGGGACACGCTGCTCGCTAACTTTCTCCCTCTAACTTTCTAGTTTTTAACTCTGTTTCTATTTAATTTAAAGTTAGGACGCCTTTGGCCGTCACTCTGACATAAATCTGAACATCACCAATGACCAGTTTTTCCACTAACCTTCTTTTATTTCACTCTCAGAACTCCACAACCAACAACATCCTCGTCCGCCACATGCCAGAATGTGTCGCAACTTTTATATTGAATGTGGTGTTTTATTTGCTAGGAAACAGGTGTTATGTGTGCAAATAAACAGGTGCTATGTGTGCAAGGAAACAGGTGTTATGTGTGCAAGGAAACAGGTGTTATGTGTGCAAGGGAACAGGTGTTATGTGTGCAAAGGATAAACAGGTGTTTTTGTGTGCAAGGAAACAGGTGTTATGTGTGCAAGGAAACAGGTGTTATGTGTGCTAGGAAACAGGTGTTATGTGTGCAAGGAAACAGGTGTTATGTGTACAAGGAAACAGGTGTTATGTGTGCAAGGAAACAGGTGTTATGTGTGCAAGGAAACAGGTGTTATTTGTGCTAGGAAACAGGTGTTATTGTGTGCAGGAAAACAGGTGTTATGTGTGCAAGGGAACAGGTGTTATGTGTGCTAGGAAACAGGTGTTATGTGTGCAAGGAAACAGGTGTTATGTGTGCAAGGAAACAGGTGTTATGTGTACAAGGAAACAGGTGTTATGTGTGCAAGGAAACAGGTGTTATGTGTGCAAGGAAACAGGTGTTATGTGTGCTAGGAAACAGGTGTTATGTGTGCAAGGAAACAGTTTTCTGCAAGGAAACAGGTGTTTTGTTTGCAAGGAAACAGGTGTTTTGTTTGCAAGGAAACATGTATGTTATTCGTCAGGAAACAGGTGTTTTATTCGTCAGTAATCAAGTGTTTCCTGACGCTTGTGTTTATCCAGTTACGACACAATCGTGAGTCAGTACCGACACATTCGTGAGTCAGTAACGACACATTCGTGAGTCAGTAACGACACATTCGTGAGTCAGTAACGACACATTCGTGAAGTCAGTAACGAACATCCGTGAGTCAGTAACGACACATTCGTGAGTCAGTAACGACACATCCGTGAGTCAGTAACGACACATTCGTGAGTCAGTAACGACACATTCGTGAGTCAGTAACGACACATTAGTGAATCAGTAACGACACATTCGTTAGTCAGTAGCGACACATTCGTGAGTCAGTAACTACACATTCGTGAGTCAGTAACGACACATTCGTGAGTCAGTAACGACACATTCGTGAGTCAGTAACGACACATTCGTGAGTCAGTAACGACACATTCGTGAGTCAGTAACGACACATTCGTGAGTCAGTAACGACACATTCGTGAGTCAGTACGGCTCAGGTGCTGGTAAGCTTACTTGTTCTCCAGAAATAAACGAAAACCTTTGAGAAAGAATAGGAATCTCCTCTCGTTAAACTTAAAAGCAGAAGAGGATGCTGATTACGAAGTAAAGCAGATAAAGAAAACAACAGAGGCCTCCCATCTTTCCTCCTCGGCGACAATTGTTCCAGCTGCAGTCTCAGCCACAACAATGCTGGAACTTGACAAGACATCCCCGCAGGACGACTCCTCTATAATGTCACTTTCTTTCCCTGGAAACATTGTGTTAATTATCTGCACTCTGAGCGGATTCTGCATCTGTACTCGCCCCAGGGAACCTCGGGAAGCAATACGAAACTAAGCATTAGAAGAATGATGCCTTCTCGGCCATGATGCTGGAATTCTGCATAGAGCAGCATCTGGACCCCTCTATTACATGTCTGGGGAAACTGGGAGGTAATCTGCAAGGAATCATGGGATCCATTATGCAAACCATCTCATAAATAAGGCAAGATTCGCCCAATCTCTACTAAATATTCTAATGCACGTATCATGTAAGACTTGCATTCACTGCAGTCCTGTGGTTCAAACCTTTTTTAAGGCTTCTAGTCTTCTCAGTAGAGCATGCAACACTTACAGTCCTCCTGCATCATTACAGGCTCCTGACTGAACGTGTAGTTCTTCCTTAAGCTTTATGACAGCTTTTCCTCACATCCTTCCAATTCTTACGCGCCACTCAGGTGCTGCCACCTGCCTTCCCACTTCAGTATGCCCAGACATCCCTCCATCTCACTGACACAGCGGCCTAGCAGCAAGACACAAGTACTCCCAGCTCTCTCTCGTGGGATGGCCCTGCCCGGGCCATGGGCACACACACACAAGCCTGTGTAACCCACCTACGACTTAACAATAAAGTAAGAAGCCTCCGAAGAAGTATATCATTCACACCCCGCTTACAGCCTACCAAATAAGCCCGTTATACCTGCTATAATGATTTTCAGTATGGGGATGATCAGCTGTTATGTCATAACTATGAATGTTGTGTTAATTGCAGTGGGTTGAACCCATACGAAACAGAAGGACATGAATGCATATAAATCTCTCCTGCTAATGTAATAATGGGGTGTACAAACCACATCAAGAGCGTGTCCAGTACTTGAACTAGTCTCTCGCACTGCTGAAAGGGCAAAAAATACATCCAGCTCCAGGGAATTAATCAATACCTAGCTACGTGCTTTCAACTCCACCTCTTATAGATGCAGAACCACAGACTAGTACTTCTATCCCTGCCCCTGAAAAAGTCTCACTTTGAAACCAATGAGTCAAGTTATGCAGCACAAACCATTTCATATTTACGTTTCTCGAGCTTTATAGAGGAGCCTACATCTTTACACCAACAAAGGCACACACTGAATCTGTACATCCCACTTCTCAAACAGCAGGTTTGATGCATCACTCGCGCAGGCCACGCCAACTGGCGCCTCTACGTCAGACGGGATTACGCTGATTCCTAAGACATTTGGAAATTCTCTCTCAGAATGCAGTCATCGCTGATGGAATCAAAGATACCAAAAAGCACACAGTGTCTACATGCTCACCTCTTCAGTTCCTCCTTTTCCTGTCCAGGATGCGCCCTTTCCTCTTCCTCTCAAAGTCATAACTAGTTTCTCCTCCCTCCCTCCCCAGTCCAAACTACCGCATCTTCTGCAATCACAAATGTATGGCCGTTATGGACTACAATTATTCCGACATATATATATAATTTTATATATATATATATATATATTATAATATATATATATATATATATATATATATATATATATATATATATACATATGCAAGGAACTCGCAAGAGCAGGCGAAATATACACAAACACTGATCTCTGGCCGAAGGAGACTCGAACCTACGAACCTTGGAACAAGGTACGCAGTGCTTTACCATTCTTACCACACTGGACAATACCTTGGCATCCAGCTTACGCTAGACGTTGATCCAAGCAGCCTTCTCCCTGAAAGCTGGCTGCCTTGGATCAACGTTCTTAGCGTAAGCTGGACGCCAAGGTGTTGTCCAGTGGGGGTGAAATGGTAAAGCACTGCGTACCTTGTTCCAGGTTTCGTAGGTTCGAGTCTCCTTCGGCCAGAGATCAGTGTTTATATATATATATATATATATATATATATATATATATATATAATATATATATATATATATATATATATATATATATATATATATTATATATATAATATATATATCCTCGTCTTGTACATTTTTTTCTTTTTCCTGCTGATTTCCCCTCAAAGTGCAATTTATAATTTGGAATACTTTTCCCTCTCATCAAAATGCTGCAAATTTCCATTTGTTGCTCTCAGACGTAGCTCCAGTAGTTAGTAGCAGGAGTTTCCAAGACGTAGCTTCGCCCTTGTTACCCACTAACTTTGCTGGGATATACTCTTTATGGGGCAGGACAAGAGGATGGGGCAGGGAGGGCACTCGTCATCCTTGTGCGGTCTGACTTTCCTTGCAGGTACATGCAGGCGATGCCCAGGAGGTTACTGGAAATACTCGCATTGCGAAAAATAATTAGAGCTGCCTGGTGAATAGCCATCTCAATATATAACCCTTGCCTTAACATAAAGAAAGAGACATTTAGTTCCTTTAGAGATGGATTAGCTATCTCTGGTTACGGGTAATCTTAATACATATAGTCAGCACTGGGAACCTTGCCTTTCAAAGCACGTAAAACATTTCAGGGGATCACTTTTCCAATATCTTCTTCACTCTATCCTCTTATTTCTAAGACCTCCAGAGTGTGCACACACGTAGACCCAGTGACAGGAAGACCCTGCTATATTAGATAAATGTTTAGAATCTGGATGATTCACATCCACGTCTGTCTTGACTGGGCAAGACTTGGATAGTGACTATTTTCCAGTTACTGTCCCTGAACTTTCCTCCGGTTACCACACCAGCCTCTGTGCATCCCTGATGGCCCTTACAAAGTAACGAGAAATGTGACGAACATCTTTCTCCACTTTGCTTTCCACAGTCTGAGTATGTACATGTATACTTAGAGTGGTGCAAAAATGAACTTTTGATTTCTTTCCGCTTCATGAGGAAATAACACTTGCTAAATTTGAGCCTGATTAAATAATATTTAGTGTGTCTCTCGAGGTTTGAATATTTCCTGGTACAATAGTTTATAAACAGTCAACTCTCAACTATCTGCTGTACAAGTATCTGGCACAGTTGCTTCCAATCGAATTTCATTTTGGAATGTCCTGTGCTTATTACTTTAGTAAAGAAATCAAAGTTTTTAACGCTCAGTCTTTTCTCTCTCTCTTTGAAATGCTCGAAAAAATACCATAAGTAAGATTGTTTTATGTTTGCAATGTGTTAATAAGATAGTTTTTTTTTCAGAGTTTATTTTGATGTTTTTGTAGTCGTAGTTTGTAGGGTTGTAAATCACATGATATGGCGGAAAATCAGTAAATCCTTGACAAGTTTGAGAAGAAGATTCTCGCCTCGAAGCTGCATTCTGCTGGCCAAGCGCTTTGTAATTTCTTTACAAGTCACTAATAAGAGGCGAACTTCAACAAGATAGCGCAGGATATCGCTCTACGATGTCCTCCATTCTAAACCGACTCGATACTAATTAAAATTTGTCTCTACGTGTAACACTAGAAGTGTTATCTTCCATCCCAGTTATAACCTTGGGACCTGAGTCTGGTTTTTATTCACTCTATAAAGTCCAGCTACGAATGGATTGCTCACACTACATGTATGTCAGTAAGACACATGTGCAACAGTTGGGTATCTTATTGTTGAAACGTTTCGCCTACACATTTGGTTTCTTCAGATGCAAAGGCAGCAGGTGTAGTAGAGAAGTAAAAGTGATGTAGCCAGTCCTTCAACCTTGGAGAAATAGTATTTGAGGTGGTCAGTCCCTCAGCCTGGAGAAGAGTTCAATTCCATTGCCCTTAAAAGTCAATAATATTAATAAGCCACCATGGTGTACCAGTGATGTACCAGTGGTGGACATCAGGATATGCTCAGAGGAGCTAGGTGCACCAACAGTACCCAGGACCGAGAGCTGAGAGGAGCTAGGTGCACCAACACTACCCAGGACCGAGAGCTGAGAGGAGCTAGGTGCACCAACACTACCCAGGACTAGGAGCTGAGAGGAGCTAGGTGAACCAACACTACCCACGGCCAGGAGCTGAGAGGAGCTAGGTGTACCAACAGTACCCAGGACCGAGAGCTGAGAGAAGCTAGATGTACCATCACTTTCACCTTGACATTGTTACCGTCTTCTGAAAGTTATAGGATAAGTTTTAAGTCTGAGAGCAGAACACTTTGATGTTGTTAGTGTGTGCGTGTGTGTGTGTGTTCTTACTTATTTGTTCTTACTTATTCGTGGTTGCAGGGGTCGATTCATAGCTCCTAGCCCCGTCCCGTCACTGGTCGATACTAGGTCCACTCTCTCCCTGCTCCATGAGCTTCATCATACCTCTTCTTAGAGCTTATGGATCCTGCCTCCACTCCATCACTCTCCAGATTGTTCCATTTCCTGACAACTCTATTACTGAAGAAATACTTCCCAACATCCCTGTGACACATCTGAGTTTTCAACTTCCATTTGTGACCCCTTGTTCCTGTGTCCCATCTCTGAAACATTCTGACCCCCATCCACCTTGTCAGTTCCTCTCAGTATTTTATATGTTGTTTTCATCTCCCTCCCTATCCCTCCTGTCCTCCAGTGTTGTCAGGCTGAGTTCCTTTAAACTCT
>NC_069423.1:33565420-33597920 GCF_026875155.1 Cherax quadricarinatus | reverse complement strand
AGGAAGCTGAGGAGAGGTTTGTACCCAAGGGTAACAGGAATAACGGAAAAGCCAGGATGAGTCTTTGTTTTACCCAAAGGTGTAGAGAGGCCAAAACTAAGTGTGCTAGAAAATGGAAGAAATACAGAAGGCAGAGAACCCAGGAGAATAAGGAAAGAACTCTCAGAGCCAGAAATGAATATGCACAGGTAAGAATGGAGGCTCAACGATAATACGAAAATGACATAGCAGCGACAGCTAAATCTGACTCAAAGCTGTTGTACAGCCACATCAGGAGGAAAACGACAGTCAAGAACCAGGTAATCAGGCTTAGGATGGAAGGAAGGGAGATCACAAGAAACGACCGCGAAGTATGTGAGGAACTCAACATGAGAGTCAAAGAAGTATTCACAGAGGAGACAGAAGGAACTCCAGAAAGACGGAGAGGTGGGATACACCTTAAAGTGTTGGACACAATACATACAACCGAGGAAAAAGTAATGAGGTTGTTAAGCGAGCTTGACACCTCAAAGGCGATGGGGCCGGATAACATCTCTCCATGGGTCCTGAGAGAGGGAGCAGAGGCGCTATGTGTACCCCTAACAACAATCTTCAACATAGCTATAGAAACAGGGCGACAACCTGAGGTATGGAAGATGGCAAATGTAGTCCCAGAGTATTTAAAAAGGAGACAGACACGAAGCACTAAATTACAGACCAGTGTCACTGATATGCCATACCCCGGCCGGGATTGAACCTGCGGTCAATCCCGGCCGGGGTATGGTTTGTTTGCAATCGTGTTATTACGATTTCGTGAGTCACTGACATGTATAGTATGCAAAGTCATGGAGAAGATCAGAAGAGTAGTGGAGCACCTAGAGAGGAATGAGCTTATCAACGACATCCAGCACGGCTTCAGGGACGGGAAATCCTGTGTCACAAACTTACTGGAGTTTTATGACAGGGTGACAGCAGTAAGACCAGAGAGAGAGGGGTGGGTAGATTGCGTTTTCTTACACTGTAAGAAGGCATTAGATACAGTTTCACACAAGAGATTAGTGCAAAAGCTTGAGGACCACGCAGGGATAACAGGGAAGGCACTGCAATAGATCAGGGAATTCCTGTCAGAAAGACAACAGCGGGTCATGGTACGTGGCGAGGCGTCAGAGTGGGCGCCTGTGACGAACGGGGTTCCACAGGGGTCAGTCCTAGGACCAGTGCTGTTTCTGGTATTTGTGCACAACATGACGGAAGGAATAGACTCCGAAGTGTCTCTGTTTGCAGATGATGTGAAGTTGATGAAAATAATTTAATCGAACGAGGACCAGGCAGAACTACAAAGGGATCTGAACTGGCTGCAGACCTGGGAAAAGGACCTTGTATAACACCGGGCACATCACCTGAGGCACACATTCACTAAACAACTGCTACAGCTTACCGGCGCCTAGCAAACTAAGAACAGCATTCCGACATCTTAATAAGGAATTGTTCAGGATGTTCCAGAGATGGGACACAGCAATAAGGGGTCACAGTTGGAAGCTGAAGGCTCAGATAAATCACAGGGATGTTAGGAAGTACATGTATTTCTTTAGTCACAGAGTTGTCGGGAAGTGGAATAGTCTAGGAAGTGATGTAGTGGAGGCAGGATCCATACATAGTTTTAAGAAGAGGTATGATAAAGGTCATGGAACAGGAAGAGTGAACTAGTAGCGGCCAGCGAAGAGGCGTGACCAGGAGCTGTGACTCGACCCCTGCAACCACAACTAGGTGAGAACTAGGTGAGTACACCAAGAGCTGTGACTCGACCCCTGCAAACACAAATAAGTGAGTACACACAGACACACACACAAACATACACACACACACACACAAGCTGTTCTCGTGTAAGCAAGAAATAATGCAATTATGAGAATCGGAAACGAGTGGTTGAGAGACGTGTGGGTGGAGGATGGCACCGGCGAGAAGCAATAAGAAATAAACTAACGAACTTACTGAGGGAGGAGTTTCAAGGGAGGATCAATTCCCTGAGAAGGGAAACTGAAGCACCAAAGCAAGGAAAAGGTCACTGAACAGGCAAATAGAGCTAAAATTGCGGAGAAAAGGATCCTAAAACTGGAGGAGCAAATAAAAAGGATGAGAGACATGGAGGGAGAAAATCTGAGAGGAGTTTGAAAAGAGGTTCGATGGCCTTCAGAAGGAAATTTTGTTAATATGTGTCAAAGAAAGGGATAAGATTACAGGACAGATCAGCAAGGCAACTGTGATAGAAGAAACAGCCCCCAAGCTGGAAGAGAAAAACGTTAAAGCTGAAAAAGACCATAGAAGAAATGAGAACACTTGGGGCACAAACAAGGAAGGTTGGAAATGGAATAGATGGGCCGCAGAAAGAATAAAGATGGAAAGTGACTAGCAGAGGTGTTTTCTGCAGATAGGGAGGCTAAGGAACTGATAAGAGAGACTGCAAGGTAATTGGTGAAGACATTGGTATCTGGAGGGATATGCAATTGGAAGAAGAGGAATGTCACTGATTATCTCTGGCCTTGAGGTGTCTGAAGGAAGTAGGAGATGGGAGAATGAGGAATACGTGGTTATATCTATTATCAGGTGCAGCGAATTACAGGAGAAGATTGAGTAGATGGCATATTTTCAGAGGTTCAGGAGGTTCTCTTGAAGCATTGCCTAATCAAGCTGACCTTTAGGTCTCATATAGCTCGGACAAGATCCTACGACAGAAAACGTCCTGAAGATCAAACTCTGCTACGGTTATGTATACATGGATTGGGACAGGACTGCAACGGAGAGGAAAGGGCTGAGGGCGTACTTAAAAATCTGTCAGGAATAGAGAAGAGCAGCAGACGAAGGACCAGAAGAGGAGCCTCCAACCACTCAAGGAAGCATCATAAATAATCCAATCCTTCCCAAGCAGCTTAACTCAGGAAACCCCCCCCCCCTTTCCCCACCGTTCATGCACCTACCTAACATGATCCCCACCGTCACCACTCCCCTCTACTTCCCTCCTCTTCCCCGACTACCTCCGGTAGTAATACACACTACCCAGACCTACCTTCCCTCACATCTGTCAGATAGAATAACAATGCAGAGGGAGTTAGTAGAAAAGCAAAAATCAGTGTATGATAAGAGGAAGTTAGCTAGGAGTGTGGTACACAACTGAAGGTCTGAAATAGGTGAATAATTTCTAGACATCATAGTAAAACTTGTCACAGGAAAAGTGAGCTATATGAGGACCAGATGCCATATTTCCAACTGGATATCACGTGAAAATAAAGCAGAGGAAACAGGGGACGCAAAGGAGTGGTGCTCTGCTATCAGAAAAATCATTGGAATTGAGGAAATGAGAGCCAATAAAGCAGACAAGGACACACGACTTCATAGTGCTCTTATTTAAGTGACAAGGAGACCTAAAGTAATAATTGCAGAGATAAACAACTCGCCACTAACAACAGGAGAGACCGAGGCAGAAGAAAACGTGAAGGACAATATTACAATCGTTGACGTCATAACTGAAGTAACTGCGCGTGCCACTGAAGCCATAGCAATGACTACTTACTTGTGGAGGATTTCATCCACAAGAGATACTGGGGAAACCAGCAAAAAATAGGAGACTGGAAAGGGAGTGGCTAGCTGATGGAAGTAGTCGGGAAAAATTGTGTCAGCATGTTAAGGATATGGCAGGAAAGAGAGATAACCAATAAAGACGGTCTAGTATTTACCACAAGTATGTCAGACAGAAGAAACAGGATATTTTCCTGGGTGCCAGCGACCATGCAGTGTTGAACTTGGAGTATCTTTCGGAACTAAACACAAACGGAAGAATGGCAGGTGAAAGGCGCGAGAAGCAAACTTTGACGGTAAGGAATTTGTATGGATGAGGAAATTCCTGAATGAAGTGCAGCAGGAAAGGGAACTGGAAGTAAAGTTAGTGAATGTAATAATAGAGTACGAAGCTCCAGATCCAGAGAAGCAAAAACGAGAAGCATAAAAGCATGGAAAAAGCTATACGGAGTAGTAAAAGAAAACAGATGAAATGAGCAGATTAGCCAGAAAATGGAATATGCATGGTGAGGAGAGGAGACGAGAAACAATTCGAAAAACAAAAACACAGCAGCTAATGATAACTCTGAAACAAAACCGCCACACAACAATATCTGAAGAAAGATAACAGTAAAAAAAAACTTGTTAATTCGACTCAAAAGGAAGAAGAACTTGTGGCAAGGACAGAAAGGCTGGGGAAGAGAGTACACCAACAGGTACTGAACATCGTACACACAACACGGGAAGAGGTATAAAAATATTTTTTAGATGGTGCTGGATACACTAGAGGCATTAGGACCTGACGAAGTTCCACGGGCCCTATTGTACCTAACCAAGGTACAATAGGGCCCGTAAAATTAGCGGGGAGTGAATCTGGCAAACGGTAAGTTGAGAGGCGGGGACAGGAGCTAAGTCATTTACAGGCGAGTAAATATAGGTGAACACACACACACACACACACACACACACACACACTTGACCTGTGCTACATGATTCACATTCCTCGCAACAAAGCATGTCAGGGTGGCTAAATTTGCATGTCAAACGACACAAAATTTTGTCATCTAGATTATGTCGTTGTGATTGTATAAAGAGAATGCCTGAAGTGTTGGCAGTGAATGTTGAGAATATGTGATGAGTGTTTGGTGTGGCAGTTGTGAATGATGATGTGATGGAATGTTGAGAATACCATGGTGATGGTGTGGCAGGGAATGTTGAGAGAATACTGTGAGTGATTGGTGTGGCAGTGAATGTTGAGAATACATGAGTGATGGTGTGGCAGGGGGGAATTGTTGAGAATACGGGCGTGAGTGATTGGTGTGGCCAGTGAATGTTGAGAATACTGTGAGTGATGGTGTGGCAGTGAATGTTGAGAATACCGTGAGTGATGGTGTGGCAGTGAATGTTGAGGATACTGTGATTGATGGTGGGTGCAGTTGATTGAATGTTGAATACTGGGTGTGATGGGTTGTTATGTGTTGTTGTGGCGTTTTGTGATATGTTGAGAATACCATGAGTGATGGTGTAGAGTTGGCTGGGAATGTTGAGAATACCGTGCGTGATGGAGTGGCAGGAATGTTGAGAATCTTTGAGTGATGGGTGTGGCAAGTGAATGTTGAGAATACTGTGAGTGATGGGTGTGGCAGTGAATGTTGAATACGTGAGTGCTTGTATGGCAATGATTGTTGAGAATACCATGAGTGATGTGTGGCGTAAATGTTAGAATGCTACTTCTGAGTGATGGTGTGGAAGTGATGTTGAGAATACCGAGTTGTTGGTGTGGCAGTGAATGTTGGAAAACACTCGTGAGTGTTGTTTGTGGCATGTGATATTTGAATGTTGTGAATACCGGGAGTGATGGTGTGGAATAAGTGAATGTTGAGGAATACCGTGAGAGTGATGGTGTGTGGCAGTGAATGTTTAAACACCTGAGTGATGGTGTGGCAGGTGAATGTTGAGGAATACTGTGAGTGATGTGGATTGATGGTTGTGGCAGTGGATTGATTGTTTGAGAATACCAGTTTGATGATGGTGTGGAAGTGATGTGTTGAGGAATTACTTAGTGAGTGATGTGGTTGTGGAATGTGAATGTTTGAGAATACTGTGAGTGATGGTGTGGAAAGTGAATGTTGAGAATACTGTGAGTGATGGTGTGGCAGTGAATGTTGAAACACTGTGAGTGATGGTGTTGGCAGTGATGTTGAGCCTTACTGTGAGTTGATGGTTGGTGTGGCAGTGAATGTTGATGAATACTGTGAGTGATGGTGTGGCAGTGAATGCTTGAGAATACTGTGAGTGATGGTTGTGGCTGTGATGATTTTTGAATGTTGAGAAATACTGTGAGTGGATGGTGTGGAGTGATTGTTGAGAATACTGTGAGTGATGGTGTGGAAGTTGAATGTTGAGGAATACTGTTCGTGTGATGGTGGGGGGGCAGTGAATGCTTGAGAATACTGTTGAGAGATGGTGTGGCAGGGGAATGTTGAAGAAAGAATACTTGTGGAAGTGATGGTGTGGGAAGTGAATGTTTTGAGGATTACTCTTTTATAGTGAGGATGGTGGGCAGTGAATTGTTTCTTTGTAGAGATACTGTGAGTTATATTTTCAAGTAGTGAGTGTTGTGGTGTGGAAGTATGTGAATGTTGAGAATACTGTGAGTGATGGTTGTGGCAGTGAATGTTTGAGGATACTTGTGAGTTATGGTGTGGGAAGTGAATGTTGAGAATACTGTGAGTGATGCTGTGGCATGTGACATTTGGTTGTTGGGGAGGGGGAAAAATACTCGTGTGGTGATGGTGTGGCCCACAGTGAATGTTTTGAGGATTAACTGTGGTGATGGTGGGTAGTGATGTTGAGAAGACTGTGATGTGAGTGATGGTGGGACAGTGAATGTGTTGTGATAATACTGTGTGTGTTGAGTGAGTGATTTGAGTGATGGGTGGAGTGAAATGTTTTTGCGGGAATACTCGTTTCGTTGGTTGAGTGATGGGTGTTGGCAGTTGAATATGTTGGATACTGTGAGTGATGGTGTGTGGAATGAATGTTGTTGTGAATATCTGTGAGTGATGGTATTGTGGCAGTGAATGTTTGAGAATACCTAGTGGAGTGGATGGAGGGGCAGTTGTTGAATTTGTTGAAATGTTGAGAGATACTGTGTTGATGGTGTAGGCAGTAGAATGTGAGAATACTGTGAGTGATGGTGTGGCAGTGATGAATGGTTTTGAGTTGAGAATACTTTGTGAGTGATGGTTGTATGTGGGAAGTGAATGTTGAGAATACTTGTGAGAGTGATGTGTGGAAGTGAAGTTGAGAAATACTGCGAGTTATGGTGTTGGAAGGAATGTTGAGAATACTGGTGAGTGATGGTGTGGCAAGTCCCCCCGAATGTGAGAATACTGTAGTGATGTGTGGCAGTGAATGTTGAGAATATGTCTGAGTGGATGGTGGTGGACAGTGAATGTCGAGAAATACTGTGAGTGATGGTGTGGAAGTGAATGTGGAGAATACTGTGAGTGATGGTGTGGCAGTGTATGTTGAGAATACTGTGAGTTATGGTGTGGAAGTGGAATGTTGAGAATACTGTGAGTGTGGTTGTGGGCAGTGATGATTGAGAATACGTGAGTGATGGTGTGAGAATGAATGTTGAGAATACTGTGTGTGATGGTGTGGGAGCGAAAATGTGAGAAACATATAGGGGTGCAGGTGAGGCAGGGAAATACTGAAAATAATAATAATATTAATATGAAAATAATAATAATAATAATAATAATATATTATATAATAATAATAATATAATATATTTCTACATGTACATGTACAGGTTATACAGTCTCTAGTTGACATCGATGACATACTAATATATAGAAAGCCGCTTGTTATGCAGAAGCATTTCTGGCAAATTAGGTAAATTTTGTCCCAGTCGACTAACACCCAGGTAGCCCAATTTTACTTTGATGGGTGAACATGGACACAAGTGTAAGGAAACACTTCCCATATTTCTGCCCTTGCCGGGAGAATCAAAATCCGAACAACTCAACGTGTGACGAGAGAGTTTGCAATAGTCCCGCTCAGAGACAGCACAATGTTCATGTCACCTCATCGATCCTACAGAGATCACGCACCCAGCAGAGCTAAGTGTTTTTCGTGGATCCGAGGACACTCGTGGGCAGTGGATGTGCTCACGGATTATTTTCAGACTCCTCTTGTTTGAATACCCGCCGCCACAAGCCAGTCCTAAGATCAATGAAAACCAGGAAACAAGTGGTTTTGATCATTCACCAAACTGCGGCAGGCCGAGTTCGACCCAACGACCTCCATTGTTCCGTTGGGCTTCATTGCTATATAGATGCTTGTTGAGGAGGGATTCCAACTGGAGGACTCTGAATTAAATCCTTGAGCATACCACTGCCACGAGTGTTCCTCGGATTCACGAAAACACTTTAGCTCTGCTGGGATGCGTGATCTTTGTAGATCGATGGCTGAGTGCATAAGGTGACAGGTACATTGTGTTGTCTTTGAGGTGGGACAATGTGTCGTGAGGGTCGGAATCCATGGCTGCGCAGTTTGGTATAATGATTCAAAACCACTTGTTTCGTTGTTTCATTAATATATATATATATTTTATAGATTATATTATATATATATATATAATTATATATATATATTATATATTTACATATGTATATTTTTTTTTTTTATTATCCCCTGGCCGATTCCCACAAGGCAGGGTGCCCGAAAAAGAAAAACTGTTCACCATTCATTCACTCCATCACTGTCGTGCCAGAAGGGAGCTTTACACTACAGTCTTTTTAAACTGCACATTTAAACACCCCTCCTTCAGTGTGCAGGCATTACTTCCCATCTCCAGGGACTCAAGTCCGGCCTGCCGGTTTCCCTGAACCCGTCATAAATGTTCTTTGCTCACACTCTAACAGCACGTCAAGGATTAATAAACCATTTGTCTCCAGTCACTCCTATCAAACACGCTCACGCTGCCTGCTGGAAGTCCAAGCCCCTGCTACACAATACCTCCTTTAACCCATCCCTCCAAACCCTTTTAGGGACGAACCCCGACCCCCCTTCCTTCAATACAGACTGATACAATCTTGATGTTCATTCTGTTTCGGCTCCATTCTCTCATTCATGTCCGAACCACCTCAACAAACCCTTCCTCAGCCATCTGGACAAACAGTTTTGGTAATCCCGCACCTCCTCCGAACTTCCAAACTACGAATTCTCCTGCATTATTTCACACCACACATTGCACTCAGGACATGACTTCTCACGCCTCAGCCTTTCTCCTCGCTGCAAAATTCATCACCCACGCTTCACACCCATATATGGAGCGTTGGTTAAAGTTTTCTCTCATACATTCCCTCTTTGCCTCCAAGGTCAAAGTTCTTTGTCTCCACAGATCCTAAGTGCACCACTCACTCCTTTTTCTCGTCAATTCTATGATTCACCTCATCTTTCATTGACCATCCGCTGACACGTCAACTCAAATATTCTGTATACGTTCACCTCCTCCATACTCTCCCTCCAATCTGCTATTCATATCTTTCATCAACCTAATCTTTTTGTTCTCCTCATTACATTACTCTTTCCTGTATTCACACTTTATTTTTCTTCTTTTGCACACCCTCCCAAATTCATCCCCCAATTTTCTGCAGTTTTTTTCAGATCCCCCAAGGGACAGTGTCACAGAAAGGGCTGTGAAAAACTCCCACTTTGTGTGTGTTCTTTTTTTTAACTCCACGCCTCTTCCCAAGACCTCGCATTTACTTCTTTACAACCCATCTATAAATTATTAAACAACCACGGGGACATCACACACCTTGTCTAAGGGCCCTACTTTTCGGGAAAAATTTCCTCTTTCTACATACTCTAATTTGAGCCTCATATCTCGTAAACTTTTCATGCTTTCAGAAACCCTACCCCCTACACCTAACTTGAAAATTTCTGCCACATTCCCCCCCTATCCCCCCTTCTACGCCTTTTCCAAACCCAAAAAATGCCCAAAACCTTTTAGCCTTACAAAATATGTTGCTTATTGTTTCCTGAAAAACCCCTGGTCCACACCCCCCTACTTTCTAAGCCTCTTGTTCATCTGCTTCTATTCCCCGTCTTACTCTTATTCTTTAAATTTAACTCTACCATCACTTTTACCAGGTACCTCAACGACTTTCCCCTATAATTTTTGCACTCTTTTTTACCCTTTTGCCTTTTACAAAGGAATTGCTGCTCTCTCCCATCCCTAGGTCCCTTTTACCCTCTTCCTTAATTTTTTAAATAATTGCCCAACCACTAAAAAACTATATCCCAACCTGTTTTTAACTTTTCTATCCTTATCCCATCAACCCCGCTCCCTTTTCCCCCTTTATTTTACCACTGCTCACAAACTTCCCCCCACTCACAACTGGCTCTTCCTCACTCCTACAAGTTTTTATTCTCCTTGCCCTATACACGAAATACACCCTTCCCCTATCTTCATCAACTTTAGAATTCCTCAAAATTTCCCTCCTCTTCCCAATACTCTAATCTCCATTTAAAAACTCCCCTCCCCTTTTTTTAACGGAAAAATCCATTTGTTCTCTAGGCTTCCCTTAAAATTTTTTAATCTCACCCCAAAACTTTTTCTTATTTTAAAAAAATTTTTGTTGTAACATCTCACCCTTCTCATTTGCTCTCTTTTTACATTGCTTCCCACTTTTTAACCTCTCTTTTTTTCTCCATTCCCTTTTCCCCTCCTTGCTACTTTACTTTGAAAAAACTTCTCTTTTTGCATTTTTCCCCCTTACTACTCTTTTACATATCTTTCCCACCAACGTCCTTTCCTCCTGCACCCACTTTCCTGAACCCACAAACTTTGCTGAACACTCTCCACTAATTTTTAAACCTCCCCTCCCTCTGCGCCCCCATTCCCTATCTCTTTTTTAGCCCATCTATCCTCCAAAGCTGTTTAAATTTTAAACCCTAACTGCCTCTCTTTTAGTTTAAAAACCTTACCTCTCTCTTCCCTGTGTTCTTTCTTTGTACCCCATCTCCCTTTTCTCTAGTGTAGCTAAAATTAGAAAGTGATTGAAAAATTTCTGGGGCCCCCTCTTAAAAATGTAAAACCTGAAATCTACTAAACAGCCTTTTATCTCCCAATACAAAACCCAAAATACTGTCATTTGCCCTACATCATATCGTGTTACTTTTTTTCCCTTTTTTTCTTAAAATTTGTTTTACCTAAAAACTAAACCTTTTTTAATACAAAGTTCAATAAAGGGGGGCCCCCATTATCATTTAACTGGCCCCCCAAACTTACCCCCACACCCCTCAAAAAGTTTCTCTTACTTTAGCATTCGGGCCCCCTACCAAAATTTACTCTCTCCTTGGTTCAAAGGCTCCTATACTTTTCATTAAACATCCCCCAAAACTCTCCTCCCTCTCTTTCCTTTCTTCTCCAGGTGCTACACGCTTATTATGACCCTTTCGCACCCAACCTTTACTTTAACCACAAAAATCCACACCACCACATATATTATATATATTTAATAATATATATATATTTTTATTTATATATATATATATATATTATATATTATATATTATATTTGATGGCAATGGGGGTCGAAGAGGTATGGGGTAGGTTAAAATGTGGGTTTTAGGTGTTCAGCGAAGTTTGTGGTTACGGAAAGTGGGTGCGGGAGGGAAGAGGAGCGATTGGTGGAAATGTGTGTAAAGAGAGTAGTAAGGGAGAAAAAGTTAGCATATGAGAATTTTTTAAAAAAGTAAAAGTGATGAAGGAGGGAAGGTTATGGAGAAAAAGAGAGAGGTTAAAAGAGTGGTGAAGCAAAGTAAAAAGAGAGAAAATGGGAGTGGGTGAGATGTTTAACAAATTTTGTTTGAAAATAAGAAAAAAGTTTTGGAGTGAGATTTAAAAAGTTAAGAAAGCCTAGAAACAAAAGAATTTGTCAGTTAAAAAAAAGGAGAGGAGGGTTTTTAAATGGAGAGTTGAGGTATTGGGAAGATGGAGGGAATATTTTTAGGAATTGTTAATGTTGTGAAAAATAGGGAAGCTGTGATTTCGTGATAGGGGAAGGAGGAAAACATCTTGTGGAGTGGGAAGGCCCGTTTTGAGGTGGGGGAAAAATTTGTGAGGCAGTAGGTAAAAGAAAGGGGTAAGGCAGCCGGGATTGATGGGGAAAAAATAGAAATGTTAAAAGCAGGTGGGGATATTGTTTTGGGTGGGTTTGGGGCAATTATTTAATAAATGATAGAAAAGGGGAAGGTAATAGGGATTGGCAGAGAGCATGCATAGTTTTTTTGTATAAGGCAAAGGGGTAAAAAGAGTGCAAAAATTTTAGGGGGATAAGTCGTGAGTATCCTGAAGTGTATGGGGGAGTTATTATTGAAAAAAATTAAGATAAGACGGGGAATAGGTAGCAGATGAAAAGGAGGGTTTAGGAAAGGTAGGGGGTGTGTGGACCCGGGTTTACGTGAAACATATAAATGAACTTTTTTAGATAAGGCTAAAAAGGTTTTTTGGGATTTTTGGATTTGGAAAAAGGGGTTTTTGACAGGGTGGATAGGGGGGCAATGTGGGGTGTTGAAAATGTTGGTGTAGGAGGGGGTTTCTGAAGCAGTGAGAGTTTTTTTCGGGTAGTGAGGCTCAAGTTAGAGTATGTAGGAAAAGGGGAAAATTTATTTCCGAAAAGTAGGCCCTTTGACAAGGATGTGTGAGTACCGTGGTTTTTTAAAATATTTATAGATGGGGTTGTAAAAAGAAGTAATGCGGGGTTTGACAAGAGGCGGGAGTTAAAAGTAAAGAACACAACAAAGGGGGTTGTCACGCTGTCTTTTCTGATGCACTGTGCCTTGGGAGATTTGAAGAGAAGTTGCAGAGATTGGTGGATGAATTTGGTAGGGTGTGCAAAAGAAAAAATTAAAGGTGAATACGGGAAAAAGTAAGGTTATGAGGATAACAAAAAAATTAGGGGATGAAAGATTGAATATCAGATTTGGGGGGAGAGGTATGGGGAGGTGAATGTATTCAGATATTTGGGAGTGGGGTGTCAGCGGATGGGTTATGAAAGTGAGGGGGAAACATAGAATTGATGAGGGGGAAAAAAAGTGAGTGGGGGATTTGGAGCTGTGGGGACAAAGAATTTGTCCTTGGGGCAAAGAGGGGAATGTATGAGAGTTGTTTTACCCAAGCTTTATATGGGTGTGAAGCATGGGTGAGAAATGTTTTCAGCGGGGAAGGGTGGAGGGGATGGAGATGTCATGTTGGGGCAATGTGTGGTGTGAATTAATGCAGAGAAATTCGTTTTTGGGAATTTTGGAGGAGGTGCGGGATTACCAAAACTGTTGTCCAGGGGCTGGGAAGGTTGTCGAGGGGTTTGGACATGTAGAGAGAATGGAGCGAAACAGAATGACTTCAAGGTGTATCGTCTGTAGTGGAAGGAAGGGCGGGGTAGGGTGGCCCTAGGAAAGGTTTGAGAGGGGGGTAAAGGAGGTTTTGTGTGCGAGGGCTTGGATTCCAGAGGTTGCATGGCGTGTTTGTAGGGGGAAATGGAGAAAAAAGGTTTTTTAATACTTGACGTGCTTTTGGAGTGTGAGAAAAGAAAAATTTATAAAGGGGTTCAGGAAAACCGGCAGGCCGGATTTGAGTCTGGAGATGGAGTACAGTGCCGACTTAAAGGGAGGGGTGTTATGTTGCGTTTAAAAAACTGTAGTGTAAGCACCCCTTTTGCAAGACAGTGATGGAGTGAATGATGGGAAAGTTTTTCTTTTTCGGGCCCCCCCCCTTGCCCTTTGGGGGGAAACGGCCAGGTGTTAATAAAAAAATATTATATATTTAAAATATATAATATATATATATATATTATATATATTATTATATATTTAATATATTATATATATATATTTTGATTTTATTTTGGTAAATAAATAGTAGTTATGGGCTATTACTTTAATAATAGGCCATAAGAATACATTAGGGTACAAAAAACTTTGAAGTTATGATAAACGACCCACACATGAGCTCAACTTCTTCAGGGAAAAAAATGTCATTATTCACAAAAGTTTGATCTGTGGTACTGATGATGGTGGTGGTAGTGGTGGTAGTGGTGGTAGTGGTGGTAGTGGTGGTAGTGGTTGTAGTGGTGGTAGTGGTGGTAGTGGTGTATTGGTGGTGGTAGTGGTGGTAGTGATGGTGGTAGTGGTGGTGTGGTGGTAGGGTGGTAGTGGTGGTAGTTGTGGTAGTGACTGTGGTAGTGGTGGTGTGGTGGTAGTGGTGGTAGTGGTGTTGTGATGGTGGTTAGTTTGGTAGTGGTGGTTGTGGTGGTAGTGTTGGTAGTGGTGGTAGTGGTGGTAGGTGGTGTGTGGTAGTCGTGGTAGTGGTGGTAGTAGTGGTAGTGTGGTGGTAGTGGTGGTAGTGGTGGTAGTGGTGGTAGTAGTGGTAGTGGTTGTAGTGATGGTGTTAGTGGTGGTAGTGATGGTAGTAGTGTGGTGGCTGTGGTGGTTAGTGGTGGTAGTAGTGGTAGTGGTGGTAGTGATGGTGCGTAGTGGTGGTAGTGATGGTGGTAGTGGCGGTAGTTGTGGTATTGAGTGGTAATCGGTGGTAGTAGTGGTGGGGAAGTAGTTGGTGTTAATAGTTCTTTAAATCTTTTATAAATTTGCACATTTTTTTATTGTTTGTCTGATTAGGGTGCCCCGTATTTATCCCCCCCCCCCCTATTATTATGAGAATAGTATTTGTGGTAGTGCGTGGTAGTGATAGATGGTAATGACTGTGACCAGTGTGTGCTAGTGCGTTGTAATCGTTGTAAGTGGTGATGGTGGTGGTGGTGGTAACAGGCAGAAAAGCCAAGGTAATATATAAAGTTCGCAATAAAGTTAAATGGATTCTTAGCATCTTATCAAGAAGTATAAATTAGACGAGTCCTCAGGTTATACCTCAACTTTATGTATCCTTGGTGAGGCCTCATTAAGATCATAATCCACAGTTCTGGTCTCCACATTACAGAATGGACATAAATAAGCTGGAAAACAGAGAAGGATGACAAAGTTGATCCTGCGAGGATAGAGTGCAGGCACTCAAACTGCACTCTCGGGAGTTTGGGGAGATATGACTGAAGTGAATAAATGGAAGGTAGGAATAAATAAAGAGGATATAAATAACGTGCTGATAGTATATATCCATGACTCACGAAATCGTAATAACACGATTGTTAACAAATTAAGGAACGGTTGGTGTTTGAACCCATGGCAAGTGAGTCTTGAAGCTCACTGGCCAGTGCGGTAACCACTGGGCCAGCTGGCTCTGATGAGATCCATACAACCAGGTTCTTGTTCTTGTTCTTGTCCAGACCAGAGCTTTGGTGAGATGGGTAAGGAAGAAGGATGGGTAAGGATAGAAATTTTGGAAAAGGGTGGGAGGGGGGAGAGAGGTAGGATATAAAAGGTAAATGGCCCAACCACTTTGGTGTAATTTAAAAAGTGTATGTGAAATGATAAGATATTCTTTAAGGGGTATAATACTAACCCATCAGAGTCACATAGATATAACAGATATATAAGTACATGACTCTGAATTGATTGTAATGATACAAGTTGCACAATTCGCTTTTTTTTTTTTTTTTTTTTTTTTTTTTCTTTTTTTTTTTTTTTTTTTTTTTTTTTTTTTTTTTTTTTGTGCGATGTGCACAAGGATATTTATGCGACAATGAAGGCATAATTTTCTGGCCAGGTTTATAGAAGGACGTGACAATGGCTTCTTACGGTTGGTGTCCACCATGGTAAATGGGCATAATTTTTTACATTAGATTGTTAATAAGTTGTCTCCCTAATTTGGGGGCGATGATTTTCTCAGTATAAATAGAAGGGTTCTGGTGGTTCCATCTTCTTCATCAGGGAAGGTTGCTCTATATCATGGGTCGATGGTAATAATCTTTCGTATATAAACGACGGACCCTCTGTGGGAGAGTCATTCTTTAGGTCCTGTGAGGAGGGAGTATTGATGGTTAATCTGGGGTATTAACCACCTTGTATAGATGTTCTCTATCTGGCATGTATAGTTCTTGATTGTATAAGTTGTTTCTTTTTGTTGGGTTGTCAAGGCGTACATTTATGGCAGTAATATCGTCTTGTATGTGTAAAATTGACTTTTAACTCTGTCTCTCCTCCTGGGTATCGGTATATAAAGCGAGAGCTCTAATTCTGGACCCTTTGTAACACGGTTGCATATTGGTCTTTGTTGTTAAGTCATTGGGACACAGGTATTCGAGTATAGGTCTTATTAATTTTATACAGATGTTTTTTGACATGTGGAGGGGCTTGATTGGTGAATCGAAAGAGGACTGCTAAGACCGGCTTAGGCCTATGTTGATCTTTTAGTTACATGAGTGTTGAGAGGAGCTGCCTGTCTATTTCATATCCCAAATCTTGTTAGGGTTCTAATGGCTACAGGTGTACCTCTGGAAGGAGATACCTCTTTATCTGCCAATGGTTGATGCAAAACATCCTTATCGTGCTAACAAGGGACCTTGTCAGGATTAGTCGTAATTCTCCATTTCTTTTCCCAATTAGATGTTCGACGAATTTCAATATTCATTTTTTCTATAACTCCTAATACTTGTATTTTCCTGTTACCGGAGTTGATGAGACGACATGATTAACATCATTTGCATAACTTGTCACAATTGTATCATTAAACTCTGGTTGTGGAAGGTAATTCTCATAAATGTTGAACAGAAGTGGACTGAGACAAGAACTTGTGGGGACCACCAGCCGTCGGTTATTAAAAGGTTGTCGACCTGCCATGAAAGGTGGGAATGATTGTTTCTTTGAGTTAAGTAAATTATATATTACTTGAGAAAGTCAGTTATGGTCTGGGTGGTCAATAAGTGTGTATATAAGGCCTTCATGCCATAGTCTATCAAAAGCTTTATGTAACATCTCTGGTACAATTAGGGCAAGATGCCTGATGTTTTAGACTTGCTACAGTATCAAAAATAACATTTATTGACATGATTGGTACCTCTATGTGTTCTAAAGCCAAATTGTTTTTCAGGTAAAAAAGTGATTAAACTCCATATAGTAGTTCAATCTGTTGGAAATGACTTTCTCATGAACTTTTCCAGTGACTTCAAGTAAAAAGATATAGGTCTATAGTTCCCAGGTGGTGGATTGTTTTATTGGGCTTACAAGAAAAGATCATCCTAGCAGTTTAAAACAACTGGAATTGTGTTCCTAGAGTGCCAAGATTCGCCTCCATAATTAACTTTAAAGACAACCACCCCACTTTCCAAAAACTTAAACCGATCACTAAAAATCGTTACTATGGATAGCACAACCCGACAGCTCATTAAGCCAGTTGAACTCTCTTGTTCCAAAGAAATGATTGAGACTAAGATGTCCTGATATGACGTTTTCACAGGCAACGTTTCATAGTCAATTGACACCACAACCCCCCCATCACACTCTCATTTAGTTCAGTACTCTATTCACAATGCATATGCATAACGCCATATAGAGGACCTCTCACTATTGTGTGTCGCATCCGCACATGCTGTCACATAGACGTCGTAAATTCTGATGGCGCTGATGTAGCGAAGAGAAAATAATCTAATAGCTCCACAGCTAATGATGTCCATACTACAAAATCACAAACCACCAAACTCATATTTAAACCTAATGGAGATCATGAGAACTTGGATTATCCCCCCCCCCCCCCCCCCCCAACCAACCTCACCCCGTCCCCCCAATCACCCCCCCCCCCATACCCGCAAACCTATTTTATGACTTACATTACATCGAAAAGGAGATGTGTCAGGTTATTGGAAGAAAAGAAGTATCAGGTCTACAATCGTCTCCATTCCACAATTCGCACTCCATCCCCCCCCCGTGGCGCCTCAACATTTACCCACCCACCCACACGACCCCCCACCCCAACCCACCCCCCCCCCCACCCCCCCCCCCCCGAACCCCCCCCCCCCCGGCCCGGGCTCCCCCCCCGTGGGTTTCTTCAAGAGTTGATGTCAGTAGCGATGGAAGGTTTAAGTGGTTGTAGATCATCCAAGTCCTCATCTCTCCATTCGTTTTCAATGGATATTTAATTGATTATTGTTATATTGATAACGACTGTTCTGTTTTTGTGGGAGAGAGTATTTTCTCCCTTCATCACCCATTTCAAATTAGCTGGTCCTGTGGATCGTCAAGTTTAATCAACTTCTCATCAGTGAAGGTATGAACTAGGTTGTTAGGAGCCTGTTGCTTTGCCTCTAAAGTTATAGGGATCTTACTCCAAAAATTTTCCTGGTTCACGTTTTTTACTGATTAGCTTGAAGAACTAGCCAGTTCCATAGTCCCGTTTGCTGATGAAAATCATGTTAATTAATTCTGCCTTAATCGGTGCAGTGTAGCTATGGTGGTTGTCGGCGTTTGAGATGCCTTCGATATTCTGCTTGATAATTTCTTGAATTGTCTCTAATTTCCCTAGTAGGTTTCAATTGTTCGGTAGATCTTTGTGGAAGCTAATGACAAGTTGGGCATTAGTAGCTCAATTATTCGATTATGCAGGGGGACCTGATTGATCATTCATGGCAGTGGGAAGGTTAGATTTTTCCAAGACACTTTTCTTCCCCACCCAGGATATGCCCTGAAGGGGTCAAATCCTTGGGTGTTAGATTGGGTTTTGGAGTTACAGGTATTATATATGGAGAAGTTTGTAGTTGTAGTATAACAGGGATATGGTCAGATCCTAATGTCCACCAGGAGATATACGACAGTGAAGATGTCACTGTCTCTGTTTTGTTAGTACTATATCTTGGTGTCCTGGATGAGGTCCAATGTACGATTTAAAGAATGGGCCTTGAAAATGACAAGTTTCTGGTGTCATGATATGAAATAGTTGTTTTCTTTTAAGTCACCCAGTGGAAATACCAGCTCCCAGTTGAAGGGCAGGGTGGTGGCATTAAAATCTCCCGCTTGGATTTGTGGAATTATTTCTGCTTAAGATCTTGTAGAGGGAATTGACTCTTTATTTTGTTGTCTCGGGGGAAATATCCAGTTAACGTCACTAGTTGTCCATGGAGACGTTGTCTTTTCTATTGCAAGAATGTTATCTTCATCACATAATTTTTTTTTTAATATGTATTGCCTAATTTAACTAAAGTTGGCTACACACTAAAGGGTCCTCTCGATTTCTCCACGGATACTGTAATCACGTAATTTAATATAGTTGATCAAACTCTTGCAGCTGTCTCGTTCAAGGAGTATAAACTTCGGGATTGTAATTATGTATTAACCTCAAGGCGGTAACGGGTATTAAAGGATGATGACATTAGTTGGAAAAATTGTAAATCCCCATTATTTCTTGCACTTCGATCGTGTACTGCGGTCTGAACGCCTGCATGTATTGTCCGTGTTGTATCCGACACTATCCTGCTGGACTCGTTCAAGGGTGAGGAGGGAACTTTTGCGTGGTGCTTGTGTTATTTAAAAAATGCCATCATTCTTCACTAGAGGTAGTAATATTAACAGGGACTCATTAGGGAATCGTTATGAGTCATCCTCAGATAAAAAACTGAGGATGATATTCCCAGTTACAAGAAGCAGAGGTCGTGAGAGTTAATGGATGATGTGGAGGCTCCAGGGAAAATTAGGTAGGCAAGGTGAGTTACCTGGGAAAGTTCCTGTTCAAACAGGATCAGCTTCAATGCGGGAGAGTAGGCTACCAATTTCTGGGGCATTGTTCTGTTAGTTGTTGACTTATCGGTTGAGGGGAGTTGGCAACCTGGTGTCTGCGAGAGGTGGGCGATTCCGGGGCCAGGATGATTAGGCTTATTTTTTAGATGTAGATTAGGGTACATACTTTTGTTAGAGGAAGGCTGGGTCATTATAGCCTTCACATTTCTGGATAGTGAGGATAGTGATGGGAGGGATCCCATTAGCCATTTAACAGATCATTTAAAACCTCGTGAGAGCAGAGTTGAATGTCACCACCTGCTATGTCTTTGGCCATCATAAATTAGTTGTGCTCTCGTCATATCCCCGGCTGTGGATACCTGAGACATAGGAGATGAGATCTGAACATTGTTGTTGGTTGTGTATGTTGTAGGATGTGGGTTAGATTGGGGCGGTGCCAAGAGGGGCAGAATTCCAAACATTGGAACCATGGTAGTGAACTGGGGTGCCCACTTGATCCAGGCATGAGCTGGGAAAGGAAGTTTGGGACATCGTGCGGTGCCTGCGGGAGTGGTCTTCTTAGAAGTGGACAGTTTCTTGGCTCAAATAATTTTCTGATTTCCTTTTTCCTTTCAGGACAAATAGCAGAAACAGCATGTGTTTTCCATTGCAGAGGACACTTTTGGGGTGTATTTTTTATTATTACAATCTCGATAAGAATGTTGCCAGAGAAATGCCTACAAATCTGCCCTTGAGTACTGCATTATGTTGGTGTTATGACAAAGGCATAACATTTAAAACAATTGTGTCACATGACATATCGTTTCACAGAGGAGATTTGGTTCAGGAGATATCTTCTGGTGCCAAAACATATGAAGCCATTTTGACACACCAAGTTTGGCCTACTTCAGGTGTCTTCAAGGTATTAACTTTAAGGTTACCTTGTTGTTGTTAGGTTTTGAGAATTTAGTGCTCGACAGCCCTAAAATTTCAGAATTCTCTGTTATTAAAGTCCTCAACAAATTTCATTCACTGTGCTATGTTTCATGAAACTGTTGTTTCTGGCCACAAACACAGTCCTCTGAGTTTTGATAGCTCTCAGGTGCAACTGGTTTTAACACAGAAGTCTTCAGTTTGTCAAGGACATCATGCTTCAGCAGTTGAAGTAACTCTTCTTCCGAAGAGAGGAGAAGTACTGCTCCAGCGTGGGTTTGAAAAAACATCCACTGGAGCAACAGTTGAGTTCGAGCAAATACATTGCTGGAATTTCTTTCATCGACATTGATTTCCATAAATACGTAATCTTACTCGTATCCTCGCCATGATGTCTAGGAAAGAACATCTGGCAGAGGATTTCTTAACAAAAAGGATCTTTCCTTAAATGTTAATCTAACATCCTATTTCAGCTGACTTAGAAGGTCAGCCCCTAAAGATAGCCTACCCTCGACTGATGAGGGGAAAGACCCCAAGGCAAAGATCGGCCGGATTTTAAAAAACCACACGGGCTACCGGATAGTCAAAATGCCTTGTGTTAACTCGCCAAAGCGAAGTTGTCGAAAAAGAAGAAGATAGGAGTCAGAAGGATAGCAATGTATGTAGTGTGTTAGTGTGTGGGCCAGTGTAGATGTTTGGGTGAGGGGAGGATGGGGAAGGATGGGGGGATGGGGATGAGAGGGGTGAACAAGCAAGCAAGTCACCGCCTTACCCTCTTGATGGGATGGGGCTCGAAGTGACTGCAGCAGTTTCCTCTCAGCTCTGGTGAAGAACTACTCAGGCTTCTTCAGCTTCTAATGACCAGAGCTTTGGTAAGATGGGGAAGGAAGAAGGATGGGTAAGGATGGAAATATTGGAAGAGGGTTGGAGGGGGGGGAGAGGTAGGATATAAAAGGGGAAGTGGCCCAACCCCTTTGGTGTAATTTAAAAAGTGTATTTGAAATTTATAAGATTATTTTTTAAGAGGTAAAAATACTAACCCATCAGAGTCACATAAAAATAATAGGTATATAAGTACAGAGTCTGAATTGGTTGTAATTTATACAAGTTGCAATTGTTTTTTTTTTTTTTTTTTTTTTTTTTTTTTTTTTTTTTTTTTTTTTTTTTTTTTTTTTTTTTTTTTTCGCGATTCACAAGGGTATTTATACGACAGAAAGGAATTTTTTTCGGGCCCAATTTTATGAGCCCCCGTGACAATGCTTTAGGGTGGTGTCCAACCAATTTCAAAGCAAAATTTTTTACATTAAAAAGTTTTTTAAAGAGTCCCCCTAATTGGGGGCGTTTGATTTTTCAGTATACTAAAAGGGTTCTGGTAGTATCCAATCTTTTTCGTCAGTAAGTTGCTCAAAAATCATGGGTCGAGGGAAATCATTTTATAAAAAACGACGAACCCCGGGGAATCATTTTTTGAGTCCGTGAGGTGGGTATTGATGGTGTAATCGGTGGTATTTTTCACTTGTATAGGGTTCTCTATCGGGCATGTATATTCTTCATTGTTAAATTTTTTTCTTTTTTAGGGTGTCAAGGCGTACATTTTATGGCAGTGAATCTTTTTGTGGAAAATCGCCTTTTTAACTCTGTCTCTCCTCCTGGTTTTGGGTAAAAATCGAAGAGCCTATTCTGGCCCTTTGAACCTAGCATGTTGGTTTTTTGTTGTAATGATATTGGGACACAAGGGTATTCAAGTATAGGTCTTATTTCATTTTTATACAGATGTTTTTTGACATGTGAGGGGCTTGATTAAATTTCAAAGAGTCTGCAAAACCCCGGCTTTGGTTTTTTTGTTTTTTTTATTTTACATGAATTTTGAGTGGAGCACCCTTCTTTTTATACCCCAAATTTTTTAGGGTTTCTAAGGCTACAGGTGTACCTCGAGGAGAAAACCCCCTTTTATCTTCAAGGGTTTGATGCAAAACATCCTATCTGCAAACAAGGCCCCTTGTCAGGATTAGTCGAAATTCCCATTTCTTCTCCCAATTAGATGTTCGACAAAAAGTTCAATATTTTTTTTTTCTATACTCTCCTACTTGTTTTTCCTTTTTACTGATTTGTGAACGACATGAAAAAACATCTCGCAAACTTTTCACAATTGTGTCTTTAAAACTCTGGTTAGGAAGGTCTTTTACAAAAATGTTAAACAAAAGTGGACGAGACAAGAACCTTGTGGGACCCCAAGCCGTCGGTATAAAATTCTGTCGACTTGCCAGAAAGGTGGAATGATTTTTTTTGAGTTAAGAAATTATAGATTACTCTAAAAAATCCAGTTATGGGCTGGTAGGTAAATGATTTGTATAAAAGGGCCATCATCCATAAGCTATCAAAAGCTTTATGAACATTCTGGGGGAAAATTAAGGCAAGATTCCCCTGCTTTTTTAGATTTGCTACAGTGTCAAAAAAAACTTTTATTGCATGGTTGGGTCCTCTATGTGTTCAAAGCAAAATTGTTTTTAGTAAACAAGTGTTTAAAAATCCATAAGTAATTCAATCTTTTGGGAAATGATTTTCTCAAAAATTTTTCCCCATGCTTCAAGAAAAGATATGGGTCTATAGTTCCCGGGTTGGGAATGTCTTTTTTGGGGCTTAGCAAGAAAAGATCATCCTACATTTTAAAAAAAACAAAGGAAAATACCGAGGCCAAGATGCATTAAGATTTTTAAACCAAGGCTGTTTGAAATTTTCGGGTAGTATTTTATTTGTTTCATTGTTTTTCCAAGGGGCCCGGGGCTCTTTTTCTCATTTTTCCCAATAACCTACTTATCTCTATAATGAATGGGTTAGTAAGCGGGGGGTATCTTAAGGTTGAAGTATGATGGTTTGGTATGGTTGAGATCATCCAAAATTCTCAACCTCCATTTTTTACTAATGATAATGTTTTATTAAAGACGTGTTATTTTGAGAAGAATTTTCTTTTCCCCAAATTTACCCATCAAATTAGCCTGGTCCTGTGGATCGTAAGTTTTAAATTTTAACATCTTCATCATCTTCATCAGGAAGTTGAACAAAGTGTTAGGAAAAATTGGCTTTTCCCCCCAAAAATTTTTCGGTCTTTCTCCAAAATTTTTTCTGGTTTCCCTTTTATTGATTGCTGAAGAACTAAAATTTCCATATGTCCGTTTTTGTTTTCTAATCGTTAATTAATTTTGCCTTAATCGGTGCAAGTAGCTGTGGTGGTTGTCTTGTTTTAAAATCCTTCTACATTCTGTTGATAATTTTTAAATATCTTAAATTTTTCTTGTGGTTTATATTGTTGTATATCTTGTGGAAGCTAATTGGAAGTTGCATTGTTTGCTTTAAAATTTTTCGATTGTGCAGGGAAACCTGATTGAAATCAATTGCACTGGGAGGTAGATTTTCCAAGGGGAAAATTTCATCATCCCCCCAGATATCCCTGAAAGGGGTCAAACCTAGGGGGTTAAAATTTGGGGTTTAGTAGTTTCGGTTTCTAAATGGAGAAGTTTGTAGTTTTATTATAACAGGGAAGGTCAATTTTCCCACATTTTCCCCCAGGGGTATACGACAGTGAAAGATGTCACAGTCTCTGTTTGTCAGTACAATATCTGGTTTCCTGGAGAGGTCCCAAAGTACGATTTGAAGAATGGGCCTTGAAAACAATTTTTAGCTGTCATTTTTTAAAGAGTTTTTTCCTTTTAAGTCACCCCGTGGAAACCCTTTTTCCACGTTTAAAAAGGAGGTGTGGGCATTAAAATCTCCCGCAAAATTTTTTGGGAAAATTTCTGCTTAATATCCCATGTGAGGAAATTTACTCTATATATGGCTGTCCGGGGAAAATATCCCGTTCCTATTACAAATTGGTTCCCCTGCGATTTTTTTGTTCTAGCAAAATTTATCTTCATCCACATGAATATTTTTAAATGATATCTAATTTTTAAACCCGATGGGTACACCCCTAAACTGTCCCCTCGATTTTCAACAGACAGTATCCACGTAATTTAATATTTGATCAAAACCTGCAGCTGCTCGTTCAAAAGTATAACACGGGGTTGTATTATGAGTTCACCCAAAAGGGAAGGTTATTAAAAAAAGTTTTAACATTAAATTTTTAAAAATTTTAAAACCCCCATTTTTCTTTTTACTCAGGATAAAAACCCAAAAAAAATCTCGAGTAAAATGTTCAGATTGCTAGCTGAAGACAGGAACGAGACGTCTTCTCCCACGGTGGCTGGGCTGCTTCTCCTATTTTCGTCTGGTCAGGGTTTTTTCTATACCCAAGAGGAATTTTGCATGGGCCAAACCCCGTGACCAAAGCAGGGTTTTACGACAACCCACACCAGCTGTGAGTGCTCTAGCTCAAATCCCCTTTAAAAGGGCCGCCATCATACTCACGAGGGGGTTTTTAAAACACTGACCATGGGTTCAAGTCCCAAATTTTTGTTCCGTGATCTAACCATGTTAGTATTCACAGGTTAAATATGGAAAAAAAAAAATAGATTTAAAAGAGATTCCGGAAAGCAGTGATTTAGCAATAGAGTTGTGGACGAGTCATAAACTCTCAAGAAGAGTTATTGAAGCCTAAACACTGGATAGCTTTACAAACAGGTTGGACAAATACATGAGTGAGTGAAAGCTGTACTTGCTTAGCATGGGCCAGTAGGCCTGTTGCAGTGCTCCTCCTTTCTAATATTCTCATGTAATCTCCTGGAATGACGGTCACTCTCTCTGATTTGTAGGTCCAGGAGAGTTTATACTTGACTGACAACTACGGATTTACCTCTGAACTGTAATCTCCTGTAATGTAAGACCACAATTCACGGGATATTTTACAAAATTCGACATTTAATAAGGAAAATATTATTATTTTGATACAAACAAGGGAGTGCATATTTAATTTAAAGATTTAAAAGGATGATAATTTAGACCATAACACTACAGTCGACTGAAGAGAATCTCTCAACATGACTGAACACTAATTCATTAATGGATCCTAATTCAATTAAACATCAAACAGTAACTTAGTTTGTTTTGGATGTTATACGACCTAATTCTGGTTTATCCAGGATAAATCTCCTTTACCCGTGTTTATCTTCAGTGGTACGCAAGTGTCAGCACCACAGTCATGTATGACTGGTATGGTTGTCAGCACCACAGTCATGTATGACTGGTATGGGTCTCAGCACCACAGTCATGTATGACTGGTATGGTTGTCAGCACCAGAGTCATGTATGACTGGTATGGTTGTCAGCACCACAGTCATGTATGACTGGTATGGGTCTCAGCACCACAGTCATGTATGACTGGTATGGGTGTCAGCACCACAGTCATGTATGACTGGTATGGGTCTCCCGCACCACAGTCATGTATGACTGGTATGGTTGTCAGCACCACAGTCATGTATGATGGTATGGGTCTCAGCACCACAGTCATGTATGACTGGTATGGTTGTCAGCACCAGAGTCATGTATGACTGGTATGGTTGTCAGCACCACAGTCATGTATGACTGGTATGGTTGTCAGCACCAGAGTCATGTATGACTGGTTTTGGGTCTCAGCACCACAGTCATGTATGACTGGTATGGGTGTCAGCACCACAGTCATGTATGACTGGTATGGGTCTCAGCACCACAGTCATGTATGACTGGTATGGTTGTCAGCACCACAGTCATGTATGACTGGTATGGGTCTCAGCACCACAGTCATGTATGACTGGTATGGTTGTCAGCACCAGAGTCATGTATGACTGGTATGGTTGTCAGCACCACAGTCATGTATGACTGGTATGGGTCTCAGCACCACAGTCATGTATGACTGGTATGGGTGTCAGCACCACAGTCATGTATGACTGGTATGGGTCTCAGCACCACAGTCATGTATGACTGGTATGGTTGTCAGCACCACAGTCATGTATGACTGGTATGGTTGTCAGCACCCGAGTCATGTATGGGCTGGTATGGGTGTCAGCACCACAGTCATGTATGACTGGTATGGTTGTCAGTACCAGAGTCATGTATGACTGGTAAGGTTGTCAGCACCAGAGTCATGTATGACTGGTATGGGTGTTAGCACCACGGTCATGTATGACTGGTATGGGTGTCAGCACCACAGTCATGTATGACTGGTATGGTTGTCAGCACCACAGTCATGTATGACTGGTATGGTTGTCAGCACCACAGTCATGTATGACTGGTATGGTTGTCAGCACCACAGTCATGTATGACTGGTATGGTTGTCAGCACCACAATCATGTACGACTGGTATGGTTGTCAGCACCACAGTCATGTATGACTGGTATGGTTCTCAGCACCACAGTCATGTATGACTGGTATGGGTGTCAGCACCACAGTCATGTATGACTGGTATGGTTCTCAGCACCACAGTCATGTATGACTGGTATGGGTGTCAGCACCACAGTCATGTATGACTGGTATGGGTGTCAGCACCACAGTCATGTATGACTGGTATGGGTGTCAGAACCACAGTCTTGTATGACTGGTATGGTTCTCAGCACCACAGTCATGTATGACTGGTATGGGTGTCAGCACCACAGTCATGTATGACTGGTATGGTTGTCAGCACCACAGACATGTATGACTGGTATGGTTGTCAGCACCACAGTCATGTATGACTGGTATGGGTGTCAGCACCACATTCATGTATGACTGGTATGGGTGTCAGCACCACAGTCATGTATGACTGGTATGGGTGTCAGCACCACAGTCATGTATGACTGATATGGTTGTCAGCAAAACAGTTATGTATGACTGGTATGGGTGTCAGCACCACAGTCATGTATGACTGGTATGGTTGTCAGCACCAGAGTCATGTATGACTGGTATGGGTGTCAGTACCACAGTCATGTATGACTGGTATGGTTCTCAGCACCACAGTCATGTATGACTGGTATGGGTGTCAGCACCACAGTCATGTATGACTGGTATGGGTGCCAGCACAACATACATGTATGACCGGTATGGGTGTCAGCACCACATTCATGTATGACCGGTATGGGTGTCAGCACCACATTCATGTATGACCGGTATGGGTGTCAGCACCACAGTCATGTATGACCGGTATGGGTGTCAGCACCACATTCATGTATGACTGGTATGGGTGCCAGCACAACATACATGTATGACCGGTATGGGTGTCAGCACCACATTCATGTATGACCGGTATGGGTGTCAGCACCACATTCATGTATGACCGGTATGGGTGTCAGCACCACAGTCATGTATGACCGGTATGGGTGTCAGCACCACATTCATGTATGACTGGTATGGGTGTCAGCACCACATTCATGTATGACCGGTATGGGTGTCAGCACCACATTCATGTATGACCGGTATGGGTGTCAGCACCACATTCATGTATGACCGGTATAGGTGTCAGCACCACATTCAATATATGACCGGTATGGGTGTCAGCACCACAGTCATGTATGACTGGTATGGTTGTCAGCACCACAGTCACGTATGACTGGTATGGGTGTCAGCACCACAGTCATGCATGACTGGTATGGTTGTCAGCACCACAGTCATGTATGACTGGTATGGGTGTCAGCACCACAGTCATGTATGACCGGTATGGGTGTCAGCAACACATTCTTGTATGAATGGTATGGGTGTCAGCACCACATTCATGTATGACCGGTATGGGTGTCAGCACCACATTCATGTATGACCGGTGTGGGTGTCAGCACCACAGTCATGTATGACCGGTATGGGTGTCAGCACCAGTCATGTATGACCGGTATAGGTGTCAGCGCCACATTCATGTATGACCGGTGTGGGTGTCAGCACCACAGTCATGTATAACTGGTATGGGTGTCAGCACCAGTCATATATGACTGGTATGGGTGTCAGCACCACAGTCATGTATGACTGGTATGGGTGTCAGCACCACAGTCATGTATGACCGGTATAGGTGTCAGCACCACAATCATGTATGACTTGTATTGGTGTCAGCACCACAGTCATGTATGATTGGTATGGGTGTCAGCACCACAGTCATGTATGACTGGTATGTGTGTCAGCACCACAGTCATGTATGACTGGTATGGGTGTCAGCACCACAATCATGTATGACTTGTATTGGTGTCAGCACCACAGTCATGTATGATTGGTATGGGTGTCAGCACCACAGTCATGTATGATTGGTATGGGTATCAGCACCACAGTCATGTATGACTGGTATGTGTGTCAGCACCACAGTCATGTATGACTGGTATGTGTGTCAGCACCACAGTCATGTATGACTGGTATGGGTGTCAGCACCACAGTCATGTATGACTGGTATGGGTGTCAGCACCACAGTCATGTATGACTGGTATATGTGTCAGCACCACAGTCGTGTATGACTAGTATGGGTGTCAACACCACAGTCATGTATGACTAGTATGGGTGTCAGCACCACAGTCATGTATGACTGGTATGGGTGTCAGCACCACAGTCATGTATGACTGGTAATATGTGTCAGCACCACAGTCATGTTATGACTAGTATGGGTGTCAGCACCACAGTCATGTATGACTGGTATGGGTCTCAGCACCACAGTCATGTATGACTGGTATATGTGTCAGCACCACAGTCATGTATGACTGGTATGGGTGTCAGCACCACAGTCATGTATGACTGGTATGGGTGTCAGCACCACAGTCATGTATGACTGGTATGGGTGTCAGCACCACAGTCATGTATGACTAGTATGGGTGTCAGCACCACAGTCATGTATGACTGGTATGGGTGTCAGCACCACAGTCATGTATGACTGGTATGGGTGTCAGCACCACAGTCATGTATGACTGGTATGGGTGTCAGCACCACAGTCATGTATGACTAGTATGGGTGTCAGCACCACAGTCATGTATGACTGGTATGGGTGTGTCAGCACCACAGTCATGTATGACTGGTATGGGTGTCAGCACCACAGTCATGTATGACTAGTATGGGTGTCAGCACCACAGTCATGTATGACTGGTATGGGTGTCAGCAGGGTAGCCACCACGGCAGTCATTAATGATACACTGGCTGGGTTGAAGAATCTGGCTACCTGTTTTAAGGTTGCATGAGTTCTCGTAGTGTAACAGTGGCATCATTATACACAATTCCAGATAAATTTCCAGGAGTACTTTTGGACACTTTCTATGCCGTCCACAATGGCGTCTCTCCCTGCCTTGTACATAAACTGTATACACTACCGATAAGTTGAAGAATTAGACACATGTGCAATATCTCGGTATCTATTTGTAGACGTTTCGCCATCCAGTGGCTTTATCAGTACTGGGACATAATGTGAAGAATTATATACAAAGGATGAGGTGATCAGTCCCTCAGTCGTGGAGTTGGTGAACAAAAGACATGATAATCACAATAGAAGATATGATAACCCAAAGAGAAGACATGATAATCACAATAGTAGACATGCTAACCACAAAAGATATGGAAACCATAATAGAAGGCATGGCAACAAGGAAAGCCATAATTACATGTAAGATCTTACGAAAAAGACATGAACGCGGGGATAAAGAAGACATGTTAGTGTCTGCAAGACAGACAACAGGACGCCAGGATTGTAAGCAAGAGAACAAGTGGAAAAAAGTGGAATTTCTTTGCTTAAAGTGTTGGTTCAGGAGAATAATTTTTTAGAGAGAGGGAAAATATCAAGAACAACCACCACTGGAAATTAAAAACAAGTTGATGATGGACGCTGTTGAAGACGAGACGCCACGAGCCTCACACACACACACACACACACACACACGCTCTAAGAGCAGGGAGTGGACCTAGTAGCGACTAGCGAAGAAGTAGGGGGGCCAGGGGCTGCGAATCGACCCCTGCAACCACAAATAGGTAAGTACAAGTACGTGAATACACGTACACATACACACACCCTCTCTTTCCCTCTTTCTCTCTCTCTCTCTCTCTCTCTCTCTCTCTCTCTCTCTCTCTCTCTCTCTCTCTCTCTCTCTCTTCTCTCTCTCTCTCTCTCTCTCTCTCTCTCTCTCTCTCTAACATATATATCTCTCTTCATCAGTTCCCTATAATTAAAACACAATCTGCAGGCTATTAATCAGGAAGAGATTGAATCAGTCCAGGTGGTACATTAGGTGGTACAATAGGTGGTATACTAGGTGGTACACTAGGTTGTGCACCCGGTGGTACACTAGGTGATACACATGGTGGTACACTAGGGGGTACACCAGGGGTACACCAGGTGGTACACCAGGTGGTACACTAGGTGGTACAATAGGTGGTACACTAGGTGGCACATCAGGCAGTACATCAGGTGGTACACTAGGTTTAACATCAGGTTGTACATCAGGTAGTACAACAGGTGGTACACTAGGTGGTACAACAGGTGGTACGCCAACTGTGACAATAAAATCACCCATGCTCTCAGATCTGGAATATTGCTGTGTGTTGACGACTCCGTTCAGATTATTGACATACTGCAGCTGGTAAATGTTAAGATCATTTACTGTCTATAAAACATTTAATATACTGGAAAAGGCTGAACAAGGTACTGGGAATGTTCTCTTTGACACTAGGAAGGGAGATACCTGACTAATGCATGTAAAGATACTGGAGCTCCTGGTTCCAAATCTACCGTAACAACGCACCGGATTGAGAGATGTGAGCAGAAACGTAAAATAAACCAAGTGACGAGCAGGAGAGCCATCAACACAATAAGAGAACACTATGTCAATATCACTGATCCAACACTGATATCGCTGCTGGAACAAGTACAGAAGGTTTAATTAAGATGAAACCTGATCAGCACCTCCACGAAGCGCCAGATCCACCCGGCTGTGGTGGTTAAGTATACCAGCGGGCCGCCAACAGCAACAGCTAGGTTGAAAAGGCAATTAGTAACGAAGAAATACTAAGGCTGGGCTTCGATGCTTGACAAGCCCTCACAGGGCTTGTCAAGCCTCGTGGCTTGTCAAGCCACGAGAAGTCCAGCATTATAACTACAAAGTTAAAAACTTGGTAACAGTAATATCTGTACTCACCTAATTGTGGTTGCAGGGGCTGAGACACAGCTCCTGGCCCCGCCTCTTCACTGATCGCTACTAAATCCTCTCTCTCTCTGCTTCCTGAGATTTGTCAAACTTCGTCTAATAACTATGTATGGTTCCTGCCTCCACTACATCACTTGCTAGGCTATTCCACTTCCTGACGACTCTATGACTGAAGAAATACTTCCTAACATCCCTGTGACTCGTCTGAGTCTTCAGCTTCCAATTTTGACCCCTTGTTTCTGTGTCCCCTCTCTGGAACATCCTGTCTCTTTCCATCTTATCTATTCCACGCAGTATCTTGTATGTCGTTATCATGTCTCCCCGTACCCTTCTGTCCTCCAGTGTCGTCAGTACGATTTCCCTCAACCTTTCGTCGTAGGACATTTCCCTGAGCTCGGGAACTAGCCTTGTTGCAAACCTTTGTACTTTCTCTAACTTCTTGACGTGCTTGACCAGGTATGGGTTCCAAAATGGTGCTGCATATTCCAGTATGGGCCTGATGTACACAGTGTACAGTGTCTTGAACGATTCCTTACTAAGGTATCGGAACGCTATTCTCAGGTTTGCCAGGAGCCTGTATGCTGCAGCAGTTATCTGGTTGATGCGTGTCTCCGGAGACATGCTCGGTGTTATGGTTACCCCAAGATCTTTCTCCTTGAGCGAGGTTTGTAGTCTTTGTCCACTTACTCTATACTCTGTCTGCGGTCTTCTTTGCCCTTCCCCAGTCTTCATGACTTTGCATTTGGCAGGGTTGACTTCGAGAAGGCAGTGTCTGGACCACGCGTTTAATCTTACGTGTTCACACACACACGCACACACACGCAACACACACACAACACACACACACACACACACACACACACACACACACACACACACACACACACAAACACACACACACACACACACACACACACACACACACATACACACAAACGCACACACACACACACACACACACACACACACACACACACACATCACACAACACACACACACACACACACACACACACACACACACACACACACACACACACAAACACACACACACACACACACACACACACACACACACACACACACACACACACCACACATACACACAAACACACAACACACACACACACACACACACACACACACACACACACACACACACACATCGATACCTCAAAGGCAATGGGACCGGACAACATCTCTCCGTGGGTCCTTAGAGAGGGAGCAGATATTTGTGCGTGCCACTTACCACAATCTTCAAACACATCCCTGGAAACTGGGCAACTACCTGAGGTATGGAAGACGGCAAATGTAGTTCCCATTTTTA